>CM076584.1:530710877-531310877 GCA_034641835.2 Pinus albicaulis
ATGGCATCAACGGTTGGGCCATATGAGCGAAAGAGGTGTTAGCGCTCAAATCTGCCTCAGGCTGAGGAAGGCGAAACTCGAGGCAAGATCAAACCAAGCTTAGCCTCGTAGCTAGCCCTACGAGGACAGGAGAGGGCTCTCTCCAGGTCAAACTCAATGAAAGATGTCCAATAGGATCTGAGATGACCTAAATGAAACACTGATATTGATTTTAGGCTAGTAAATAGATATGAATGAGGTTTTTGATAAATGATTGGGTTTTCTGGGCTGTGCGGGGCAAAGACAGCAAGAGCAGAGATTAAATGAAAAACACAGATTATCTCCTGAGGCAAGATAAGCATGAAGTTTAACAATCAAATTGGAATTATATGGAGTGAAAGATGCTCGAGAGGCCGAAAAGGGCATATATAATGAGTCCTTCTATTTAAGAAGATACACAAATATCGAATGCTCCTCCGTGCGTAGCAGAATCGCATTTGCCTCTACTTAAAAGCATCTATCTAGGAACGACAGAATGAAACAAGAACATAACAAGAACGTATGAGACAGAAGAAAACATATGTCAAATGTCAAACCAATGAATCTCGTAAACAGAAATGTGATATTTCATTAAAAATTCACAAACCGTACAACAAAAGCCTCGTTTTTCTCCTACACCAAATTTTCTCGTAATTTCCTTACAAATCATTTTTCATACAATAAATAAGCTCAAGAAAACAGATCGTCCCAAAACAAGGGCGCTGTTTCACTTGAAATTACAAAAATAGAAAAGAGTGATTCATCTATTCTAAAAACAGGAAAGCGTTCCCCTATTCCACTTTGATTCCTCAAACATAGGAATAAAAATTAAGAAAGTATAAAACAACTCTATCGTAACAATATGACAAATTAATTTGCAATTAAAACTCCAAACTATTTCGAGAACCATGAGAAATAGTTGTTGAAAACAGAAATTTAGTGAATGTTGGCCAAGTGGATTAATATCCGTGTATCTGCTCCTTTAAGTGTGGAATCCATATTCCACAAAATCTGCCTTTTGACTACCTCCTTGCACATCGTTGTGGTAGTCTCATCTCCCAGATCAACTTTCCTGCTTACTTCACTGGCCCCAAAAATCATCATGCCCACGAAACCTCCATACCAAGTCCTTGAAGAAAAGCACAATTGAAATCTTGCCACAATTTTCACAGCCACAGACCTTGAAGAGTCTACGCCAAAGTCTTTAACGGATGACTCATTTTTCTTGAATGTTTATACATCAATTGCATGCAACATATCTAACTTGAAGCCACGAATCAATTTCCTGCATCACATACTCCAGCGATTTGCCAACATTACACACAAATTCACATATTTCGCTTTTCCACTTTTAAAACATATAGAAAGGTATTCAATTTTGGTTACAGAACAAATATTTATCAGGCAACAGCTCAGCCACCAAAACAATTGATCGTTTCTTCATCAGAACCTGTGTTAAGATCTGCACTTTTCTGTAATTCTTGAACCGACTGTCTTAGCTTTTCTGCTTGCTCTGATCCCTCTGTGAGCTGAAACTGCCTTTCCTTTCCTCCCAGTATCTCCAGGGATAACATCTGAATCGTTGAGTGGAGATTTTAAACTGCTGCATTCAATTTCTCCAACTCTTTCAGAACTGTAACAGGGCCCAGGGCGACCCCTCCCCTGATTTTTTCATTCACGTCTTGTTGCAACGCCATAAACGAAACAGACCACAAAAACTAATCAAGAATGCTTAAGTCCACCAATGGACCAGAAGAAGCCTCAAAGACAGATACAAGTACACTGCAAATAAATATAGTTGTTGCCTTTACCCCATATATAGCTCTCAATAGAACTCTGCTCTTGGCCGAGGATTTCATCTTCCTTAGGTGAAGACTTTTACACATACCCTCTAACATGGCAGCACAATTCTCAATTTTTCTATTGGTTTGGGACTCACCATTTTTCTCCTCGGCTTTTGTTTCTCCCAAAAATTCTCCCAGATGATCTTTGGCATGAAATAGCTTGTCAGATGATAGTATTCCATCAGTGAAATTCAGCAAATGCAATACATACTGGACTATAAGATGGCGGTGATCGGGACGTGAGATTTCAGCATTCAATGCAATACAAATATCAAGCAGATTTACGGTGTCATCCAGATATTCATCAATCCATTTTTTATCCCATTTTGCTATAGGAAACTGGATATCCACGACTAAGGATCTCAGATCACTATGCAGTGTGAACAAGATTTCCATAGCATGTTGCATCCATCTCAGATCTATAAAATCCTTTGGCTTATTCAGCTTGAGATGCTCTAATCTTTGTAATAAAGCAGTCTCGAAACCTTTCAATATCTGATTAAGCCTTGCAGAAGAATTGAAAGATCGCTTACGAATAAACATTCTAAAAGGATTTCCAAAGAACAAGGACACTGAATGGCCATCATGCGGGCGACTCATGGTCAGATGAAGGCCTGACGCCTCTAACAGTTGAAGAGCTATAAAGGCACCAATATGCAGAAAAGATCCTACTTAAAAATGTGTTGGAACCGATATTCTTCACAGGATGAACGAAAGGTTCGAAAGCAAAACACAGACACACCTTGTAATGCAATTTTCGCGTCCACTCTGATCTGCCCTTTCCCCTTCAGTGTTTGATCAATTTATTTCATTGTGAAGATGTTAATTATTACCTAATCAACACTTGCTTGTTAATTGTCTCTCTATCGCAATCCCCAAACACACACATCGCAACCTGTTTGCAATTTGCTGGAGTCGATTTGAATCAAAACTGGGCGCAAAACACAAATTTCTGGGCTCTGTTGCTAAGTGGGTAGCGCCCCTGCCCAATGGGTAGCGCGCACCAAGTGGGTAGCGCCCGTTCAATTTAACACAGGCTGTGGCGCTCAAGTGGGTAGCGCGCACCAAGTGGGTAGCGCGCACCTCAAGTGGGTAGCGCACACCTCCAAACGCTGTCCACGGTTATGAAAACTTGTCTTCGGCCTTCAAGAACTCGACTTCGACCTCTGCCTTGCGGATCTCTTGCAAATGAGATTGTTTGCCATGTTTATATATGAAGTAAATATCTCATCAAATCAGATTGTTTTTCAAATTTGTTTGATAACCCACTTTATAATGTTTTTGGCATTTTGACATTTGATCTTTTAATACAATGTTTCTCTTTGGCTTTTCTGAGTTTTGGACTGAAAACACTTGTTTGTCTTTTGCAAGGATTCGACATCTGGCTTAGCGAAGGATAACCAAGGTTGCTTTCTGAAATATTTCAAGACAGGAGACTCTAAAATATAGATTTATTACAAACATTAAAATTTGAAAATTTCCTTTTCAAAACAAAGTTTTGAAAAAGAAATATCCTCGAACATGATGAAAATCCTAAAATGAAGCTTATTGGAAATCTTCCTCTGGCCTCCAGGTATTATGAAGCACCTTGAGAACAATAACTTGCACCTAGCCCTAAATACCAAATTAACTCCTTGCTGACCTAGACATCAAACAGGAATGTACATAACGAGAAATGAACTTTGATAATTTGACTCTGACAGCAGACTGGCAAGACGGAGTCTACTTAACTGTCTTAGCATCAAGATATGTCTTTATTTCATGTACAACGAATTTTGGATCGATCCCTATCATCTCTTCATTAAACTGGGAAAACACGTCTCTAAATCCCTAAAAAAGGGCTTTATAAGTATTTATCTCATTAGGAGAGAAAGATGCGTTGATATACAAGTTCTTGAAAATGATGGGTTTGATCAAAATATTGAGAGTAATAGTCTCTTCAATATTAAAAAAGTTCTTCTCAGAATCGATACCATGAATGGATATTGAATTCACAAACATCTCAATGGAATTAGGTCGATAGAGTTCATTTAGATTATCTTAGAAGGAATCTGGTAGGGAAGAATGATGATGATGATGATTCCACAGTGCATCATTCAACATCATGATCTCCATGACGTTCTCATTAGTAGAGAATGTATGAGAGAAATGATCAGAGGATGTGCCATAATCTAAATAATGATCAACCCAATGGATTGAAGAAGAGAGTGTAGAATGTGCCGTAGAGGTCAAATAAATGGCTTCATAGTCAAGCTCAATGGGACTGAGCGACATGTGGTCACCAAAAGTGTCAATATTAGATGTATCTAAAACTAGCAAAAAATCATATGAACTATTACAATAATATATCATGTTGACATGGGAAACCGAACTAGAAATGTCAAGAGAAGGATGAAGAGAAAAGTTTCCCACGAGGGAATAATCCTTAAGAAATCCCACTCCAACATGCTAATAACGGTGTGGGGTTTGTTAGGATATTCCGAGAAATAGGAAATAGTTAAGAATAACTTAGTCTAGTGTAGAGTTAGATAAAAAAAATTTCTTTACCATGTACATTTGTAACTTATAATCTGACTGTCACGATTTGTAGTGATCCGATGGTTATCTCTCACCTCGGTATTAACAACACTTGATCCGTGGCTTAGCACCCGATTGTTCATCATCTCTATTTAAAGAGCATGGAGGTTCATTTGTCTAGTAACCGTTTATGAGAGAAACATATGTAACTTTTCTTTTTATATTAATAAATTTCTTGAAGTGGCCACGTTGGCTCAGGCCATGGACTGCTTCCCTCTTTGAGGGTTTTAACCATGTAATTATACTGGTGTACTGATTTGTGATCTATTTTTGATCGGTGACCTTTGGTTCTTGATCTACAAAACTTACCATGTAAATTTCTACATGGTATCAGAGTTATTTTGAGGGTCGCATCTATTGTTGAACAAAATCTAAAGTGAGTTTGACTGCATGCGAATGTCATTTTGTAGATCTACTATTTCTGAACATTTATGGGCTTGGAGAATTGCTTGGTTATGTCTAAAGTGTCTGTTACAGTGAGGAATGCCTTCGTTTCTTGTGAAAAGGTTTTCGGTTGCCCAAGTTATGGCAATTTAGATCTGGAGGTATAAAGCATCTGTTTTGCAGTTATATTTGTTAATAGTTCTACTTATTTCGGTTACCTCTTTTTATTTTCGGTTTTTAGCTTTTATTTATTTTCCAGATCTAGACCCTCTTCTCTATGTATTCTCTTTTTTGTGCGCTACGTGCAATCTCGACAAATCAGAAACAAGAAGAAGGGATTTTTTCGCTACGTATGCTCTTTCCCCGTGTCTTTGTGCGATCTAGAGAAATCAGAAATAGTAAAAAAATTGATAGTTGCCGGTAAGGCTAATAAAAAATATAACATTATGTCATAAGGCTTTTCATTTCATTTTTTTTTGGCTTGGTTTTGTGTTTTTTTCTGCAGGAAAAGGCATGCACATGGAAAAAAAAAAAACCCTTCCTCCTTTCAAACAATAACGTACTCCTTTTACTATCGCACTTGGTGAGGAGTTAGTTTTTGAGAATAGAGGTCTTGGGTTCAAATCTCTTTCTCAAGCTTCTTTTCGTAAAAAAAATTTGTTAAAAGGGGAGGAATATTTTTTTAAAAAGACACACTTCATCCTGTTCCCATAATTATTCAGCGTCTTCAACTCGTTTTTTCAAAAAGGCATAACTTCTTCATTCGAAAGCCGTTTTTCGAGCCATTTTTTTTAAATGGCCTAATTTTTCAAAATCTTTCAATTGGAGCAGTTACTTTCAGCTTTTCTCATCTTTAGCTTTTTTTAAAATTGAAAGTGCATGCCCGATTATTCTTAACAACACCAATTATTTTCAATGGATACCTTACAATGTAGATATACTTAGAAGTAAAGGTGTTAAGTCCCTCTATGAATAGTGTATTCCCTTATTATGTTAATGTAGGCCCCCTTATTTTTATCGTTGTACCCCTGTAACCCACATATTTTTATTATTGTGCCCTTACATTATTATTTTTAGGTCGGCTAGGATTACATTGTGGCCTGTAATATTCCCATTTAGCCCAAGCTAATGGGAATATCTTATTTTGCCTTATTTTATCTTGCATTTCATGTTTATGAATAAAATATGAAGGAGGACATGTAAAACTCCTAAAAATCCATGAATAAATAAATGCCTATGTAAATAGAGACATATCTAGGCCATGTAAATAATCTCTTGCAGGTGTGAACGGGCTTAAATCACAAGACTGGGTCAACCTTGACCAAATCAACAGTGCAGTCTAGGTGCAATGAACCTCATGGATACACAACACTATTCTAGATGCAAGATCCACATGTGAAAGGGGTTAACTCATTCAGGTGGTTTAGGGTTTTAAAAGGCTTTCATCCTATAAAAGAAGGAGAAGTAAAATAAGAGAAGGTTGTTCATGTTATTATTTTCTAAAGGTTTTGTCTTTTGAGACACACCTCTTGGGGTTTTCTTGTTTAGGATCCCCACCTCCTTCCTTGAGTAGCTCTTGTAAGAGTCTTTTTTTTTCTATTCCACTATCCAGAATTTGGCCAAGCCTCATCTTGCATCTACAGTGCAGTCCTGCTTAGGATTGGGTTGTCCATGTGAGCTGCAGTAAGTGGAACACTAGATCTTCTTAGATCTAGCTTGTACTGGTGCCTCTTCTTATTGAGTGTGTATTTTAACCTTCTGGAAGAGTGCATTAGTGGGTTTAGCTTCAGATCCATACATTGGCAGTGGTTCAAATAATTTTCAGGGCCAACAGCGTAGTCTCTCTTCCATGACTGCATTATTTGCAAGAGCAGAGTTGCAAGGTGACTTGGCATTATTTTTAGAGGAGAGATCTCTAGTGAAGGGTTTCTTCCTTTCACTTTGGTGATCCGTGTATTGGCCAACCAATCCATGTTAGTTCAGATTTGATCTGTTATATATGTTATTATTCAAAATTTTCTAAATAATTCTACAGATCTGTGACTTATATCTCAGATCTACTCTTGTACCTTCATGTTTTGTTGAGATCCCCAAGGGGAGTGTATAAAGCAGAATTTCTTGTTTACAGATCTGATATAGATCTAAAATTTTATGTACAGATCTGCTATAGATATGAGTTGTAATCTACTGCATGCTTCAGCAATGAAAATTACGCTATCAAACTCTTTCTGCATTTTCTTGTGTTGTAGTGTCTCATTCTGAAGCCCTGATCCATGTAAAACTTCTGTCTTTCTCTAATATATTGCATAAATAATATCATAGGTCTGATTTACTGATTTTCATACTTATTTGCATCTAATTCCTTCATAATTTACACTGCATATTCTTCAGTCACATTCTGCATACTCTAGGTCATGGGGAATCAGCGTTTTTAAGCCATTTCGGGAGTGGGAGAACTGTTTAACCTAGATAGTGTTATCTTTTTGGGCTGAAATTTGGTATAGGGGTTTCACATGAACTAAGATAGAATATAAAATCATCATCCCTCCTTATTTTTATGCACATCCCTGAAATTACTCATTTTAGGGCATAAATCACTGCTTTTCCCCACCCTTTTGAGTCAAGAAGTGAAGTAAATTTGTTTTTGTTACTTATAATGAAGGATATATCATCTAGCATTAGTCAAAGATGATTTCCTTCTGCTCTCAAACTTTATAATACCTTAGGGTATTCTTACTGTTGTAGAAAATCCCTATATTGTTGCATTTCCCCACATGGGAAGGAGACTATAGGCCATATACTTGCTGAGGTTATTTCATATGCTAGTGAGATGTTTTTCTACATATAATGAGCTATTCTTCATTTCCATGATAATGATTTTTTGAAGCTCCACATTGGTAATAACTCAAAATATTCCCAATAGTGTAGTTGTTCCCATTTTGGGATATTACAGTGGTATTAGAGCAAGATCTTTGGCACAGCCTGTGCATTCTTGGAGCCAATATGTCTTCATAGGAATAATAAACTCTCGATTATATAGAGCAGAGGTATCATGGAAGAAGACAGAAGAAAAATTATTACACCATTGAAACCCCTTTGTATGGAAGAATAAAAGGAGTAGAGTTCTCTAACATTCTTTCTCAAGCTTTGCATGAGCTGGAGGGAGAAATCATGGGAGTGAGGATTGGAATATTAGCAGATCTCTTGATGAGGTTTGCACAAGAGGGTAGCCCCACTACTTCATTTGATGTGTGTGAGCATGCAGCCACACAATCTGATCTACAACATTGCAGCATGTCTGCATTCTTTGCAAGAGGAGAAGAAGACGTAGAGACACTAGAATAGGACACCCTTGGTGACTATCTCTGAGAATATGAATCTCAATCTAAAATATTCAAGGAGAATTTAGGCTTCCCTGAGTTTTGTCAGCTTAAATAAGGGAGAAGATCCATGAAGATAACTCCATTTCAGAACATTGTTGGGAGGGGTAAAGATCTGCTACATGATTTGCTAGGGGCAAAGCCCTTACTTCAGCAAGATCATTCTTCTCAAGAAGAATACATGAATTTCCTTTCCTCAATGAGATATCAAGAAAAATGATATCTTATTGATGGGGAATACTCCATTTTTTAGGAGGAAGAAGTAGAATTGAAAGGTTCCTCCAACGTTGTGATAGCAGGAGGGAATCTAACTTTGTTGAAAGATGGAGTTGAAGCTATTTCTTCCACTATGAGGGCGCTTGTATCTCTGCAAGGAGGTCCCTAGGATCTTATTCATGGAAAATATGAGCATCATGTGTCTATGATGATAGACAAGGAGACAAAACAAAGAATCACCTTAGACTGTGAAATCTTGCAAAAGGTAGGCAATGAAGAAGAAGATGGGGGAGTTGCTCCAACCTCTCCTTATCATGGTACTTCCACACAACAATTAGAGATGGATTTGCATAGAGGAAGTAGTCATCTTATGTTTCCATCGGTAGTTCACATGGGAATGATCCATGATAAATCTTTATCTTATGGTTTACGCCCTGGAAGACCACCTAATTCAAATTTGATGGGAGATGTTTCATGCATTGATGCTCCTTCCATAGATCCCAGGAGGAAGAGAGAATTAGGAGACCATGCTATAGTGCTGAGAGTATGGGGGAGGTACAAAGAAAGGGAGAGAATTTTTCCTTTGACTTCACTATCTATCCTCACCTCTAAAATTGCATTGAGGAGATATGCTGCAAGGAGAGAAAATGACACCATCATGAAGCATAGGAGGCAAGTTTTGAATCATAAGACAAACTTATTTAAAGAACACTCTTCCTTGTTGGAAGAGAGATGGTGGTCTCACATGCATGCTTTGGCCAAAACAGAGAGGCCTTGGACAGATGATAGCCTTCCATGGAATTCTAACTCCCAAGAGCTTCCTTGTTCTCTAAATCATGTGCATGAGCAAGGAGGGATCCAAGGAAGGAATAGAAACCTTCCATCTTATAACTTTGGCATGGGAGATGACAAAAAGGAGAAGAGTGGGAGGTATGGAATTCCAACATACACCTTGGACATGGAGGATTTCAAGGAGAATAGCAGCAACATGGCAGCCACTTCAATTGGCACATTATCAGTGCTGTCATTGTTGGACACATTAGATCCCTATTGGGAATCCCAACTACTAGTGGGATATTCCAAGGATATTCATACTTGCATGACTCAGGATGACTGGTTGTATGAGGGGAACTATTCAATCCTTGAGGGAGGCATCTACAATCATGGTAGAACCTTCTTGTCTAGAGCCTCCAAGCTCAAGGGGAAGCTTCTACAAAAGGCTCATAAAGAGTTCCATCTTAGCCACACTTATTCTATGGAGCTCAAAAATATCATATTGAGGAGCTATTACTGGGAGGGATTTTAAAGGGGACTATATCATCATTATCAGAGATGCATGAACCTTGTGGAGATGGGGCAGCAACATAAATTTTTTGGAGAGTTAATTCAACCTTCTATTTCTCCTCTTGAGGGAGGAGATTGATCTATGCACCACTACAAATTGATGGGGAGGACTATTGGTGAAGAATATGCTCAGGTGAAACAAGTTTATTTTTCTAATTATATGGATTCCTCCACCTTGTTTATGTAGGACATGACTCCAAGGAGGAGAGTTTTATCTTGTCAATCTCATGAAAAATTTTGGGCCACAACACTTTTTGTACTTGGCCACTCCCTTGGTGGGACAAACGAAGATCTTGTTTCATGATGGGTGCTTTCCTAATGCACCAAACAAATCTCACACATTCAGTTATAGTGAGATGCCATGGGCTGCAAGTAAGTGGTGGGAAGACCACTTACCACACCTTGGTTTATTGCAAGTAGGAGATGCATTATGCTGGTTCCACATGTGGGACTATGACCCACCTCCATATGTGCACCTTTCTGTTTGTTTGTACATTATTTTGCTCCCATGCATTGATGACATGCTTGTACTTTTTGTGAGAATCTATGGAGGGAGGATGAGAGGTATGCATGTGCCTGATGAGCTGAAAGTTCTCCATGTGTCATGTGTTATATATTTCAGAGGGGACATTTGGCAAACCATGAATGTTTCACATGATATCTTGTTTCCTTGTGGGATGGATTTTTCACATCTTATATTGACTTTGGGAAAATAATTCATGGGGGTTTGGATTGGTGAGCATCTAGCTTATGATGGGAGCTTGATCTTTGATGATGTCACCAATGGAGGAGAATTCTTGCAGCACTCACCTTATCAGTTTCTTGAGGACAAGCAACATTTTGGAGGGGAGAAATGTAATATTCCCAATTAGCCCATGCTAATGGGAATATCTTATTTTGCTTTATTTTATCTCACATTTCATGTTTATGAATAAAATATGAATAAATATGAAGGAGGACATGTAAAACTCCTAAAAAGCCATGAATAAATCAATGCCTATGTAAACAGAGACATATTTGGGCCATGTAAATAATCTATTGCAGGTGTGAACATGCTTAAATCACAAGACTGGGTCAACCTTGACCAAATAAACAATGCAATCTAGGTGCAATGAACCTCATGGATACACAACGCAGATCTAGATGGAGGCTCCACATGTGAAAGGGGTTAACTCATTGAGGTGCTTTAGGGTTTGACAAGGCTTTCATCCTATAAAATAAGGAGGAGGACACCAAGAGAAGGTTGTTGATGTTATTATTTTCTGAAGGTTTTTTCTGTTGAGACACACCTCTTGGGGTTTTCTTTTTTAGGATCCCAACCTCCTTCCTTGAGCAGCTCTTGGAGGAGTCTTGTTTGTCTAGTGCACTATCCGGCATTTTGACAAGCCTCATCTTGAATCTACAACGCAATCCTACTTAGGATTGAGTTTTCCATGTGAGTTGTAGCAAGTGGAACACTAGATCTGCTCAGATCTAGCTTGTACTGGTGCCTCTTCTCAATGACTGTGTCTTTTAACCTCCTGGAAGAGTGCATTAGTGGGTTGAGATTCATATCCATACATTGGCAGTAGGCCAAAGCATTCTCAAGGCCAACAGTGCAGTCCCTCTTCCATGACTACGTTATTTGCAAGAGCAGAGTTGCAGGGTGACTTGGCATTATTTTCAAAGGAGAGATCTCTAGTGAAGGGTTTCTTCCTTTCACTGTGGTGATCCGTGGATTGGCCAACCAATCCATGTTAGTTCAGATCTGATCTGCTATATATGTTATTATTTAGAATTTTCTAAATACTTTTGTAGATCAGTGACTTAGATTTCAGATCTATTTTTTGGAAATGTTGTCATTGATGGCAGAGGAGGTAGTAGAGGAAGAGATAGGCAAAGGACGGGAAACAAAAAAAAAGGAGAAGACAACAGAGAAGAATAGAGGGAGAGTATATTTACAGAGTAAGGAGCAGCATCAGTAAAGTGAGGACAGTAGAAGAGGGACATTTGATAGCAGACCTGGAGAGACAAAGTAATGAGGATAGAAAGTAAACTCTGTTTATACAACAATAGGAAACTCTATTTATATTAATGCTGCATAAAATTTCATGTCAACCGAATCCAGAATATTTGAGTTTTAATTAAAGATCCGAGGAAGTGTGTGGCCCACAAAGTTATGGAGGAAGCCTTATTGAAGAGAAACGAAGGAAAGGACCTTCGGTTATACAATGGTGATTTTTATATCAGGTCAGAATGCGATTACACAATTGGAATCTGTTGAAAGTGAAGTGGCACGGCGCACTAATTAAGACCAAGTCAACACAATGTTGGAAAGAAGAATTTTACGAACCCTGCAAATAGAGAGTGAGACTCTAATTGTGGTAACAGTATTTCATTCCTTGAATGAGTCCACGAGAACGGTCGAAGGTAAAAAATTTGTGTTGAAATAAAAGATAGAGGCAGAACCGTGAGTAAGAGGAATTGGAACCATGAGGAATAGTGACAGCGGGTTTGCAAAACCAACCCCACCCATATCGCACTGCCTTTGTATGGTAAGCTGTATTTCCAAATTGAACGTGATCAATGCCATCGGCTGACACATGGCCTTAAGTGGTATTGAGATACCGCCCTCATCGCGTTCCATCATGGGTTAACTGTCGACAGTGGACTCTACGCGATATCGACGTACGCTGTTCGATCTGAGGTGGTTCCATCGAATAGTGGTCGCATGTCAATCAGCACGGAAGATAACTCAAGGTACGGGAGATTACAATTCACTATTGTAGGTGTGGGACCTGTGAATCACATGCGATATGCATTATATTCGTCGGATCAGTGGATGAGTGCACGATAAGCCTACAACCGTAGGATGAGAAGGGGAGTTAAGAATTGGGACCCGCTCCATTGCGTGAAATCGGAGAATTAAACGACGTGCACTTTGGTTGCGCGATGATCGTCAGATCAACGAATGGTATGCGGTAAATTTTGCAGTCATCGATTGAAGAGGGTTCATATTAATGTTTATGACATTCTATTCGGGGAGTATACATATGTTGGTATATATATTATTTGATAAAGTGAATCTTTACTCCTGCAAATATATAATATATATAATATATAGCTGCGAAGACTAATATTTGATATAATATATGTCACCAGACCATAGAGTCACAATTCGGCTTTATGTAAAGTTATATAATAAATTCAGAGTGATGGTGAAGTCCGTAGACCGTTGGGACTAATGGCTATTGAATATTTACCGAATATCATGAAATAAGGTATTGTGTGATATGTCAGGTTTTGATCAAGGTATAGAATGTTAAAGTTACGATGGCAGTATGAACGCCTGGCCAACCATAGTGTATGTTGATACTTTGGTAAGTTTTATCAAAGTCAAAGATAATAAAGCGCACTCATAAATGATGGTTTGACAAATGGGTAGATTATATACATTGGGGTTTTTATAACCCTTTGAAGAAGTAAGTTCCGCACAGTATTTAAATTTCCAACTCAGGAATTAAACATGGTAGGTTGCCAGATTGTGGATTTGTATTGGAGGAAATTTTTGGGATGCATTTTAAATGCACAAAGAAAGCTTAAGGTGAGTTGATAGTGTTGTGACCGAATATATCTATGTATTTAGATAATCATGTGTGAGAGCCCAAGTTCATGCAGGATTCGAATAATGGATTCGAAAATTCAGAAAGTGAAGTTAGCCTTCGATTAAGAGTTGGAGAAATGAAACTGACTATGGTTTGAGCCATGAAATAAGAAAATCTTCCACATGTAAAGACTACCATATTGTGAAGTTATTTGGGCCATGAATTTGTAAATCAGTTATATATATATATATATATATATATATATATATATATATATATATTATACTGCAAGTACACAATTGCAGTGAACAGGTGCATATGCACAGAAATGAAAATGTGGGTTTGATAGGTGTACACACATAGGTGCATAGAGTTGCAGTAAACAGAGGTATACAGGACAATTTCATGACAACAACAGAAAGGAAAAAACTAGCAATCCAAGGGTTGAGTGAAGTTTATATACTAAACTGAAAATGTAAATGTTTTAATTGTTTTATATTGTTTGTGATGCAAAGGAAAATATCCTAAGGAAAAGAAAAATCCCACTATAACATGAAAATTTGGACCTATTTTTATAATTCTAAAATGATTTGGACAAAGGAATGAGAAGACAGAAGCCAAAGAGTCATGGTTGTTCACTCGAAATTCTTTGTGGAATACAAACAGTCATGTGATGAACTCCATATATAATATCAACTTGATATGCATAGAGAGGTTAGAGAGAGTAAGGATAGAGAATGCAAAGTATAGAAGATTGAGGTAGAGAATATAAGGAAGAGAGGAGCATAAAGAGATGCTACAGAACAGAGCTGATATCTGAGGTAAATCAGCAAACATTTCTTTTGATAAATTGAGGAAGTTGGAGCTTCCATATCAAGTTGAAGCTTGATAGCTGTCAGTTGTAGCTGACTGAGGTTGGAGCCTCCTGTAGGTTGGTGCTTGCAGAAAAGTGAAGGGAGTTGGAGCTTCCTTGCAAGTTGTAGCTTGCAGAATTGAGGTTGTAGCCTCCTGTAGGTTGGTGCCTGTAGAAAAACAGTGGTGAGAGGGAGTTGGAGCTTGCCTTTGCATCACAACAATAATAAGATGTGGTTTTCTCCCTTTATGGGTTTCCACTTATATCTGTTGTCTCTATCTATGTTGCCTATGTGCTGAGATGAATTAGCAAATCTGCTTACTGTTTGCTTCTCTCATAATAAGTTTGATGTCACATTAATTTAATACTTGCTGCAACATATTAATATTGTTCATGTACTAAGGTTGGTTATAAAGACAGGCTGTGTCCGTGATGAAAAGAGGTACCCACCTCATGTATGTGTTAAGCTGATTCACCCCCCCCCCCCCCCAAAAGCAGCTTCCATGCCTCCTGGGTTTAACTCTGGTGTAATTGGTATCAGAGCCAGGTTCCTTTTGTACCAGTTTAACCACTGAAAGGAGATCCTAGGTCCCCAGGATGGTTAGTCAAGAAGGAAGCTCAACCAATAAAGCTCCTTTCTTCACTGGTGCTAATTATGCCTTCTAGAAAATCAGAATGAGAGCATACATAATGTCTCTAGGAATAGAGGTTTGGGCTGTTGTAGAATTTGGATATGCTCCAAAGGCAACTGACCCAGAAAGAGAAGCTAAACAAGAATTTGTAGCAAATGCAAAGGCCATGAATGCAATCTTAAGTGGACTTTGTGAGGCTGAATTTATCAAAATAATGCACAGTAATATGCCAAAGATATGTGGGACACTCTAGAGAATATCCATGAGGGAAATAAAAAGGTAAAGACAGCCAAACTTCAAGTATATAGAGCTTAGTTTGAAAATTTAAAAATGAATGATGATGAAGATGTTGGTAGATTCTTCCTAAGTGTTCCAAAAATTGTTAACAATATGAAATCTCTTGGAGAAACCATACCAGAAAGTGTAATTGTACAAAAGATTCTAAGATCTCTTCCATCCAGTTTTAACCCTAAGGTGTCTACAATAGAAGAAACAGTTGATTGGGAAACCTTGACCATGAACCAGCTACTTTGAAACCTAACAGCATATGAGATGAGGCTCCAATAGAAGAAGCCAAGTATGAGGGAGTCAGCCTTTAAAACAAAAAGAAGAAAGAAGAAAAGGAAGACATATGCTCTTGCTCGGATGAAGAAGAGGCTAAATTTGTCAAGAAACTGGATAGAGGCTCAGGTAAATACAAAGGTAAACTTCCTTTCAAATTATTTAACTATGGAATAGTTGGACACTATGCTGCTAAGTGTCCTCACAAGAAAGTAAGGAATCAGGCTCAAGAATCAGAGAAAAATACATCAAAGAACTGGCAAAAAGGAAAGAAGTTCAGCAGAAAATCCTTCTATGCTCAACAAAATAGCAGTGCATCTAAAGACTCAGATGAACCTCAAGTGAAGAAGGAACCTCTGAATTTTTACTCATGGCCATAGAAGAACTTGAAGAACTCCTACTAGAAGATGAAGAAGGTGAAGTTGACCTTGAGGGGGAGCTAAGAAGTGCCCTAGAGGAGATTGACAGACTCAAACTGAAGTGCAGAAAATAAAAGGACATTTTCCTCAAGTATGTAAGAGAAGATCAAAATTCAAAAGTCCCCATGCAGCTGAAGGTAGAGCTTGAAGAAGCCAAGAAGATAGAGGACATGTTACTTCAGCAAATAAAGGATAAAACTCGAGAACAAGAGAAGCTGGAAGAAGAAGAGGTATGTCTGAGGAAGAAATTAGAAAATGCTCAGAGGAAAGTGTCTACAAATTCCTCTCAAACAACAAGCTCTGGTAAGTTGAATGAAATTCTGGATGCTCAAAGATCTCCTCTTATAAAAACTGGACTAGGCTATGAAGTAGAATCAATTAAAAGCAAAGAAAAGGAAAACAAGAATATTATTTTTGTAAAAGCAGAGAAGGTTGATGAAGCCGCTCAAACAATTACTACAAAAGAAGAAACATGTAATGAGGAAGCTAGAGATCAGAAGAAACCTCTCGTAACAAAGAATACAATAAATACTAAGACAATAGAAAAAGGATCATATACCCTTGAGTATGTCAAATTTGGAAGTCATCAAAGGAGATTCTTCCCTCCTATAAAAAATGCTACATGTTATGTTTTCCACAAGCTGGGACACATTGTTGCATACTGTCATACATGGAGGAGTAATTCAAACTAGCAAAAGATGCAAACAGTGAAGAGAGTGCCTCAAGAAAACAAATGGAGAAGACAACCTCACATCAGGTATGCAAATTGTTTCTACATAGTTCTTGTTTTTAGTATGTAATTTCAGCATAAAATCATGTATTAAGTATGGAAAAAGATTGATATTCAACACCTCAAGGAGGTTTATGAATCAAACAAATTTTGTTCATAATCACAATTCTGCAAAAATTATGATCAAATGTTGTGTATGCAATCAAGTTGGACATATGCCTTCCAAATGTCCTCTCGGAAGATGTAGTTCATCATCTCACAAAAGATACCAAAAAAAAGGATGGTTCCAGTGGATAAAGAAGGTGATTAAATGTGACTTGGCTCCAACTGCTCAAGACCTGAAAAGCCAATGGTATTTGGACAGTGGCTGCTCAAAACACATGACTGGAGACAAAAGCAAGTTTATAACTTTTGATAAAAAGAAATCTGGCAATGTTACTTTTGGTAATGATAAATCAGGAAAAATAAAAGGAAAAGGCTCAGTCAGCCTAGATAATGGCAAAGGAAAGACCCAAGGTGTACTATTTGTAGATGAAACAAAAGAGATTGTTGAGTGTGAATTAGATAACGATAAAGAGTGAAGTTCTTTTTAGAGCACAAGATTGTGAAGTCGGATCAAGCACCACAGGTAAGACTCTGCTCAAAGGAGTTCGAACAGAGAGTAATGTTTACATTGTGAAAGAGGAAGATGAAGCATGTCATCTTAGCAAACTTGAGGAGTCATGGTTATGGCATAAAAGGTTGGGACATCTCAGCTTGGATCACATCATCAGACTAAGCAAGAAAAAAGTTGTCAGAGACATGCCAGAAATAAAAAGGCCTTCTAATACCATATGCAAATCTTTTCAATTGGGAAAACAGACCCACACATCATTTAAGGCCAAAGATGAGTTATCAACAAGAAGACCACTCTAGCTTATGCACATGCACCTGTGTGGACCTGCAAGAACTAAAAGTCCAAGTGGAGAATCCTACTTCATGCTGATAATAGATGACTTCTCCAGAATGACACAGGTTGCATTTCTCAAGAATAAATCGGAAGCTCTAGAAAAAATTAAGATATTCAAAGCATTAGCAGAAAATAAAACAAGATGCAAGCTAAAATGCATCAGATCAGATAGAGGAGGTGAATTCCCAGATTATGACTTTGCTGGCCTATGCAATGAACATGGGATAAAGCAAAAATTTACTATTACTAGAACACCTCAACAAAATAGAGTAGCAGAGAGACAAAATAGGTATGTACAGCAAATAGCCAAAGCCATGATGCAAGAGAGTAATATCCCTCAAACCTTCTGGGCAGAAGTAGTACACACAGCTGTGCATATTCTAAACAAAGCCCATTTAAGGCCAAGTAGTGACAAGACTCCCTATGAAATATGACATGGTAAACCAGCTTCAATCAAGCACTTTATAATCTTTGGAAGCAAGTGTTACATAAAGAATAATGATGAAAATCTTGGGAAATTTGATGCAAGAGCCGATGAAGGGATATTTCTAGGATATGCATCCAAAAGTAAAGGATACAGGTGCTACAACAAGACTCTTCGAAAAATAGTAGAAATCATTGACGTGAGATTTGATGAAGAACTTCCAAACAATACAAAAGATAGAGACTGCAACAGTCCATCAGACAACCATGAAGAAGAAGACCAAGATGATGATGAAACAAGCAAGACAACAGAAGATTCTGAACTAAGCTCTAAAGCCCCTTCTAGATACACTTAGAAGAGTCATCCTGAAGATCATATCATAGGAGATAAGAGAGTAGGGGTATAGACAAGAAGGCAACTAACTGAATAGACAAAAGAGGTATACATAGCCATGTTATCACAAATAGAGCCTAAGGAATTTGAAGAAGCCAGCAAGGACAAGTCTTGGGTGAATGCTATGAATGAAGAATTGGACCAAATTGAGAAGAACAATACCTAGGAACTAGTTCCTAGACCCACTGAGAAAAATTTCATAGGCTCAAAATGGGTATTCAAAAATAAAATGAATGACGAAGGACAGTTAGTCAGGAATAAAGCCATACTTGTCTGCAAAGGATATTCACAAATCGAAGGACTTGATTACGATGAAACATTTTCCCCTATAGCCAGAATGGAAGCCATCAGAATGTTTCTGGCTTTTACATGCTACCAAGACTTCAAGGTATATCAAATGGATGTGAAATTTGTATTTCTGAATGGAGATCTAGAAGAAGAAGTCTACATGGAACAACCAGGAGGCTTCTCATTAACAGACGAAGAAGACTATGTATGCAGACCAAAGAAGGCTCTATATGGACTAAAAAAATATCCTCGTGCTTGGTACTCAAGGCTGGATAAATACTTGCAAAACCAAGGCTTTAAGAAAGGAGGAGTAGACAACAATCTATACATAAAAGCCCATGAAAATGAACTCCTGATTTTTGTAGTATATGTTGATCAAATTATGTTTGGAAGCAACAGAGATGAGATAGCAAAAGGGTTCGCTGAGGAGATGAAATTAGAGTTTTAGATGTCTATGATTGGAGAGCTCAGTTTCTATTTAGGACTTCAAATTCAGCAAAAGAACATAGGTACATTCATCTCATAGGAAAAATACTTAAAAGAAATGTTGAAAAAGTTCAAAATGGATGACTGCAAACCTGTGTCAACTCCCAGGATCACGGGATGCAAGTTGTGTGCTGATGATGGATCTGCTGATATAGATCAAAAACTCTACAGATCCATGATAGGAAGCCTGTTGTATCTGACAGCATCAAGACAAGAAATCATGCTAGCAGTAGGACTAGTGGCTAGATATTAAGCAGCACCTAAACAAAATCACCTTCTTACAGTCAAAAGAATATTCAGATATATACAAGGAACAACACACTATGGACTGTGGTATCCTAAAGGAAAAAGCTTCACTTTGACAGCATACACAGATGCAGATTGGGCCAGCTGTGTGGATGACAGGAAAAGCACAAGTGGAGGTGCATTATATATAGGAGAAATTCTGGTGGCATGGTTAAGCAAGAAACAAAAATCTATCTCTCTATCTACAGTAGAAGCAGAATATATAGCAGCAGCAACATGTTGTACACAAGTCATGTGTATGAAGCAAACCCTCCAAGACATGAAGGTAAGCATTGATGAACCTATCTCAATCAAATGTGATAATACAAGTGCTATAAGTATATCAAAAAATCATGTGCTTCATTCAAAAACTAAACATATCCCAATCAAGTATCACTTTCTCCGAGAACAAGTGGCTCAGAAGGTAGTAAAGCTGGAATATGTACCAACAAAAGAACAGACATCAGATATATTTACCAAACCTCTTGCTAGAGAACCATTTGAATATTTGAGAGATAGACTAGGGGTAGTATCTGTAGATGCTACTCTCTGATATTAAGAGAAAGCATAGATTTAGGGGGAGAAGAGAAATGAAAATATCAATCCAGGGGGAGATCAGCTCGCAAGGGAAGCATGAGACAGGTCATAGGCGAGAGTTGAAAGCAAACTAAAAAATGAGCAACCCATTGCCATTGAAGTCAAAGGGGGAGGAAGAGAAAGCAACATGAGAAAGGGTCCTAAAAGGCAAACAGAGAAAGTGTATTGCCATCAAAGCCAAAGGGGGAGACTGTTGGAGATGTTGTCATTGATGGCAAAGGAGGCAGCAGAGGTAGAGACAGGAAAAGGACAGGAAACAGAAACAAAGGAGAAGACAGCAGAGAAGAATAGAGGGAGAGTATATTTACAGAGTAAGGAGCAGCATCAGTCAAGTGAGGATAGTAGAAGAGGGCCATTTGATAGCAGACCTGGAGAGATAGAGTAATGAGGATAGAAAGTAAACTATGTTTATACAACAATAGGAAACTCTATTTATATTAATGCTGCATAAAATTTCATGTCAACCGAATCCAGAATATTTGAGTTTTAATTAAAGAGCCGAGAAAGTGTGTGGCCCATGAAGTCGTGGAGGAAGCCTTATTGAAGAGAAACGAAGGAAATGACCTTCGGTTATACAATGGTGATTTCCATATCAGGTCCGAATGCAATTACACAATTGGAATCTATTGAAAGTGAAGTGGCAGGGCACGCTAATTAAGACCAAGTCAACACAATGTTGGAAAGAAGAATTTTACGAACCTCGCAAACAGAGAGCGAGTCTCTAATTGAGGTAACAATATTTCATTCCTTGAATGAGTCCACGAGAAAGGTTGAAGGTAAAAAATTTGCGTTGAAATAAAAGACAGAGGTGGAACCATGAGTAAGAGGAATTGGAACTGTGAGGAACAGTGACAGCGGGTTTGCGAAACCAACCCCACCCATATCGCACCGCCTTTGTATGGTAAGTTTTATTTCCAAATCGAATGCGATCAATGCCATCGGCTGACACGTGGCCTTAATAATTTTGGAGATGTTGCCCTCATCGCGTGCCATCACACATTAACTGTCAACTGTGGACTCCACGCGATATCGACGTACATCGTCTGATCTGAGGTGGGTCCATCAAACAGTGGTCACACATCAATCAGCACAGAAGATAACTCAAGGTACGGGTGATTACAATTCGCTATTGTAGGTGTGGGATGCGTGAATCACATGCGATATGCATTATATCCATCAGATTAGTGGATGAGTGCGTGATAAGCCTACAACCGTAGGATGAGAAGGGAAGTTAAGCGTTGGGACCCGCTCCATTGTGTGAACTCTGAGAATTAAAAGACGTGCACTTTGGTTGCGCGATGATCGTCAGATCATCGAATGGTATGCGGTAAATTTTGCATCCGTCAATTGAAGAGGGTTCAAATTAATGTTTATGACATTCGATTCAGGGAGTATACATATGTTGGTATATATATTATTTGATAAAGCGAATCTTTACTGCTGTGAATATATAATATATAGTTGCGAAGACTGATATCTAATATAATATATGTCACCAGACCATAGAGTCACAATTCGGCTTTATGTAAAGTTATATAATACATTCAGAGTGATGGTGAAGTTCGTAGACCATTGGGACTAATGGCTATTGAATATTTACCGAAGATCATGAAATAAGGTATGGTGTGATATGTCAGGTTTTGATCAAGGTATAAAATGTTAAAGTTATGATGGCAGTATGAACGTCTCACCAACCATAGTGTATGTTGATAATTTGGTAAGTTTTATCAAAGTCAAAGATAATAAAGTGCACTCATAAATGATGGTTTGAAAAAGGGGTAGATTATATACATTGGAGCTTTTATAACCCTTTGAAGAAGTAAGTTCTGCACAGTATTTAAATTTCCAGCTTAGGAATTCAACATGGTAGGTTGCCAGATTGTGGATTTGTATTGGAGGCAATTTTTGGGATGCATTTTAAATGCACAAAGAAAGTTTAATGTGAGTTGATAGTGCTGTGACCAAATATATCTATGTATTCAGATAATCATGTGTGAGAGCCCAAGTTCGTGCAGGATTCGAATAATGGATTCGAAAATTCAGAAAGTGAAGTTAGCCTTCGATTAAGAGTTGGAGAAATGAAACTGACTATGGTTTGAACCATGAAATGAGAAAAAATTCCACATGTAGAGACTGCCATACTGTGAAGTTATTTGGGCCATGAATTTGTAAATCAGTTATATATATATACATACTACAGGTACACAATTGCAGTGAACAGGTGCATATGCACAAGAATGAAAATGTGGGTTTGACAGGTGTACACGCACAGGTGCATAGAGTTGCTATAAACAGAGGTATACAGGACAGTTGCATGATAGCAACAGAAAGGAAAAAACCAGCAAGCCAAGGGCTGAGTGAATTTTATATATTGTAACTAAAAATGTAAATGTTTTAATTATTGTTTGTGATGCAAAGGAAAGTATCCTAAGGAAAAGAAAAATTCCACTAACAGCGGAAGTACCTTTCTTATTTATAATTTCTAAATGAGTTACAGGAAAAAAGGAATGAGAAGACAAAAGCCAAAGAGTCACGGGTTGTTCTTTCCAAAATTCATATGGAGATAAGACAGTCCATGATGAATATATATATATATCAACTTAATATGCATAGAGAGGTGAGAGAATGTAGAGTATGAAGAATTGAGGCAGAGAAGATAAGAAAAGGAAGAGCAGAAAGAGATGCTACAGAACAGAGCTGATATCTAAGGTAAATCAACAAACATTTATTTTGATAAATTGAGGAATTTGGAGCTTCCATATCAAGTTGAAGCTTGATATCTATCATTTGTAGCTGACTGAGGTTGGAGCCTCCTGTAGGTTGGTGCCTACAGAAAATTGAAGGGAGTTGGAGCTTCCTTGCAAGTTGTAGCTTGCAGAATTGAGGTTGGAGCCTCCTGTAGGTTGGTGCCTGCAGAAAAATAGTGGTGAGAGGGATTTGGAGCTTGCCTTTGCATCACAACAATAATAGGATGTGGTTTTCTCCCTTTATGGGTTTCCACTTATATCTGTTGTCTCTATCTGTGTTGCCTGTGTGCTGAGATGATTTACCAAATCTACTTAATGTTTGCTACTCTCATAATAAATTTGATGTCACATTAATTTAATACTTGCTACAACATATTAAGACTGTTCATATACTAAGGTTGGTTATAAAAGTAAGTTGTAAATAAGCTGATGAAAAATTAAAAAATCTCATGTATGTGTTAAAATGATTCACCCCCCCCCCCCCCCCTCTCAGTTTAACTAAGAATTCAACACTACTCTTGTACCTTCATGTTTTGTTGAGATCCCCAAGGGGAGTCTATAAAGGAGCATTTATTGTTTACAGATCTGATATAGATCTAAAATTTTATGTACATATCTGGTTTAGATCTAAGTTTTAATCTACTACATGCTTCAGCAATGAAAATTACGCTGTCAATCTCTTTCTGCATTTTCTTGTGTTGTAGTGTCTCATTCCGAAGCCCTGATCCATGTAAAACTTCTATCTTTCTCTTATATATTTCATAAATCATATCATAGGTATAATTTAATGATGTTTATACTTATTTTTTTATAATTCCTTCAGAAGTTACGCTGCATATGCTTCAGTCACATGCTGCATAATCTAGGTCATGGGGAATCAACGTTTTTAATCCATTTCGGGAGTGGGAGAACTGTTTAACCTAGCTAGCGTTATTTTTTTGGGCTGAAATTTGGTATAGGAGTTGCACATGACCTAAGCGAGAAGATCCAACCATCATCCCTCCTTATTTTATGCACATCCCTGAAATTACTCATTTTAGGGCATAAATCACTGCTTTTCCCCATCCTTTTGAGTCAAGAAGTGAAGTAAAGTTGTTTTTGTTGCTTAGAATGAAGGATATGTCATCTAGCATCAGTTAAATATGATTTATTTCTTCTCTCCAACTTTATAATACCCTAGGGTATTCTTACTGTTGTAGAAAATCCCTATATTGCTTCATTTCCCCACTTGGGAAGGAGAATATAGGCCATATACTTGCTAAGGTTCTTTCATCTGCTAGTGAGATGTTGTTTTACATCTAATGAGCTGTTATAAATTTCCATTCTCATGATTTGCTGAAGCTCCACATTGGTAATAACTCAAAATATTCCCAATAGTGTAGTTGTTCCCATTTTGGGATATTACATGGCCCCACTAGGATTATATTATGGCCCCATGGACTCCTATATATAGGAGGTTTTGGTCATTTGTATCATCCAAGAATTGTTCATTCATGTAATGTATTTGAGGTTTCCCCCTCGAAGTGGATTATTTCTAAGGCATTGATATCTCTTTTCTTCTATTTTTGGAGTTGGTTTCAAAACATTTGGTATCAGAGCTTTGGATTCTACGGTTTCGCTGCTCCACACAGGTCATCGTGGAATTTTCGATAAAAAAAAAATTCTAAGAATTTTCAGAAGCTGAAATTTTTAGAGTGCAAAGAGGAAATCCTGAGGAACATAGTCGAAAAATTTCAAAGCTTGGTTCGCAGTATTTTCGGAGATATGATCTATGGAAGTTAGGGATTTTTGTAGGCTCCTGAATTTCACTTAAAAAGGTCATTGAAAAATTTTCGCTATAACTTTTTTTCTACGAAGGTTTAGAAGCTGAACGTTTTAGAGCATGAAGCTGAAATATTGAGAAACATCATCGCAAAATTTCAGAGCTTGGTTCACAACATTTTCGGAGGTATGATCTGTTGAAGTTAGGTATTTTTCAGGCTCCTGAATTTCATCTCAAAGAGGTGATTGTGGGAAAATATTCATAACTCTCTCTCTGAACATCAGAATGGAATTCTGTAAAAATTGACTGGAAGTACACGGACTCTAGTTTCCTTTCTATAAATTTCAGAGTCAAAGGAGAAAAAAGTGACATGTGGCAAGTCGTACAAGTTCGCTCTACTGAACTAGTCCATAATTAGGTCATTGTGGGAGATTGGACATAACTTTGGCTTGAATAATCCAAATCAGGTAAGACCTATGGCATTTGAAAGAGGATTCAGAGGGCTACCACAAGGCTAAATTTTAGTTATTGAGGATCCGAAATTACATAGAAAATTTAGTTTCAATATAGAGCTCATCAAAAGCAGGAAAAAGTTGTGTATTTGGTTTTTAAAATTCCATAACGTTTGTTTGAAAAAGCAGTTTGAAGTGATTCCAAAGGCATATTTTAGAATTTTTATTAGTATTAAGTTCTCTAATAGCTCAAAAAAATAATTCCATACCCATTAAGCCTCAAAAAGCTATACTATGATGCATGAAGAGGAAGAATTGCAGTATGAGATATCAAAATTACAGTACCAAGTGCAACAAATTTTGATCTTACGAAGAGAAACCGAAGATGACATAGATGGTTCAAAAGCAGAAATGAAGGCTAAGTTGGATGGTTTGAAGGATCAAATAATAGCTAATATGGATGATAAATTAGTGGAATATCACATCGAGCATCAAAAACAAGTTCTCCAACTCTCAAAGGATAACCTAACTTTGGCGCAGAATCTAATGAAACAACAGGAAGATCAACATCACATTGAAAGAATTTTTGAAGCAGTCATAGAAATAAGAAATCGACAAGTACGATTAATTTCAGAGTATCTCATCAAGTGAAAGAACTTTCTTGTAGAATATTCCACATGATAGGATGAGAATTTTATACAGAAGCATCAAGAAATAATCAAGCGTTGAGGACAACACTTTTTTGAAGGAGAGGGGTATGTTAAGTCCCTCTATTAATAGTGTAGTCCCTTATTATGTTAGTTTAGCCCCCCTTATTGTTATTGTTGTACCCCTGTAACCCCCATATTATTATTATTGTGCCCTTACATTATTATTGTTAGGTTGGCTAGGATTACATTGTGGCCCCACTAGGATTATATTGTGGCCCCATGGACTCTTATATATAGAAGGAGGTTTTGGTCATTTGTATCATCCAAGAATTGTTCATTCATGTAATTTATTGGAGTTTTCCCCCTCGAAGTGGCTTATTTATAAGGCATTTATATCTCTTCTCTTCTATGTTTGGAGTTGGTTTCACAACAAAAGGGCTTTATAGAAAAGCCACAGGACAAGAAACTAAACCTTCCAATGATGATAAAGTTGCTAAATGGGAAAATAAACAAGATCAAGCATGAGGGTTGATAGGTATGTCCCTTGCTCAAGATATTCAATTTCATATCATTGACATTGACACCCCTGATGAAGCCCTGGAAAATCTAAAAATTGTTTTTGGAATTCAAAATCAAATCAAGGCCCACTAGCTTGAAAATGAGTTGCTTACTTTGGACCCCAATAATTTCTCCTCCATTGAAGATTTTTTGTTCAAATTCAAGACCATTCGAATTCTTTTAGAATGTTGTAAGATCAAAAAGGACAATGGTAGCCTCATTTATTGCATTCTTGATAAGCTTGGCCCTGCATACTCTGTATTTTTTTCTACCTTCCATTCCACTATAGAAGCCATCATTTCTTCAGGAATCATCTACAAGAACCCCTCTTTTGATGCCTTTTGCGATTCTTTGATAAGAGAACAAGAAAAAATATTACACCTTCATCTTATCACTTCTAGAAATGCTTCTAAGAAAGCCTTAGCAGCCCAACAACAATCATATCAAAACAATCCCAAGAAGCAATATCCTAAAAAGTATGGTCCAAAACCAAACAAAGGTCCTAAGCAATTTCAGCCACAAATTGAAAAAGAAACTCACCAAAATAATAAGGCATATAAAAACAAAGGAAAGAAGATAGATAAAAATTGCAACTTTTGCAATCGTGATGGCCATTTAGAGTCCAAATTTTTTAAGAATATGGAAGCCTTAGAAGCAGCAATGAAGAAGCACAACATCAATTTGGAGCACTCTTCACCTTGATCTTCAGGAATAGCACTTTCTGATTATGGTTGTCAAGCATCAAGATCTGGTTATGCATTAAATGTATCTTCCTCTTCTCATTTTCATGAGTGGCTCATTGATTTTGAAGCTTCTTATCACATGGCTAAAAATAAAGCCATGTTTTCTACTTTAAATGATTGTAACACCAAACATATTTATGTTGGTGATGATAGATATCTTAGTGTTGTAGGATCTGGAACCATTCATCTCAATAATGGTTAGTTTAATGATGTACTATGTTTTCCTACCTTGTCATGAAACCTTCTCTCTGTTTATCAAATAACTCATTCAAGTGAAGGGAAAATAGTAGAATTCTCACCTCATGATGTTGTAATCAAGGACCTCAAAGATCCTAAAAATATTTTAGCTACTGGCATTGCTGATGCTTCCACAAGGTTGTATAAGTTTGACAACTTTGGGTCATCATGTCTTCCCTCTGTTTTTGTTGCTCATAATGATGATGTGAGCAAACTTTGGCATGAGCGATTTGGTCACTTAAACTATCGCTCTCTTCAAACTCTATGTAAGGAAAATATGGTGACAAGTCTTCCTATGGTATCTTGTCGAGATGGTGTTTTCTCTAGATGTGTACTCGAAAAACATCATCAGGATAGTTTTGACAAACGTGCCTCTCGGCACGCTTCAGCCCCTTTGCAACTTGTGCACATTGATTTATGTGGTTCACTTCCTGTTGTTTCTTTCTCTGGTTGCAAGTACTTCTTAACTTTCATTGATGATTTTTCCAGACGCACTTGGTTATACTTCTTAAAACTCAAGAGTGAAGTTTTTAACATGTTCTTTGTCTTTAAGGCCTTTTTTGAGAAACAATCTGGACATCAAATTCTTAAGTTAAGATCAAACAATAAAGGAGAATATGTTAACAAAAAATTTATCAACTTTTACACTGAGCATGGCATTCAATTGCAACATACTATTCCATATAGTCCACAACAAAATGGTGTAGCTGAATGGAGGAATCGCACCTTAAAATTAATGGCTAATTTTATGCTTCAATCTAAAGGACTTGGTCTCAATTTTTGGGCAGAAGCCGTTAACTGTGAAAATTACATAGTAAATCGCACTCCTACTAAGGTTTTAAAGAATATAACTCCAGAAGAATCTTGGAGCTCAATCAAACCATATGTAAGTCACTTTTGTGTTTTTGGAAGTGATGCTTAGACCCATATTCCAGATGTGAAACAGAAAGCCTTAGAACCTAAGAGTGAAAAATGCATTTTTGTTGGATATTTTGAAGATGTCGAAAGATAGAGACTTCTTCAACCAAAATCCAAAAATATAATCATTAGAATATATGTAAAATTTGATGAAAATATATTTGCCTACGAGCCTAGTTCGGCAAGTGTGCCACCTTTGGCCTGCGAGCCTGATTCGACATATGTGCCACCTCTCTCTCTCTCTTCTATTTTTAATAGCATTCCTTCTAGTTCAGATGATGACAGCAAGGATGAGAATCCTCGTCCACCTCTTGAAATTTTTCCTTATACTCCACTGCTTCCAAGATGGGTCTGCTCTACTCGGGATGTAGTAGGTTCTCTTGCAGGTGACCTTGCCAATCGACGATGTACACGTTCTCAGTTCGAAAGAGCCTCTTCCTTATTGGCTCAAGTTCCAGAAAAACTTGACCCATAAACCTTTGAAGAAGCCTCCAGTAATCTAGATTGGGATGAAGCTATGAATGAAGAGTATCGTTCCTTATTGGAAAATGATAATTGGGATCTTGTTCCTCTTCCAAAAGGAATAAAACTTGTCAGACGCAGATGGGTTTACAAAACCAAGTTTGGACCAAATGGAAAAGTGGATAGACATAAATCTCATCTTGTCACTAAAGGATTTTCACAACTTGAAGGAATTGACTATACTAAAACCTTCTCCCCTATTGCCAAAATGAATTCTATCTGCCTTGTTCTTTCCCTTGCTGCCTCCTTTAAATGGGAAGTCCATTAGATGGATGTTAAATCTGCCTTCTTACATGGAGATTTACATGAAAAAATCTACATGGAACAACCCCCTGGCTTTATCCAAAATGACTCTAGCATTGTTTTTTGCCTTAGGAAGTCTCTCTATGGTCTCAAACAAGCTCCTCAGGCTTGGTATGCCAAAATGGATAGATTTCTATTAGATAATGGCTTTTCTAGGTGTCATTCTGACAACACTGTCTACACCAAGAAAGTGGGTAAGTCCTTCACCATCCTTGTTCTTTATGTTGATGATCTTATCATTACTGGTAGTGATCCAAACCATATAAACCATGTGAAGTCTAGCCTCAAAAAGAAGTTTGAAATGACATACTTAGGACACTTGCATTATTTCCTTGGTCTTCAATTCTTGTAATCCAAGGAAAGCATTACCCTCTCTCAGTCCAAGTATGCCTGTGATATTCTACACCACTTTCACATGGAAGACTGTAAGTTATCCCCTTCTCCCTTTCATTCTGGAGTCAAAATTTCAGTCACCTGTACTACCCCTGAAGTTGATGCTACCTTATATCATCAACTTGTTGGTAAACTTCTGTATCTAACCCATACCTATCCTAACCTTTCCTTTGTTGTTGGTCTTGTTGCTCAGTTTATGCACCAACCTCATGAAAGTCACTGGAAAGTAGCTAGAATAATACTTCGATATATTTGAGGTACAGTTCAGTTCGGGATTCATTACAATTGAGGAGCATCTCCATTGTTGATTGGTTTCACTGATTCTAATTGGGTTGATGACCCTGATGATAGAAAGTCTACTGCAGGATATGTGTTCACTCCTGGTTCAGGATCCATTACATGGTCTTGTAAGAAACAAAGTGCCATATCTCTTTCTTCAGTAGAAGCAGAGTATCGTGGTGTAGTTGAAGCCAGCAAGGAAGCCATGTGGCTTCGTCAGATCCTGTCTGAATTTGGTCTTCATCAGCGGCATCCAACTACACTTTGGTGTGATAATCAGAGTTCCATTTAGCTATGTAAAGATTTAGTTCAGCATCAGCGTATGAAACACATTTAACTCCACATACACTTCATCAGAAAGCTCATTCATGATCGTGTTATGAAGTGCAGTAATGTCCAACCAATGATCAAGTAGACGATATATTTATGAAGGCTCTCAAAGAAGTGAATTTTACCGAAGTTCGATCCATTCTTGGAGTTCATGAAATTTTTCATTAAGGGGAGATAGGCTCTAATGCCTCCTTCCTTCTCCTATTGTGTCACTCTTGTAAATCCTTCAATCCTATCCCAATTTGTTCTTAAGGGGGGATGTTAGGATATTTCGACACATACGAAATAGGCTCCTTTTATGTCACCTTTGTAAACCCTTCAATCCTATGCCAAGTTGTTCTTAAGGGGGGATGTTAGGATATTCCGACACATAGGAAATAGTTAAGAATAACTTAGTCTAGTGTAGAGTTAGGTAAAGTGTGTTTCTTTACTATGTACATTTGTAACTTATAATCTGACGATCACGATTTGTAGTGATCTGACTGTTATCTCTCACCTCAATATTAATGACACTTGATCCATGGCTTAGCACTCGATTGGTCCATGATCTCTATTTAAATCGCATGGAGGGTCATTTGTCCAATAACCATTTATGAGAGAAACATATGTAACTTTTATTTTTATATTAATAAATTTCTTGAAGTGGCCACGTTGGCTCAGGTCGTGGACTGTTTCCCTCTTTGAGGGTTTTAACCACCTAATTATACTGGTGTACTCATTTTTGATATGTTTGTGAGCGGTGACCTTTGGTTCTTGATCTATAGAACTTACCCTGTAAATTCCTACAGGGTTTCTCCCACAAGAGGGATGCTTTCGATTGTTAGAAAATTACATATATTATAGAGCAATGAAACACATAAAATATGCAGAAAACACAAGCACAAAAAACACATAAACTAGAGATACACAAATATAAGTGGTTCACCCAGTTTGGGCTATGTCCACCCCAAACAGCCAGTCCTTCCTTTCTATTATCTGTAAAAATGAAGAGACACAACCTACAACAGATCCACTATAATATCCTTTGTTCTCTCTCATAGTCTCCCTATATGCTTCTTTCTTTGAGAATACACATACAATACATAGCCGCAATACAATACCCTCATACAAGCGATGGGTTTCCTTCTATGGCAAAAAACCCAAAACTAAACATAACTTCTACCGTCAGATCATCCGCCTAATGAATGGCCCAGATTGACTAGAAATTACTATACTTTTACAAGGCAATTTTACATCTGTTTTTAACTTCGGGGGCATTGCCTCCGTAATCCCCCACTAGGGGGGGGCTCCATAAAGTCGCAGTAGCACCCCCCCCCGCCGGACCCCCTAGACAGTGTTTAATTATGAGCGGTGTTGCCGCACCATTAAGGTACAAGGGTCTAGTGCTGTGATACAAAATAAACAAGATAATTAAGATCCACACCCAACATCGATAACTTGAGAATCGGTGGTAAATAAAGTGAGTTGATCAATGGCTACTATGCCACCCTTATGAGGGAATACAAACATTCTTAAATATGTTGAAACAACAGTAGCCATAGCATAAACCCAGGTATGACCCAGTAGAATATTATAATTTAATGGTATATCGATAACTTCAAATTCTAACGATATTTTCTTGCCGCCTAATTCTACTTGTAACGAGTTCATAATTCCACAAGGTTTGAAGCCTCTTCCATAAAAATCCTTGAGAGTGGTAGGTGATTGATTTAATTGGGGAGAACCAATAACCTTCCAGCATGAAAGTGACATGATACAGGTTGAAGCACCCTCGTCCACAATGGAATGATGGATATTCTTACCGCGAATAGCAGCCTGAATCATAAAATCCAATTGAGCCAAAATTTTAGGCATATGATTCTCATGGTTAAAAATTACAAGGTTGGAATTTGAGGGATCAATACATCCAATTGCAGAAAGTAAGGCCTTTATATGGGCGAGAAAATTTTGCAACACCTCAAGAGTTTACATAGTTGAAGGAGCTTGAGCAAGATCCTCAACTATGTTATAATTCTGAGTAGCTTTTTCACGAGGGTTAAATGTAGATTTATGGATAATGCCTTTTGGACGCTTAATCATAAATTTGGCAGGAAGAGCATTTGGAGTAGGATCTGATGGAGATGTAGTAGAAGTAGCAAGTTGATCGGTAGCCTTACTACTCGAGTGATTCGTGTTACTATATTATTTATTCCTGGTGGCCACCATAATTAATTTACTTCCGCTCGTGTGGACAGTCACTAGTGAAATTTTCCTCATTACAAATCAAGCATGGATAATTAGTTTTCCACTTCTCTTCAGAGGACAGATTATTTTTTTTATCTTTTCCTTTCTTCTTACTTCCTGGATGTTGAGATTTGCCTTTAGAGGATTTAATGGAATTGATCTCAGAAGTAGAAGCCATAGGAGTGGACGAAGGAGGGTTTTGGGAAATCAGAGCGAGAGTTGATCCAGATGGTTTACTCACTGACTACTGGCTGGCAAAACCAATCACACCATCGGTGGCATGTGATTCTTTACTAGAAGGTTGAGGAACAATATTGGAAGGTCATGGAGCATTTGGTATTTTATCATAAAGCATTTCAAATTGGGTATAAATAAGATCCATATAATGGGCACGAGAAATTATCTCCTCTTCAGTCATTACTCCACCCTTAGAAGCATATCATATTATGGATGGTAATAGAGACTTAATGAACCATTCAGCGATCAATTGATCAGTAAAAATATTTGTAATCAACCGATGACAGTGTCGACACTCATGAATATGGTTAGAGATATGAGTGGGATCAATTTGTTTGAAATTGGTTAAAATTTCAGTTCCAGTTTCATATTGAATGGGTGACTTAAAATATGTTATGAATGTGGTAGATAAGGAGCTAAAATTATTGAACGAATTTTGTGGTAGTTCAATATACCATTTTGTTGTCATACCAGTAAGTGTGCACTAGAAAATACATAAATATATAGATTCATCATTGAGGCAGTTCGAAGAACACAATAAATGATAAGTCATAATCTGTGTATATGGGTGTTCTCCAAGATTTCCATTGAATTTAGGGATATCATTATGCAATTTTGTCAGAATAACTGACCACCAAGGAACATGGGAAATGGTATCATTGGTAAGCCGATACAATCGGGAAATTCAGTAGTTTCTACAAATGGAAATTTCATATTAATGTCCAATGGAGGATATCTTAGGTAATATGGGATGGCTTGAGCAACAAATATTTGTGTTCTAGGATAGGGAGGAACTAGTAACTGGAATACACATAACCTTGCTGCCCAATGCCAAGATAACCTTGTAAAGGTTGAAATGGTTGGGTTTGAATCTAATAACTTTGGTAAGGTACTCCTTGATTCAATTGATATGGTTTTCATGTGGGATTTTGCATCCTCCCAGCATAAGTTTGGCTAGCTTGTGTCTATGCCATACCATATACAGGTGACCTATCTGAATTTTAGGAATAACATGTCCAATTGGTGAAGACTATAAGAGACCTTGAAGAGGTTGGGTAAGTTAGGTTTGAGAGGTCCCATATAGTGGTGGAAGAGGTTGAGTTAAATGTGTAACCTGTAAAGGTTGACTCACTTGAACTTGATTTTGAATAGGTTGAGATATAGGTTGACGAGAAGGAATTTGAGATAAAGATGGAACAGTTTGAGAAGTTTAAACTTGATTCACAAGTGGGCGAGGTTGTATAGGAGGAGTAGGTTCCCAAGAATTAACAACTATTCTTGAAAGTTGAGGACTCAGATGAGGTTGAGCACTAACTTGTGATATTTTATGAGGATATGGAAATTCCACCCCCAACAAGTTTCCCCCCTATCGATAAGGGAGGGGAATACAGAGTCGAATCTCCCCCAGGAGGAGGGTACCTAACATAAGATGAATTGGGTTGTTGTAAGTTTCCATATCCACTAACATATGAACCAGATCATTGCTTAACTGTTGGCTAAGATGGAGGAGGAAAAGAAAACTGTGTAGCGCTCATCAAAGAAGTGTCAGAAGGTATTCCATAAAAATTCACATGGGAGAGGTCCATGGACTCGATGCTGCACCAAAAAAGGTACCAAACAATGATAAGTAACCAGGCGGGATGAATGGGACACTATATATATATATATATATATATATATATATATATATATATATATATATATGTGTGTGTGTGTTTTTGGCGATGTTTCAAACATGGATGAAGTTGAAACATGGGTTGTCTTGTTCAAATTAGTAGATACAGGTTGAGAAACCATAGTGGATTCAATCATGGTTAACAGAAGATTGTTGCAAGAAACTCAAGGGTGAGGAAAAGAATCAGTTAAATGATCTTGTGATGGAATATGAGGAGAATGAAAAGGATGGGTTGGGTAAATATGAGTTCATATCAAATGAATAGGAGAGGAAGGTCGAGGCTCTTCTTGAGGATTCTCTTCAATACTCACAAGACTAGGTGGAAGTGGTTCACCATCGCATCCAAGATATGTGGTTTGTGGTTGGGTCTGAGACAGAGGAAGAGAAGAAGAAGGTCCTAAAGTAACAGATGTAGGTGACTGAGGTGCCTCAGGTTGTACCGTCTCTAATTCAATATATTCATGCTCAATAACCTCAGGTAATAAAGTCTCAGGTGCTTCTATTTTGACTGTATCAGACTCTCTAGAAAATTAAGAAGTAATCTCGGGTTCAGGACTTACATGAAAATAAGATTCAGGTGGAGGACCACAAGTAGTATCTCCTGAAGCACTAGATTCGATATTTTGTGTCTTTTTATTTTTCTGACGATGTCTAGGAGTTTCCTCTAGTGGAAGAGGAGGAAATATTTGCATCCTACACAAATGAAGGGGTTGAGGAGGTTTTTCTTCTACATTGGTTTAATAAATTTTTAGAAATTAACAACCAAAAATAAATTAAAAAGGGTAGTCTAGGAAAAAGGTTTATACCAAGCAAATGTGAACTACAATATACCATCTTGGAGAACCAAGGATTTACATACGGGCAGGAAATCTCCTCGAGTGTTATGTTCAATGTATCATAGTATAAAAGGCATTTGAATTGGTTACCTAAGGTGAGGATAACAACCTAGTGTGGATTGCCAAAATATAATCGACGACACGTGGAAGTGTAGTTCGTGGTAGTGCTGTCTAATGTGTAACCATACGATGAGATATTTCCCATATACTTTTCATGCATGGAGTTCCATCCAATATACCTGAAGGTACGTGGAGAGAGGTTTGATACACCTACGTACATGGAACGAGATATCACCCCTGGAATGCAACTCTACAAAAACTAAAACTCCTATGTTTAAAGATGTCAGAACATGTCTCTAGCCTAGATCTCTAAATGTTGTGTTAATGTTTCAAATTCCCCTTAAGTTTGATTCAATAAATTTTAAAGTTTATCTAGAATTATGTTTCAGTTTTCAAGGTTCACCATGAATTTCACCTAAATATCCTAAAGATGCAATCTAGCATGACAAAATAAAATTTCCATTTCAATAAAAATATAGGTACGGCATGGAAGATAACAAAGAGTGATACAACATACAATATGCAACAAACAAATTGTTAAGTCAATTCCCTTAATGCAATTGTTCCAATTTCCAATTTCACGCACAAAACCTTAAATGTAATTCAAAATGCATGTGATTTTTCTTGTCGATCCACTTATTTCTCAAATGGGATGAAAACTAAGATTCTTGCTAAATCACTAACCAAAGAAACTATACAGAATGATGATTATAATATAGATTCTTTTAAGAAATCAATAATCAAGAATAAGTTTCCTACTGACCTAATTGACAAGAACAAAGCAGAAAAATCCAAACAAATTCTTATCAAAGGCTACAAAACCCAAAAGAAAACCAAATGGAGGATTTTTAGAGACCAAAACACACTAAGGGACAGAAGGAAGACTAACTGGAACAAGGAAAATCAGATAATAGGATAAAAAATAATGATTTTTTGCATGAAATAAGGGTCAGCGATGACTCATCATAGGTGTTGAAAAGGCACTAGTGCTCTGCAGCGTAGGTACATAAAATTATAGGGTGCATTGCAGCGCTCTATCTCTAGACAGCGGGGTGTTGATGTAGAGCCATCCAAATTACGACACAAAAAATCAAATCAAGCTCAGAGAAAGGTCTTCCTAGGGTCAGCCAAGGTGCGAGTGAGGCAATGAAGGTCGGTTCAAGAGGTGAAACAAGTTTTAAGGTCAAGGAACCCACTAAGGGAAAGAAACAATCCCCAATGGGGCTATCAATTTGTTATACAGGATTTATGATTGTGGACAAAAGTATTTCCCCTAGACCTAGTGGATTGGTCTACAACAACTTAAAGCAAAGATCATAGAGGTTCCCTTAGAGAAATTGAAAGGTAGAAAGAGGCCTACTTGGAAAGCTTTACTTTCCTCCCATCTTGTGAGCTCCAATCCTACCTTCGATTTCTATAAATAGGACCTGCACATAAATCTAAAACAATCCAAGTATCTACAACATGTACATAGCATAATTCGGTCACCCTATTCAATGAATCAGTGAGGCATCAAAATACATGAATGTAAGCATAAAATAACCCATATATGAAAACAATATACTCTTTGTATTAATAGAAATAGGAGAGAATTTACATCCAAAGATAGTGTTGATCTTATAGAGATCTCCCCCAAGTTGACTTTTCCTTCCTTGTCACAAAGCACACCTCAATGTCACCCTAATGCATGAATATGATGACTCTATTAGATTCAATAAAGTAATATGAGGGCATGATCAATCTCCAAAAGCCAACATTGATGTTGTGGATGGTAGTAAATACATAGGAGACTGTGTTAGTTTAGGAATTATTATCCATTTACTAATTTAGGCTTGAGATCCACATAAGATGGGAGGATGAGCTCAAGATATAAGAGGTGAAATATCCAAGGTAGGATCAGATAAGATTCAAGCTTCTTGCCCAATGTAAATGGTTAAAACAACTCCTAGAATATTCTAGAAGAGGAAGCTTCAGGATTCTTTTTAATTTTCCTGAATTTCTAAAATCAGCAGACCCCCAACAACGGAAAAACTATTTTTGATTAGCACTGGTGAAAAATCAAGCAACCTACTGTTGAACGCAGGTCTCTTAAGGGCTAGGGTGTGCTATGGCTTAAAAGAACTGTTTTGAAGCATTCAGGTCCAAAAACTCATGTATTTGGAAAGGGCAATCTTAGGGCTTTGTGTAGGGATGATGACAACATGTTCATGGATGATGATCGATCCGGTTTGCAGGCCTATTGACCAGATGTGGAAAAATTTCCTATAACAGGATCAATAACCTAGGAATCTGAATTGAAATGCATCATAGCAAGTGCCTTTAATTCCACTTTGAATCAAAGGGAAAGGACAAGAGAAAGTTTTTAATTTTGGGTAACTAGGTCAAAACTCCATGTTGTGATGCTCAGATGATGATGCCAATATTTTTATTGGATTCCTCTTTTGGAGAGGTGCAAAATCGATATAAATATCATCTTGATCCAATGGGCATAACATTTATTTTGAATTAATTCCACTTATGTGCAAGGTTGGATAGAATTGTAATGTAGGCTTGAAGGCCCAACAGATGTGTCACATGTTAGACTCTTGTATTTTACAGTGTCACAAGGTGACTGATCACTGATTATATTTTTATATGCTGAAAATAATATTCTATCACTATCATTTATTTTCAGAGAAGAAAGGGGGGCCCTGACTGTTAAAGAGCATAAAATGAATCAATTTTCCTTATAGTTCAGTGGAAAGGAGAAAATTTGTTTATGATAAGGTAATGGTGATCAAAATCTCATTCCTGCCCTCATTTCATTTCATTCACCCTCCTTGTCCCCCATTTTCCCAAATCCTAAACTTCAATGCTCTGAAATCTCATTTGAAACCCAAGACCTTTTTTGGATTGACTACCTTATAAAACCCACTTATACTAAAGTCCTAAATTCTATGGTTATAAGCTCTGCCCTCCCATCGAACAGTCGCATACCATTAAACTTTAACCCTTGCCCGCACTTTGCAACCCCCAAGTTTCAACCGTCTCCTCTTAGTTCATCGCCAAAACATAAAACGTTGTCAATGCGATTTGGTAGGACCCATCCAACCTTCATACATTACCAAAACCCAAATATAAACCTTTGAAACTTCACAGTTTCCTTAGCTTCCTCCTTTTCGCACTTGTCAATAGTTAGTGTGTGGCATGGCGCACTTCGCACCATTTAAAACTTACTTATAAGCACCTACAATGTTAAATTTTTTTTGATGCAATGTGATCACAATCACACATCGCAAGTGTCAAAAGATTGACATGGAAGGGTAACAGTTAAAATCACCAACATGCGATATATGATGTGGTGGGACCCGATCTCAGATAACAAATCGAAAATTTTATAAAACAAGTGCAAAGCCAAATGTTAAATTCACCGATCTATGACATGAGGTGATGTGGTAGGTGATGTAGCAGATGTTGTGGCCCTGGCTCGTATACTGCACATCATAATGTTTTAATGAATAAATCATGGATGTAAGTGTTATAATTGGCGAAGTGCAATGTGAGATGCGGTGGGACCCAATAGAAAATCGCAAGTTTAAACGAATAAGTGAAAAGGTAAAGGTTAGAAACTGCGACATGCGAAGTGCGGTGATTAGCGCAGATGTGATGTGGCTTCAAAAATAAATTCTATGAGATTTCAAGTTTGGATAAATGTGTTTTTGCACTGTGTAGTTAGAAAAATAATTAAAACAAAAAAGGAAGGACTTGGGTATCAAGGGGCTCGTGTTGGGCCCCACCCATGTGTTATTTCATTCAACCTTTAATCACCCTCCACCTTTCCTCCCTTTTAACTCCTCTCCCTATATTCGACGACCCTTATCCAGTTTCTGCCTCCCTGCACCATTTGAACTTTATCATGCGGAGGGGGGGGGGGGGGGGGTCCTAAATGGGCAGTATCCCATACTGCCCATCCGGCTATGTGTCACACTCAATATTACTCTGCACCCACCCCCACCCCCCCTGTCCAATATTGCTTTCCACCCTCACCCCCCTCCAAAAAACTACTCCCACTGTCCTCTGAAACTGATGCATTGTATGCCCATTGCCAATACCACCATGCTACCTCCTCCATCATGCATCCTCTTCTGCCAACCGCCATCCCTCCACGACCAGGCATATTGGATTTGAAACTCATCCTATGGAGAAATAAGGTGAAACACGGCCAGAAGGGCTCAGGTAGCAAAAATACACCACAGGTCGAGTCGGGAAGCAAAGGGTGTTTCATGCAGACTTGTTATGATTATAACAACAAAGACCGAAGGGGCAACAAAACACATCAGCACTAGCATCAATAAATGAAAGAGACCAGCACTGCGCAAATTTTATGTTTTTCTGTAAAAAAAATCTAAATGTCAGAGCCTCCATTGGTTTCCTCTTTGAAACCATCACAACCACCTTCAGAGCTTACTATTTGATCTTCGGAGGAGCCATTGAAGCGTTTCGATCTACGAAGAGTTGTCCAAAATTAATTCCAAAGGTAGTTGTTGTCAGTGACGTCTGAATTAGGCATTGCATAGCCACACTTGTCATTTTCTACTTAATTGTAATCAATGAAAGGTTTCCGACTAAGGTAGGGAAAGAGAATTAGTTTCTAGATAAATACTGCATACCTTAGCAGTATCAGCATACCTTAGCAGTATCAAGAGTTGGAAAATTGGGCCTTGTTGAAGCTTGCATTGTAATAAGTATTGGAGCACTGTAATTTTGGAACTAGACATCGATAATCAAAGACCATTTATAGGATTCTTGAGTTGTGTTAAAATGGTGATGTGTTTCTTCTTTTTTTAAATTTTTCTATTTTTTTCTCTATTGTGTATTGTCTCATCTAATTGTAAATCAGAAATTTTAGATTAAGGTTCATTGTCAGAGTGCCTTAATTATGTCTACATTTACAATATGAATGTTTACTGCTGAAGTCTGATTAAAGAAGTCTTAATTTCTCTTTAGTCACTACTGAACCTTACTATTTCTTTCAACTCATAGTTCATACAGCTCTTAAGATAAATTTATCATAGTTAGTTTTCCATGTGATTTTCTCTTGAATTTGATGTGCCATTCTAGTCTTTGACTAAATCACCCAATGGAATAGCCTCTTCAACCCTATCTGTCCAACCACACAATCAATAAAAAAAACAACCTTATTTCTATAGCTAGCCTAACATCTGTAAATATAACCCTCAAGTAATCATAAATCATAAAACAGAGAAAGCCCTCTCTGAGTCTAGGAAGGCTAGGTCCTAGACTCCAAAGTGGTTTGATGTTGTCCTCTGCCGTTTTCTCTTGAAAATCTTACAAATTACGGAGGGCTAACATAATGGGGACCATAATGGGGAGTGAGTTACTGAAAAAGATTATTATTTCATCATAACTCAAAAACCCCAGTGAAAATATTGTATGATTCAAGTATGTTCCAAGATTGGTATCTAGTTGTTGATGGTGGACAACAGCTAGACATAAGAAAGTTGAAATTATCCATCTAGTGACTCCACAATTTTCAGTTGACCTAAAGACTCCACTAGGAGAAGAATCTAGATTGGTTGTGAATATATAGTGACCTCACTTTCTAACTAATTGACAAGATGAATCCAAGAATAAAACGCAGGTATTCTCCAATGAATAGAGATCACATTCCTGGATTCCCACACAAAATGCCTCAGGTAAATTGGCAAAGAAATCTTCCTATTATTCAAGATGAAAATGTTGATGATGCTTCATTACATCTCATTAAATTTCATATACATTCATGGAAGTTGAAGGTCAAATGGCATGAGTATTTCCTCATGAAGATGTTCATGGTAACATTTGAGGAAAAACCGAGGGAATGGTATGAAGGTTTGAATCCTGGTAATTTTTTTTCTTTAAAATATTTCCACAAGGTGTTTTATAAGCATTATAAAGAAAATTCTCCATCTTTATCATTAGCTGAAAATTGTTGTGATCAGTCTAAGGATCTCATACAATACCTTGTAAATATTGATGAAGATTTAGGAAATTGGCATCTTGAGGATATCTTAGAAGAAATTCATGAATTTTATTCTCAAGCTAAATTTCATGACAACCAAGAGAAGTTAGTTGAAAATGAAAGCAATCAGGAAATCAAAGAAGATCCACAAGTTTTCTCTATGGGGAAAAATGATAATTCATATGAACTTTTGTGTGAGGCTAAAGAAGACATTCAGCCTCGTGATCAGTCTTCACAAGAGAAAGAAAACAATTGTTGTTCAATCCAAAGAAAACAAAGACTCCCTCCTCCTTTAACTGAAGAAGAAATCAATCAGATTCTAAGCATGCAGCCAGCCTCTAATTTTTTATGTAATGAAGACATTATGTATATTTGTTCTACTACTTATTTATTTATTGTTGCATTTCCTCATGAAGAAATAGAAGAACAGATTGATACTGATGATTTTCTACCTTCTCAAGAAGGCCCATTGCCAGAAAGTGTTCCTATTCATCATAACGATGGCCTTTCAACAGAATTCAGCCAACTCAGTCAAGACATATCAGGTTTGCTTGAGGAAAAAATAGTGGTATATAATGAGGATTCCATGTCAGATGACCATGAATAATATGTAGATATTATCTTTCAGAAGGATCCTGAGCATGACAAAGTGGCAGAAGGAGAAGCCCTAGATGAAGTCTGTTATTTAAATCCTTAGGGCCAGGTATTGTTCCAAGATCATTTTGCTAGTTTTTTAGAATCATCTGAAGAAGAAGTATGTCATGCCAGGAATGGTTTGTTTCAGAGTTTAAGGAAAATTTTGAGAACTGATGTTCAATGGAAAGTAAACGGGAGTGGCCCTTTTGTTTTTTCAACATACTAAAAAAGGTGAACAAGAATCAATCATGTAGTCATTTACTTGATTGGTTGCATTGGAGAAAGGAGTTCACTTAGTGTATTTATCACCTTCAAGTTAGATTAGGGTAGGTAGGTGTGCAAATAAGCTCAACACTCTAAGCATATTACAAATCTTAGTTTTATATTGCTTTTTATTTTCAGATCAGTGTGTTTCAAACTTTAGTTTTAGCACAGTTATGGTCTCATCATTCAATTTTTCAAGGTGCAGCAGCATGTTCATCTTGATGGATTGTAGTGGATAATTTCAATTGTAGTTTCACTTCAGATTTTAGTACGCTAATAAGCTGGCTAGCTAAGCATGTGGTCTATTTTTACTATTCAAAGTCAAGAGGAATAATCAACTAGTTTCCAGTCACTGAGTTGCCTCACAGATCAAGATACAAGTTGTGGGAACAACCCAATGGATCAGGCTACTAGTCTTCGGTGTTTTTGACGCCTCCTGAAGGAGCTGCCATCCCCAATTGGAGCCATTGTTAGACTCTTTTATTTTACAGTATCACAAGGTGACTAATCACTGATTAGATTTTTATATGCTAAAAATAATATTCTATGACTATCATTTATTTTTAAAGAAGAAAGGGAGACTCTGACTATCAAAGAGCATAAAATGAATCAATTTTCCTTTTAGTTTAGTGGAAAGGAGAAAAATTGTTGCTGATAAGTTAATGGTGATCAAAACCTCATTCTTTCCCTCATTTCATTTCATTCACCCTCCTTGTCCCCCATTTTCGCAAATCCTAAACTTCAATGCTTTGAAATCTCATTTAAAACCCAAGATCTTTTTTGGACTCACTACCTTACAAAACCCACTTATACTAAAGTCCTAAATTCTATGGTTATAAGCTCTACCCACTCATCGAAAAATTGCATACCATTAAACGTTACCCCTTGCCCGCACTTCGCAGCCCACAAGTTTCAACCGTCTCCTCTTAGTTCATCACCAAAACATAATGTCATCGATGAAATTTGGTAGGACCCATCCAGACTTCGTACATTACCAAAAATTGCATATAAACCTTTGAAACTTCATAGTTTTCTTACCTTCCACCTTTTCGCACTTGTCAACAGTTAGAGTGTCGCATGGTGCACTTCGCACCATTTACAGCTTACTTATAAGCGTCTGCAATGTTAATTTTTTTGCGACGCAATGCGATTGCAGTAGCACATCGCAAGTGTCAAAATATTTCCATGGAAGGGTAGAAGTTAAAATCACTGAAGTGCAATATGCGATGCGGTGGGACCCAAGCGCAGATCACAAATCGCAAATTCTATAAAACAAGTGTGAAGGAAAAATTTTAAATTCACCGATTTACGACATGAGGTGACATGGCAGGTGACGTAGCAAATGACATAGCCCTGGCCCGCATATCACACATCATAATTTTCTTAAGAATAAAGCACATAGGTAAGTGTTATAACTGGCGAAGTGTGATGTGCACTGCGGTGGGACCCAATTGAAAATCGCAAGTTTAAATGAATAAGTGCAAAGGTAAAGGTTAGAAACTCCGACATGCGAAGTGCGGTGATTAGCGTAGATGCGATGCGGCTTTAGAAATAAAGTCTATGAGATTTCAAGTCCGGAGAAATGTGTTTTCTCGCTCTTTATTTAGAAAAATTATTAAAACACAAAAGGAAGGATGCGAGTAGCTAAGGGCTCGTGTTGGGCCCCACTCGTGTGTTATATCATGTTGGAAATGTTTTCATTGATGGCAAAGGAGATGGCAAAGAAGGAACACCTGAAACAACAACAAGGCAAAGAGAGAAGCAAAGTAGCGGAGAACACAGGCAGCAAAAAGAGAAGTAAGGAGCAGCATCAGTCAAGGAACAGAGGAAGAAAAAGTAGTGAATTGAAGTAGAGAGCTATTCAAGGTACAAAGTAGTGAAGAAGAAGTTTTGCATTACATGAGACTCTGTAACTGGGGGTCTAAATGGATCTATGATGCTGTGGAGTGCAATTATGAGGTGTGGTGTGTATCGAATAAATAAATTATGTGGCGAGTATTTTGTGGAGTTCTACAGATAAATGAAGAAAATCCGTATCTTGTTCAGAGGCAGAGCTAGAGAAGGGTTGTAGATCTATCCAGAATCAAGAAACTTTGCATGAGGAGTGCCTTAAGTCCCAGAGAGAGAGAATATAAGAAGTGCATATTGAAGCTTTGTGTTAAAATTTGAAGCAGTAATTATAAGTTTCTGTGAATCGATCATAGAGTGGCCGATTTCCCAAATTGCCTCTATTATTGATTTAACCTCTATGTGGTGGGCCTTGAGTTCAATAAGAAAATATATGAGAAACACATGATAAAGCACTATCTTAAGGTTTAAAGCCAATGGTTTGATTTATAAACAATTCTGATGCGCTGACGATATATGTTGTATCGTTTGAATTGAATGAAATAAGGGTTAGTATAGATATATGAAGATCCTGTATTCCAAACTTAGATGTGTTGTATTGATCGAATAACTCTGAAATAAGGGTTCATTCAATATTTTTCACATATATATCTGAAGGGTCATATGGACTGAGGTCTTATCGATCGCCAGAAGGATTGATGTCACAAAAGGAGAGGTGGAACCAGAGTTAAATGCGCAGTGTGAATGGAGCTATGCATTGTAATAGATGAAATCACCATGGTAAAATACCGATGAACCAAAGGGTCAACGTATAAAAGAACAGAATTGTGAGTAGAAGCGAAACCGTGAAGGAACAGTAAAGGCGGGTTTCCGGTTTTAATCGCACCACCTTTGTGGGACGAGCGGTATTGTGAATTTGGAGCGATTCCATAGACTGGAAGACACGTGGCATGTGATGAATTTTCAAAACTGCCCCATCACACATTAACGTTAGAACGAGGAGGCAGTGCGATATCAACGAACATCGTCGATCTGGAGGAAGGCTTATTAAACGGCGATCGCATTCGGAAGTAGCTTGAAGGATAACCCAAGGTATGGCGCACATATTTAGTTGAGCCATCAGTTATATATGTGGGCCCAGAGCCAAAGGTATGTTATAAGTGGTTCAGTTGAATTAAAGCTCAAGATATATATTTAAGATTCCCAAGGTCCGAACATTTGAGTAAGCATTATATATTTAATTGGGGAATGTAATATAGTTTGTTGTTTTAAAGGTTATAAAACCATGACCATACTTATGTTGGGCACTAAACAAAAGCCACAGATTATTAATAGTTTTTAATGCTTGACTCGGGGAATATGCATACATGGTGATATATTTATATATTGTGCTAAAGTCAAAACCTATATGAAATGAGGTGCATGCTGGGCATACGTTAAAGTGAATACATGGGTCTTCACAATTGGTGGGGAATATATATATATGTTGATATATATACTACGCTGGTATTTAATATAGTGGGTTTTATAAAGTTCACAGATTGGGTTTATTACAAGAGCCTGCAAGAATGAAAGAGAGAGAGACAGCAACAAAAAAATGGTACAGGAAAAATATGAATTGAAATTGTAATGTGAATTTCAACTATTAACATATTAAGTTTAAACTCGTTTTAACGAACGTAAGTGAGCATTTGAGCAGTTTGACGGAATGAACGACACCGAGACTCATGCTGTCGTTGAAATAAAAAAAAACACAGAAAACAGGCTACATGTATGTGGCGGTACACAAGTACAGTGAACAAATGAATAGACACAGAGGTGAACCAAAATATACAGAATAGTCACTCAACAGCAGCAGAAAAGACAAATCCAGTAAAGCCAAAGTCCAGTAAAGGAGCTTAGTGGAATTGAAATGTGTAACTGAAAATGTAAATATTTTTGTTTTATATTGATTGTGATGCAAAGGCAAGTATCCTAAGGAAAAGAAAAATCCCACTGCAGCATGGAAATTTGTATATATTGTTATAATTTTAAAATGAGTTGGATAAAGGAATGAGAAGACATAAGCCAAAGAGTCATGGTTGATCACTCCAAATTCCTTGTGAAATACCAACAGTCATGTGAGGAACTCTATATATAATATCAACTTGATATGCATAAAAGAGAGAGAGAGAGAGTAAGGATAGAGAATGAAAAGCATAGAAGATTGAGGCAGAGAAGATAAAAAGGAGAGGAGCAGAAAGAGATGCTATAGAACAGAGCTGATATCTGAGGTAAATCAGCAAATATTTCTTTTGATAAATTGAGGAAGTTGAAGCTTCCCTATCAGGTTGAAGCTTGATAGCTGTCAGTTGTAGCTAACTGAGGTTGGAGCCTCCTGTAGGTTGGTGCCTACAGAAAATTGAAGGGATTTGGAGCTTCCTTGCCAGTTATAGCTTGCAGAATTGAGGTTGAAGCCTCCTGTATTTTGGTGCCTGCAGAAAAATAGTGGTGAGAGGGAGTTGGAGCTTGCCTTATCACAACAATAATAAGATGTGGTTTTCTCCCTTTATGGGTTTCCACTTATATTTGCTGTCTCTATCTGTGTTGCCTGTGTACTGAGATGATTTACTAAATCTGCTTAATGTTTACTGCTCTCATAATAAGTTTGATGTCACATTAATTTAATACTTGCTACAACATATTAAGACTGTTCATATAATAAGGTTGACTATAAAAGTAAGCTGTAAATAAGCTGATGAAAAATTTGTAAAGCTCATGTATGTGTTAAACTGATTCACCCCCCCCCCCCTCTCAGTTTAACTAAGAATTCAACAATTGGTATCAGAGCCAGATTCCTTTGTACCAGTTTAACAACTGAAAGGAGATTCTAGGTTCTCAGGATGGCTAGTAAAGAAGGATGCTCAACCAATAAATCCCCTTTCTTTATAGGTAAAAATTATGCTTTCTGGAAAATCAGGATGAGGACATACATAATGTCTCTAGGAATAGAAGTTTGGGGTGTTGTGGAATTAGGATATGCCCAAAGGCAACTGACTCGGAAAAGGAAACCAAACAAGATTTTTTAGCCAATGCAAAAGCCATGAATGCCATCTTAAATGGATTGTGTGAAGCGGATTTTATCAAATTAATGCACAAAGACACTGCCAAAGAAATGTGGGACACTCTGGAGAATATTCATGAGGGAGACAAGAAGGTAAAGACTGCCAAACTTCAAGTCTATAGAGCCTAGTTTGAGAACTTTAAAATGGATGATGATGAAGACATTTCTAGCTTCTTTCTAAAGGTTGCAGAAATAGTAAATAACATGAAGGCTCTAGGTGAAACTATAAAAGAAGTTGAAATTGTTCAAAATATTCTAAGATCTCTTCCACCCAGGTTTAATCCCAAGGTGTCTGCAATACAAGAAACGACAGATTGGGAGACCTTGACCATGAACCAGCTACTTGGAAATCTAACAACATATGAAATGAGGCTCCCACAGAAGAAGCCAAGTACGAGGGAGGCAGCCTTTAAAGCAGAAAAGAAGAAAGAAGAAGAGGAATACATATGTTCTTGCTCGGATGAAGAAGAAGAAAAATTCGTCAAGAAACTGGATAGAGGCTCAAGTAAAAACAAAGGTAAACTTCCTTTCAAATGCTTTAACTGTGGAAGAGTTGGACATGATGCAGCCAAGTGTACTCACAAGAAAGTAAGGAATCAGGCCCAAGAGTCAGAGAAAAATACATTAAAGAACTGGCGGAAAGGAAAGAAGTTCAGCAGAAAATCCTTCTATGCTCAACAAGATAGTAGTACATCTGAAGACTCAGATGAACCCTCAAGTGAAGAAGGAACCTCTGAATTTTTATTAATGGCCATTGAATAACTTGAAGGAATCCTGCTAGAAGATGAAGAAGAAGAAGGTGAAGTCAACCTTGAGGGGGAGCTAAGAAGTGCTCTAGAGAAGATTGATAGAATCAAACTGAAGTGTAGAAAACAAAAGGACATTCTCCTCAAGTATGTAAGAGAAGAGAGGAATTCAAAATCCCTCATGCAGCTGAAGGTAGAGCTTGAAGAAGCCAAGAAGATAGAAGACATGCTACTTCAACAAATCAAGGATAAAACTCGAGAACAAGAGAAGCTAGAAGAAGAAGTTGTATGTCTGAGGAAGAAATTAGAAAATTCTCAGAGGAAAGTATCTACAAATTCCTCTCAAACAAAAAGCTCTAGTAAGTTGAATGAAATTCTGGGTGCTCAAAGATCTCCTATGATAAAAACGGGAATAGGCTATGAAGGAGAATCAAGTAAAAGCAAAGAAAAGGAAAACAGAGAGATTATTTTTGTAAAAGCAACGAAGAATGACGAAGCAGCTCAAACAATTCCTTCAAAAGAAGAAACATGTAATGAGAAAGACATAAATCAGAAGAAACCTCTAGTAACAAAGAAGGAAATAAATATTAAGACAACAGAAAGAGGATCATATGCCCCTGAGTATGTCGAATTTGGAAACCATCAAAGGAGATTCTTCCCTCCTATGAAGAATGCCACCTGTTATGTCTACCACAAGCTAGGACACATTGCTACATATTTTCATGCAAGAAGGAGTAATTCAAACCCACAAAAGATGCAAACAGTAAAGAGACTGTCTCAAACAAACAAATGGAGAAGACAACCTTACATCAAGTATGCAAATAGTTTCTATGGTTAGTGTTTTTATTGTAAGGAATTTGGCCATAAGATCATTGAGTGTAGAAATTATGGACAAAGATTGATGTTCAACACCTCAAGAAGGTTTATGAATCAAAGAAATTTTGTTCATACTCACAATTCTGCAAAGATTATGACCAAATGCTGTGTATGCAATCAAGCTGGACATATGCCTTCCAAATGTCGTCTCGGAAGAAGTAGTTCTTCATCTCACAAAAGATACCAAACAAAAGGATGTTTCCAATGGATAAAGAAGGTGAATAAATGTGACTTGGCTCTAACTGCTCAAGACCTGAAAAGCCAGTGGTATTTGGACAGTGGCTACTCAAAACACATGAATGGAGACAGAAGTAAGTTTATAACTCTTGATGAAAATAAATCAGGCAATGTTACTTTTGATAAATCAGGAAAGGACGAGAAAAATGGGTCAGCTAGACCAGCGAGAGAAAGGCCCGAATGTACTATGTTTCGTTAGAGTGAAAAGAAAATTTCATGAGTGTCGATCGAATATGTGATAAAGTACGCGGTTCTTTTTAGAGCACAAGATTGTGAAGTCAGATCAAGCACCACAGGTGAGACTCTGCTCAAAGGAGTTCGAACAGAGAGTAATGTTTACATTGTGAAAGAGGAAGATGAAGCATGTCATCTTAGCAAACTTGAGGAGTCATGGTTATGGCATAAAAGGTTGGGACATCTCAGCTTCGATCACATCATCAAACTAAGCAAGAATAAAGTTGTTAGAGACATGCCAGAAATAAAAAGACATTCTAATACCATCTGCAACTCTTGTCAACTGGGCAAATAGACCCGCACACCATTTAAGGCCAAAGATGAGTTATCAACAAGAAGACCACTCCAGCTTGTGCACATGGACCTGTGTGGACCTGCAAGAACTAAAACTCCAACTGGAGAATCCTACTTCATGCTGATAATTGATGACTTCTCTAGAATGACATGGGTGGCATTCCTCAAAAATAAATTGGAAGCTCTAGAAAAATTCAAGATATTCAAAGCATTAGTAGAAAATCAAATAGGGTGAAAATTAAAATGCGTCAGATCGGACAGAGGAGGTGAATTCACAGATTATGACTTTGCTGACCTATGCAATGAACACGGAATAAAACAACAATTTACTATTGCAGGGACACCTCAGCAGAATGGAGTAGCAGAGAGACAAAACAGATCTGTACAAAAAATTGCCAGAGCCATGATGCAAGAGAGTAGTATTCCTCAAGACTTCTGGGCTGAAGCAGTACACACAACCATGCATATCCTTAACAAATCTCACTTAAGGCCAAGTAGTGACAAGAATCCCTATGAACTATGGCATGGGAAACCAGCCTCAATCAAACATTTTAGAATCTTTGGAAGCAAGTGTTACATAAAGAATAATGATGAAAATCTTGGGAAATTTGATGCAAGAGCAGATGAAGGGATATTTCTAGGATGTACTTCCCAAAAATAAAGGTACGAATTATTAAAAACGAGACTCTTGAAAAAAAATGACATTGATACGAAGTTTGATCGACGCCAAACAATACAAAGAATACGGTACCGGTCTGACGAATATACATGAAAGACGAATGGCAATTAAACAAGCAAGACAACGAAAGATATTGAATCTGAGCCTAAAGCCTTACGATTTTCCGGAAAGACATCACCGAAAAGAATCGAATCCTTGGAAACAAGAAAAAAAGAAGGTCAGGACAGAAAGCGTACGCTGAAAGCAGAAAAAAGGTATACATAGCATGTACTCACAAATAGAATCTTAAATAAGTTGAAGAAACGACAACTGACAAGTCTTGGGTAAATGATATGAATGAAGAATTGGACCAAATTGAGAAAAAAAATACCTGGGAACTAGTTCCTAGACCCACTAGGAAAAATGTCATAGGCTCAAAATGGGTATTCAAAAATAAAATGAATGAGGAAGGACATGTAATCTGGAATAAAGCCAGACTAGTTTGCAAAGTATATTCACAAATCGAAGGACTTGATTATGATGAAAAATTTTCCCCTCCAGCTAGAATTGAAGCCATCAGAATATTTCTAGCCTTTGAGTGCTACCAAGACTTCAAGGTATATAAAATGGACGTGAAATCTGCATTTCTAAATGGAGATCTAAAAGAAGAAGTCTACATGGAACAACCAGAAGGTTTCTCCTTAACAGACAAAGAAGACTATGTGTGCAGACTGAAGAAGGCTCTATATGGACTGAAACAGGCTCCTCGTGCTTGGGACTCAAGACTGAATAAATATTTGCAAAAATAAGGCTTTAAGAGAGGCGGAGTAGACAACAATCTAGTCATAAAATCCCATGAAAATGAACTTCTGATCGTTGTAGTATACGTTGATGACATTATGTTTGGAAGCAACAGAGGTGAACTAGCAAAAGGGTTTGCTGAGGAGATGAAATCAGAGTTTGAGATGTCCATGATTGGAGAACTCAGTTTCTACTTAGGACTTCAAATTCAGAAAAAGAACACAGGTACATTCATCTCACAAGAAAAATACTTAAAAGAAATGTTGAAAAAGTTCAAAATGGAGGACTGCAAACCTGTGTCAACTCCCATGATCATGGGATACACGGTACGTATCTTTGATGGATCTTACAGTATGGATAAAAAACTCTCTGGGCTCATGATAGGAAATGCAACATGTCAGCTGGCTCAAGACCCGGACATCGCCTGCAGTGCAACAGGACTGGTAGCTGAATATCAAAAAGCAACACCTAAACAAAATCACCTTCTTGCAGTCAAAAGAATATTCAGATATCTACAAGGAACAACACTGTATGGACTTTGGTATCCTAAAAGCAAAAACTTCACTTTAACGACGAGCGCACACATGTACGGTTGAGCGATTTGTGTGAGTGACGGAGAAAGCACAATGGAGGTGCATTTTATCTCGGGAGAGAGAGAGAAATTCTGGTGGCATGGTTAGCGAAAACAAACATCTGTCTCTGGTGATGGAATATATAGCAGCAGCAACATGTTGTACACAAGTTATGTGGATGAAGCAAACACTCCAAGACATGAAGGTAAGCATTGATGAACCTATCTCAATCAAATTTGATAATACAAGTGCTATAATTATATCAAAAAATCCTGTGCTTCATTCAAAAACTAAACATATCCCAATCAAGTATCATTTTCTCCGAGAACAAGTGGCTCAGAAGGTAGTAAAGTTGGAATATGTACCAAAAAAAGAACAGGCAGCTGATATATTTACCAAACCTCTTGCTAGAGAACCATTTGAATACTTAAGAGATAGATTAGGGGTAGTATCTGTAGATGCTATTCTCTGGTATAAAGAGAAAGCACAGTTTTAGGGGGAGAACAGAAATGAAAATATCATTCCAGGGGGAGATCAGCCAACAAGAGAAGCATGAAACAGGTCCTCAAGATCAAAGGACTATGGAAAGAATACATCCAGCATAAAAGGATCAATGAAAAGGCTAAAGGGGTACAAAGTCAGAATATCTCAGAGAGAGGAAATGCAAGAAATATTGAAAAGGAAAAAAAAAAAGGATCAAAGGATAGAATCTACACTAAGAAATGTGCAACCCCTTGCCATTGATGTCAAAGGGGGAGGAAAAGCAGGTAATAGAAGAAAGGGTCTTCTAAAAGGAGCTAGGCAGAGGAAGACTTGGAGGAAGTATTGGATTATCGGTGGATGTGTTGCCATCAATGCCAAAGGGGGAGACTGTTGGAAATGTTGTCATTGATGGCAAAGGAGATGGAAAAGAAGGAACACCTGAAACAACAACAAGGCAAAGAGAGAAGCAAATTAGCGGAGAACACAGGCAGCAAAAAGAGAAGTAAGGAGCAGCATCAGTCAAGGAGCAGAGGAAGAAAAAGTAGTGAATTGAAGTAGAGATCTATTCAAGGTACAAAGTAGTGAAGAAGAAGTTTTGCATTACATGAGACACTGTAACTGGGGGTCTAAATGGATCTATGATGCTGTGGAGTGCAATTATGAGGTGTGGTGTATGTCGAATAAATAAAATCTGTGGCAAGGGTTTTGTGGAGTTCTGCAGATAAATGAAGAAAATCCATATCCTGTTCAGAGGCAGAGTTAGAGAAGGGCTATAGATATAGCCAGAATCAAGAAAATCTCCGTGAGGAGTGCCTTAAGTCCCAGAGAGAGAGAGCATATAAGAGGTGCATATTGAAGCTTTGTGTTAAAATTTGAAGCAGTAATTGTAAGTTTCTGTGAATCGATCACAGAGTGACCGAATTCCCAAATTGCCTCTATTATTGATTTAACCTCTATGTGGTGGGCCTTGAGTTCAATAAGAAAATATATGAGAAACACATGATAAAGATTTGTCTTAAGGTTTAAAGCCAATGGTTTGATTTATAAACAATTCTGATGCGCTAAGGATATATGTTGTATCGTTTGAATTGAATGAAATAAGGGTTACTATAGATATATGAAGATCCTCTGTTCCGAACTTAGATGTGTTGTATTGATTGAATAACTCTGAAATAAGGGTTCATTCGAGATTCTGCACATATATATCTGAAGGGTCATATGGACTAAGGTCTTATCGATCGCTGGAAGGATCGATGTCACAAAAGGAGAGGCAGAACCAGAGTTAAATGCACAGTGTGAATGGAGCTATGCATCGTAACAGATGAAATCAACATGGTAAAATACCGATGAACCAAAGGGTCAACGTATAAAGGAACAAAATTGTGAGCAGAAGCGAAACCGTGAAGGAACAGTAAAGGCAGGTTTCCGGTTTTAATCACACCACCTTTGTGGGACGAGCAGTAATTGTGAATTCAGAGCGATTCCATAGACTGGAAGACACGTGGCATGTGATGAATTTTCAAAACCGCCCCATCGCACATTAACGTTCGACTGAGGAGGCAGTGCGATATCAACGAACATCGTCGATTTGGAGGAAGGCTCATTGAACGTCGATCGCATTCGAAAGTAGCTCGAAGGATAACCCAAGGTATGGCGCACATATTTAGTTGAGCCAACGCTTATATATGTGGGCCCGGAGCCAAAGGTACATTATAAGTGGTTCAGTTGAATTAAATCTCGAGATATATATTTAAGATTCCCAAGGTCCGAACATTCGAGTAAGAATTATATATTTAAGTAGGGAATGTAATATAGTTTGATGTTTTAAAGGTTATAAAACCATGACCATACTTATGTTGGGCGCTAAACAAAATCCACAGATTATTAATAGTTTTTAATGCTTGACTCGGGGAATATGCATACATGGTAATATATTTATATATTGTGCTAAATTCGAAACCTATATGAAATGAGGTGCATGTTGGGCATATGTTAAAGTGAATACATGGGTCTTCACAATTGGTGGGGAACATATATATATGCGGATATATATACTACGCTGGTATTTTATATAGTGGGTTTTATAAAGTTCACAGATTGGGTTTATTACAAGAGCCTGCAAGAACGAAAGAGAGAGAGACAACAGTAGAAAAATGGTACAAGAGAAATATGAATTGAAATTGTAATGTGAATTTCAAATATTAAATTTAAGCTCATATATGAGCATAGAACGTAAGCAGGAAGCCCGAGAATAGAGATTGGTGATGAACAAACATCGCCCAGATTAATATGTCGTTGAGAATAAAACCTGAAAAGCAGCTGTGTATGTAGTTGGTGCACACAAGTGCAATGAACAGATGAATAGACACAGAGGTGAACCAAAATATTCAGAACAGTCACTCAACAGCAGCAGAAAAGACAAATCCAGTAAAGCCAAAGTCCAATAAAGGATCTTAGTGGAATTGAAATGTGTAACTGAAAATATAAATATTTTTGTTTTATATTGATTGTGATGCAAAGGAAAGTATCCTAAGGAAAAGAAAAATCCCACTGCAGCATGAAAATTTGTACATATTGTTATAATTTTAAAATGAGTTGGATAAAGGAATGAGAAGACAGAAGCCAAAGAGTCATGGCTGATCACTCCAAATTTCTTGTGAAATACAAACAGGCATGCGAGGAACTCTATACATAATATCAACTTGATATGCATAAAAGAGAGAGAGAGGAGAGTAAGGATAGAGAATGAAAAGCATAGAATATTGAGGCAGAGAAGATAAAAAGGAGAGGAGTAGAAACAAATCCTACAGAACGGAGCTGATATCTGAGGTAAATCAGCAAATATTTCTTTTGATAAATTGAGGGAGTTGGAGCTTCCGTATCAGGTTAAAGCTTGATAGCTGTCAGTTGTAGCTGACTGAGGTTGGAGCCTCCTGTAGGTTGGTGCCTGTAGAAAATTGAAGGGAGTTGGAGCTTCCTTGCAAGTTATAGCTTGCAGAATTGAGGTTGAAGCCTCCTGTAGGTTGGTGCCCATAGAAAAACAGTGGTGAGAGGGAGTTGGAGCTTGCCTTTGCATCACAACAATACTAAGATGTGGTTTTCTCCCTTTATGGGTTTCCACTTATATCTTCTGTCTCTATTTGTGTTGCATGTGTAATGAGATTATTTACTAAATCTACTTAATGTCTGTTTCTCTCATAATAAGTTTGATGTCACATTAATTTAATACTTGCTACAACATATTAAGACTGTTCATATACTAAGGCTGATTATAAAAGTAAGTTGTAAATAAGATGATGAAAATTTTTTAAAGCTCATGTATGTGTTGAAGTGATTCACCCCCCCCTCTCAGTTTAACTAAGAATTCAACATATCATTCAACCTTTAATCGCCCTCCACCTTTCCTCCCTTTTCACTCCTCTCCTTTCTTTCGACGGCCCTTATCTAATTTCGGCCTCCTCGCACCATTAAAAATTTATCATGAGGGGGGAGATGGGGGAGGGGGGGGGGGGGGGGGGTGGTCCGAAATGGGCGGTATCCCATACCTCCCATCCCGCGACATGCAATGCTCAAGATTACTCCACACCCCTCTATTGAATACCACTTCCCACCCTCACCCGCCTCCAAAAAATTGTTCCCACCATCCTCCCAAACCGCTGTCATTGTATGCTCATTGCCAATACCACAATGCTACATCCTCCATCATGCATCCTCGTCCACCAATTTCTATCCCTCCATGACCTGGAATATTGGATTTGAAACTCATCCTACGGAGAAATAAGGTGAAACACAACCAGAAAGGTGCAAGTAGCAAAAAGACACCACAAGTCGATTCGGGCAACAAAAGGCATTTCATGCAGACTTTTTATGATTATAATAGCAGAGACTGAAGGGGAAACAAAACACATCAACACTAGCATCAATAAATGAAAGAGGCCAGAACTACGCAGATTTGATTACCCAACACATGTGTTTTCTGTAAAAAAAAGCTAGATGTCAGAGCCTCCATTGGTTGCCTCTTTGAAACCATCATAACCACCTTCAGAGCTTACTATTTGATCTTCTGAGGAGCCATTGAAGCGTTTGGATCTACGAAGGGTTTTCTAGAATTAATTCCAGAGGAGGTTGTTTTCAGTGATGTATGAATCAGGAATTCCATGGCCACACTTGTCATTTTATGCTTAATTGTAATCAATGAAAGGTTGTTGACTAAGGTAGGGAAACCAAATTAATTTTTAGATAAATACTACATACCTTAGCAGTATCAAGGGTTGGAAAATTGGACCCTTCTAAAGCTTGCATTGTAAGAAGTATTGGAGAACTATAATTTTGGAGATGGACATCGATAATCAAAGACCGTTTACAAGATTCTTGAGTTGTGTTAAAATGGTTATGTGTTTCTTATTTGTTTAAATGTTTTTGTTGTTTTCTCTGCTGTGTATCTGCTCATCTAATTGTAAATCAGAAATTTTAGATTAAGATTCGCTGTCGAAGCACCTTATTTCTGTCTGCATTTACAATTTGAATGTTTTCTTCTGATGTTTGATTAGAGTATTATTAATTTCTCTTTAGTCACTACTGAACCTTATTGTTTCTTTGACCTCATAATTCATATAGCTCTAAAGATCCATTTATCACAGTTAGCTTCCCCTCTGATTTTCTCTTGATTTTGATGTGCCATTCCAGCCTTTGAATCCATCACCCAATGGAATAGCCTCTGCAGCCCTATCTTTCCAACCACACAATCAATTAAAAAAACAACTTTATTTCTATAACTAGCCTAACATCTGTAACTATAACCCTCAAGCTAAACCATAAATCATAAAATGGAGAGAGCCCTCTCTAAGTCTAGGAAGGCTAGGTCCTAGACTCCAAAGTGGTTTGATGTTGTCCTCTACCATTTTCTCTTGACAATCTTACAAATTAAGGAGGGCTAACATCACACACCCTCACATATGGATATATATATTGGTTAACGTTGTAGGTAATTTTCACCATCACTCATCACACATTTCTCTCTTGCTTCTGATTGGTTCGATCTCACATTTGGAGGCTTCTCTTCACTCACACGTGGGAAAAAAACAGCTAGGGTTTCAGATTGGTTCTAGGGTTTTCAGTGCAACTTTGACTAGCATTGAATTTGGTGAATGCTTGGTCAACTTGACCTCAAAATCTCCCAAAAATTTGATCTCTACGGTCCGCATTTTTTGGCATAAAAACCAAGGCTAGACATTGACCTTTGACCTTGTTATGTTGACGTTTTGTTGTTGATGTTCTGCGTTGACCATTGACTCGACATCGTTTACTTTTGTTGACTTTTGTTGACTTTGGGTTGATTGCTGTAAATTTGTCCTGAGGGTTGTGTGACATATTCTGGTTGGTTGACTCTGAGGAGACTTTGCTGGTTGAAGCATCCTATTGACCATCGTAACGCACCACAACACATATATTTTGTTGATCAAGTTAAGTGTATTTCAGCATGTTTTTCATCAATCTATTGGTATCCTCTATCAACATTTTACTTTCATGTTTATGTGATTGCTATTTTATATCTGTTTTAAAGTAAAGTTGCATCAAGCATAGAACATCTACGAAAATTTACATGTTATCAGAGTTAAGGTGAAGGCAAAGCCCAAGTTTGTATTGAGAGCAATCACTGAAGAAGAAGTATTTTTCAAGGACCCATGGGTACCTCAAATTATAATGGCTTCAAAGATGATGACAAGTTGATTGGAAAGTCTAACTTTCATGCTTGGAAGATATCTTTGGATTTGATCTTGGAAGATCAAGGTGTCATGGACTCTGAGTAGGGTAAAATCCAAGAGCCTTCATCATCTGCAGTACCTGTTGCCACCAAGACGAACTAAAGAAAGGGGAAATCAAAGCCAAGCCAGTCATTTGGGATTCCATCCTTAAAAGTCTGCCTACCTACACCTCTAATCTGGGCACATCTAAGGAGATGTATGATAAGTTGGTCAATATGTTTAGGGCCAACAATTCAAATAAAGTTCTTTTCTTTAAGAACCAATTGAATAATCTCAAAAAAGGCAGGGATGAATCCATTCAATCTTATTTTCTGAAGTTGACTGAAATCAATAATAATCTTCTTGCCATTGGGGAAATAATAGTTGATCGAGAAATGGTTCTCACCGCACTTGAAGGTCTCCCCTCTGAATGGCATGTATTCATTACTACCATTCTCAATAATAATGTGATTCCTGATTTTGACGAATTATTGTCGAGATGCACTCAAGAGGAAAAAAGAATGATGGAATATGAAAATGAAGGTAATGTTGCCTTCACCACTCATACGAAGAAAAAGAACAATGGTGGTCCGAGGAAGCATGGAAGAGCAGGGGCTCGAGAAAAGAAAGGAAGATGTTACACATGTAACAAGACTAGCCACTATGCTAGAGAATTCCCTAATAGAAGGGATTCTCCCAAGGATGATGATAACAACAACAACAGGAGGAATGGCAATCATTGGAAGAATAGGTTCAAATGAAAGAGGACGGCTCCCTATGGTCGCAATGGAAATGGGAAACCTTTCAAAAGGTCAAGAAATGCCAGGTATGATGAATATAATGTTTTTGATGATAAGGAAAATGAATTCATTCTTGTAACTTCCCTCTTTGCTGCATCTCCACCCGACACCTTGGATGTTTGGTTGATTGATAGTGGTGCTTCAAGGCACCTCACTGCGTTTAAAGAAATGCTTTCTAATTTGATTGAGAAGGACACTAATATGAAAATTATCCTTGGAGATAATTCCACCTATCCTTTCAAAGGGAAAAGTACTATGACCATACATCAAGCTCAAGGTCAAGTCCTTTGCTTGCAATATGTACTATATTTACCTGATTTGAAGAAGAACCTTGTGTCTATTTCGGCAATGGAAGACGAAGGTTTCAAGGTAGAATTCATCGATGGAAAGGTACACATCTGAAAGAAGAGTTTCATGGAAGCTCTCACGATTGGGTTTAGAGTTGATACACTCTACCAAGTTGGAGGGATTCCACTAGGGGCTAGGACATGTGATACTATTCATCAAATCAAACTATGGCACCAGAGGTTTGGACACCTTCATTCAAAATCCCTTCTTGAATCAAGGAAGGTGGTGACAGGGATTCTTGAATTCAAAAATGATCATGAAGGTTTATGTCAGGGTTGTGCCAAAGGAAAGCATACAAGAGGACCTTTCCCATAAAGTGTCACAAAGACATCTGATGTCTTGCAATTGATACATTCTGATTTGTCTAGTATGTTGCCCATGAAATATTTGGGAGGATGTTCTTATTATATGACGTTTATATATGAATTCTCTTGAAAGACCTGGATATAATTCTTGAAAAAGAAGGATGAATCTTTCATGTGGTTTCATACCTGTTAGTGTCAGTCTTTTCAGCCTTCCTCCAGTGATCAAACATGCTCTTACAAGGTGATTTTAGGGTGTCAAGGTCAAATTTTGTCATTTCAGTGAGTCTTCAAGTAAAATTTGGTCACTAGGTATTAGGTCTAGGGTTTTCTTTCATTCCTTTCAAAGTTGTCCAAATGTTGGTCTATGTCACCATTCCGCTGAGTGTACCATCATTCAGAGGGTTTTCATCATCATGCCAAATTCCAAAGGGTCATTTTACACCTTGTTCATGCTTCAGTTGTGCCTAGGTAAAGTTCATTTCCCTCTCCTAGGGTTTTGAAGGTAATTTCTCTTGGATGGTCAAATCATCAGAAAAACTTGTATCCTGATGTTCATACACCTTCCCCTATCCTTAATGTACCTTATTAAACACTTCCCATCATCGAGATCCCCCAAATTCCTCATTTTCGCACAAACCCTAGTTTCTTGCTACAACTTGGCAATTTTCTAGGCTAGGCCTGTGTTTTTCCCTTTTGGACCTCTTCCCCTCACTCAATATCTGAAATTCCACTTTCCCCTATTTCCTAACATCCCTCCCTACTTCCCAAAATTTTCACAAGAATTTAGAAGCCCCTTATCCCCTTCATTTCACTTCATTTCGACAAATCCCTTGTTCCACACATCGGGATAGGTTTTACTCAAATGATGTTTCTGAGAAATAAAAGATGAATTTGGGAAACCTGAGAGAGTTTTTTGTCAAAAATAGGCCAAGGAAGAAAAACCTCCTTCACTTTTTACACAGGTGTCATGGTTTTAGAGAAATGTCAAAACTACATTTGCCTCAGGAGAATTGATGCACCTCTGAAGTGACCTTGGGAAAATCAAGATTTCTCCTAGCTTGGTTGGCCAAATGACTTTCTTGATGAGTAAATGATCACTAGACACAAATATATTTCCAATTTTCTATCATGAGTTCAATTTGGAGTTGAGGAAGACCTTCAAAAGCTGACTGCAACAGCACTCTGCCTTGAGGCAGCCTCATTTTGCACATTTTGACCATTCTTGGGAGATTTTATTTTTGACAGGGAAAATGAACTCCAAATTTAAAAATTCTAGTTGTTTTGGAAATTAGACTCAATAATATTTCCAATGAGCTATCCTGCACCCAATTTGGACACCGGGAAGGTCTCCAAAAGTCTCATGTAAAAAGGTGTGACGCATTGGGTAAGAGGCGAGGCGCATTGGGTTTGTGGTGCGGCGCATAGAGTTGCAAGCCCAATTTCACCATAAACTTCCCCAAAATTTTAAAATTTTCTAAAATCCATGGTGTGCAAGTAAATTAAGATTCCTTCCATTGCTAGTGAAGACGTTTTTCTTAAAATTTATGATGGTTTAGTGTGATAGAACTCAAACCCTACCTCCTTCCAAATTTGCTCAAAAAACAATTGTCTAGGGTTGCATTTGTGTCTTTGCTACCAAGTCCACTCCCTCATTCTTTCACTCCTTCATTCATTCTTCAATTTCATCCACTCATTCCATAATTCCCATATTCCAAAAATTCCCTAATTCCCATATCCCTAATCCCACTATCCCAAACCCTACACTCCATAAACCCTACTCACATCCCTAAAACTCTTACTCCCATTCCTAAACTTTGTTCACACATACATTTTTACACCCTCTTCCATACAATCTATCCATTTCATTCCTCCACCATATTTTCACACTGTTTTCCACAAAACCATCCATGTACAACCACATTTTTCAAAACCAAAGGAAAACAATGGAAAGAGACAGTGATCATGGGTATGAGCAAGAGATTGAACATGACCGGGAATCTTGGCTTGAGAGAACAAAATTACACTTGGGAAAGGATGTTTGAGAAGGCCAAAAAAGATAAAAACATGTTGAGGCACATGGCCAACCATTACTGGGAAAGAAACCATGTGTGCAAAGCAAGAATCAAGAACTTGAAGGCTAAGTTGAAGAAGGCATCAAGGAGGCAAAAAGTACAAGATAAACTTCAGATCTTGGCTGAGGCTTCTTTGGCCCAACTCAGCACTTAATGGAGGACACTCAGCCCAAATTTCAAAAAAATTGGGAAACTTTTTGCAATTTTGAAATTTTTGGCCTAAAAAACAGATTTTTCTGCTCTATGCGTCACGCCACCTGGCGCGCGCTTTTGATAGGGGACTCATTTTGATGCAAACTCAAAAATTTTGGATTTTTCATGAAAAAGTATGCATGTCTACCAATGGCCAAGAAATTTTGACAGGTTTTGGGCTTCCAAAAGGGTCAAAAACACCCCAAAAATGACCTTTCTGCGCCTTTTTGACACACAGGAAGCAATGTTGGGAGAAATCAGTTTTGGAGGGGCAAATGAAGGCCAAATTCAGAAATTCCACTTGTGTTGGAAAGTAGACAGGTAGAAGGTTCCAAAAAGTCCACTTGGAGAAAATTTGTACACCAGGAAGACCTCCAAAATCAGCTTCACTGGCGCGACGCATAGAGAAATCAGGCGCGGCGCATTGGAGGATTTTGCTCATTTTTGACTCAGTAACTCTGTTTTTCGCCTAGTTTTTGATAGTTTGACTTTCTCACTTCTAAATGTCAAACTCATGATGTAATTTGATGTAATTTTATGGATCTTGATGTAATTTTTTTAAATTTTCACTCATAGAAGTAGGTTCATCCATCAAAAGGTGAATTGCAACTGAATGAATCAGTTTCCTAGTTTATAGAGGCAAGCTGTTCCACTGCCTACTTTCTAGTTCTCAGTTTAGATTTTGTTGGAACAGCTCCTAAAATTGTGAGCTCGACCCCTAGAGGCTGGGATGAGTGATTGTTTGTCTATATCTTGTGGTTTTTCAGTCATTAGCATGGTTGGACTTTTGGGAATGCTTTGAGCATCATTGTACATTCATTTCTGCAGTTTGGCAAAGGAATAGACCAGGGTTTGTAGCACTCTATGGGATTCATATGGTATTTTTCTTTGATAGTGTGTTTCTCTCTGTAAATATAAGTCTACTAATGTTTTATGTATACCACTTTCTCTCTTATATCTTCTTAAGTTAAACAAACAAAGATAAAAGTATAATTTATTTAAAATTTGCAGTGCTCTACCTAGGGTTTGTTTAATTTTCCATGTTTTCAGATGTTTGAAGAAGATCCCTGAAGGTTTATTGCCCTCTTAAACTCCTCACCTATCTCAAATATTCATTTCTTTCAAATGGAAGTGTCAAATAAATTGCCTACCTTGCCCCATTAAGATCTCTGCAAAACTGAGCCTCATTCCCCAGACCCAAATCTGCCTTTCCATTTGAGCCAACAAAACATCCTTAAATTAAATCAAACTCTTTTGCACACATACCTAGCCTAAAATTTGTCTTAATATTAAGTCATCTCAAACCTCATTGATCATTTTTTGTGATATTGACAAGGAGAGAGCCCTCTCCCGATCTGATAGGGCTAGCTACCAGGTTAAGCGTGGTTTGATGTTACCCTAGACTCTGCCTTCCTCAGCCTGAGGTAGATTTAGGCCATAACATAGTGACGACCATACTAGGGAAATGAAAAGTTTGTTGTTTGCTTTATAAACTATAGACGGAGCCTAAAGTTAGCCAGGTAGCCTTCGAAACGCTCTTGCTTTGCATTAGAAAAAGTAGATGAATGCTGCTTCAGTCAATCTCCAATCTAGTTTATGAACTGAAAATCTGGTTTCCTCAGTAAAATGTAATCAAGTTCAAATCTGATTGTTGATGGTGGACAATGATCAGACACCGCAAGGCTGAAATCATTCACTTGGCGACTCTAAATTAGTTTCGAGATCAGATCCAAGGACTCCACTGGAGGATGAACCTGACTAGCAGAAACATGAAATGACAATATGGAAAGATCAGGTATTCAAGTTGGAATTTCATCCAAGACATTTTGTTCTTTTTTCTAAATTATTTCTTCTCTTTTCCCGAGAATGTCAAGAAGGATTTGCAAATTATATTGTATTTGAGAAAACATCCTCGGTCTACATTTGATTCCTTCCCTTTGAAGATTGTGAATACCAAATATTTGCATGCTTTTGAGCTTGATCAAGACCTTTCTTCCAAATATTGTGATGACCATCTTCAAACTGATGAAAATCAAGAGACCAAAACTGATTCTGCAACATTTTTACATACCCCTATACCTTGTAAAATTCTAGATCAATACAAGCCTCTGATTTTACCTCCTATATCCTGTGCTTTCCCCAAAAATCATGATCTATATCTACCAAGATTTGATGGTGAATGCGACAACATCATTGCTGAGAGACATGTATTGAATTTTGAGTCTTTTCTTGACCTTTTTGAAGTTGATGAAGAGGATGTCAGTATTAGGCTTTTTTCTCTTTCTTTGCAAGGCAAAGTCAAGAGTTGGTTCAAAACCCTGCCTAATATGAGCATCTAAGATTTCCAGAAGTTCGTCAAAGTTTTCCTCGACAGGTGGGTGGTCAGACAGAACCCTTTCGTGATTATAGAAGAGTATAACCAGTTGGAAAGACTGCCAGGGGAGACAGTACAACAATTTTCTGCTAGGTTTAACGAAGTTTATTATTTGATGCCAGTTAATATAAGACCTCCTCTTGGATTCTCTCTCTTGCACTACCCAGGTGCCTTTGATCCGGAAATGGAGTTTCAACTGAGATAAAGGAACCCTGAAACACTTGAAGAGATGCAGAACAGTGCAGTAGATGTAGAGGCTCATTTGTTGATCCGAAGGGCAAAGTTGAAGGAAGAAGAGATAAAAAACATAGATCTGGAGGAATCGACATCTCTAGAGGTAAAACTTGACATTTGGTAAGTGCAGTGGAAGAGATGATGCAGAGGATCATCACAAGGAATGAGTATAATGTTCAAGCTCATCGCTCACTGATTGAAGAAGAACAAGTTGCTGATCCAAAACATCTTCTTTCTTATCCTAGTCATCATAGATCTGATAATGATTGTTTTGTAGATCGTCTTGGAGAAGAGAAATTTGTTGATATGACGTGTGTGCTTGCTGATGTGTTTTATACTGATGATTTGCCTTAGTTTGATCAGTATGATGACGATTATGTTCTCTAAACAGAAGCTAATCTTGCAGAAAAATCAACAGCTAGTTTCTGGGAGGAAGAAGTTCACTTTCACCAGCTCGAATACAATGTTCAGCCATCACATATTAGCTATGGAAATGATGAGGAAAGTGCAGAAAATTTTGAATTAAGTGAAGGATATTTGCCTTTTTGTTTTGCCTCATTTTAGTTCATCAGAGACAACTTCCATGAAATCAGAAATCAATTGTTGACAAGTGTTGATTTGGACCATCTTAAGGGCAATGAAAACCTTGTTCAAGACTTCTCATATCCAGATTTGCAGCCCTCGAATGCCATTGATTGTCAAGTTGCAGATGAGGACTTGGAAGCTGGCACATATGATCAAATGATACAAGATGATTCCGTACCATTTTGTTTTGAATCATTTCAGTTTTTGAAGGGTAAATTGCATAGTATATCTTCAAATGAGCAGCCTGTAGGAAATCATGTAATCTCATAGGAAACAATAGAAAATGGGTTGCAGCAGTCTTTTCAAGTTTTTCACGATCCAATAGCTGATGTGTTGGGTGATGTCTGCAGTCAAAGTCTTTCTCCATTGAGTACATGTGAGCTTGAAACGTGTGTTGATATAAACTTGATCCGACAGCCGGTTTATTTGTCATTTTCATCAGGAGTCTCGTCACAAAGCTCAGATCAAAGTTTTCATTCATGGTATGAGGAAAAGAGAAGTAATCCATTGGATGAGCTAAGTCCCAGTGTGTATGAACTTCAAGATCCTTATGCAGTGCTTTTGGAGGCGGATAGAGAATCCATATCATTCAAGAAATCTATTTCCCAGTTTTCATGGGAGTTGCCTTTCGATAGTTCTCTCTCATTGTTCATAAGCAAGCACTTGTGGAGAATTCAAACAGTATCCGGGATACTTACTTGGTTGCATTGGTTGTTTCATTTCACTTGCTCAGGTGATGAATGAAATTGTTAGAGTAGGTTTTGATGAATAAGCTCTACTTTGAGCATCATTTCCAGTTTTTCGGTTGTGTTTAAGTATCGAGTTAGTTTTTAGTTTAATGAGAGTCAATTTGTGCTATTCATTCATCAGTTTTCAGTCATGCATTTCAGCTTTAGTTTTTGACTCCATTGCCCAAAGGATGAAGGCACTGTCTGCTTTCAAAAGATCTGCCATTCTTGGCACCTCCAAGGAGCTACCATCCCCATTGGAGCCAATGTTAGTGTCAGTATTTGCAGCCTTCCTCCAGTGATCAAACATGCTCTTACAAGGTTATTTTAAGGTGTCAAGGTCAAATTTTGTCATTTCAGTGAGTCTTCAAGTAAAATTTGGTCACTAGGTATTAGGTCTAGGGTTTGCTTTCATTCCTTTCAAAGTTGTCAAAATGTCGGTATATGTCACCATTCAGCTGAGTGTACCATCATTAAGAGGGTTTTCATCATCATTCCAAATTCCAAAGGGTCATTTTACACTTTGTTCATGCTTCAGTTGTGCCTAGGTAAAGTTCATTTCCCTCTCCTAGGGTTTTGAAGGTAATTTCTCTTGGATGGTCAAATCATCAGCAAAACTTGTATCCTGATGTTCATACACCTTCCCCTATCCTTAATGTACCTTATTAAACACTTACCATCACCGATATCCCCCAAATTCCTCATTTTCGCACAAACCCTAGTTTCTTGCTACAACTTGGCAATTTTCTAAGCTAGGCCTGTGTTTTTCCCTTTTGGACCTCTTCCCCTCACTCAATCTATGAAATTACAATTTCCCCTATTTCCTAACATCCCTCCCTAATTCCCAAAATTTTCTCAAGAATTTAGAAGCCCCTTATCCCCTTCATTTCATTTCATTTCGACAAATCCCTTGTTCCACACACCGGGATAGGTTTAACTCCAATGATGTTTCTGAGCAATAAAAGATGAATTTGAGAAACCTAAGAGAGGTATTTTTCCACAATAGGCCAAGGAAGAAACACCTCCTTCACTTTTTACATAGGTGTCATGGTTTTAGAGAAATGTCAAAAATACAGTTGCCTCAGGAGAATTGATGCACTTCTAAAGTGACCTTGGGAAAATCAATATTTCTCCTAGCGTGGTTAGCCAAATGACTTTCTTGATGAGTCAAATGATAACTAGAAATGAATATCTTTCCAATGAGCTATCATGATCTCAATTTCGAGTTAAGGAAGACCTTCAAAATTTGACTGCAATAGCACTCTACCTTGAGGCAGCCTCATTTTACACATTTTGACCAGTCTTGGGAGATTTGATTTTTGACAGGGCAAATGAACTCAAAATTGAAAAATTCTAGCGGTTGGAAATTATACTCAATAAGCTTTCCAACAAGCTATCCTGAACCTAATTTGGACACCGGGAAGGTCTCCAAAAGTCTCCTGTAAAAAGGCACGACGCATTGTGTAAAAGGCGCGGCGCATAGAGCTGCAAGCCCAATTTCACCATAAACTTCCCCAAAATTTTCAAATTTGCTCAAATACATGGTGTGAAAGTAAATTAAGATTCCTTCCATTACTAGTGAAGAGTTTTTTCTTAAAATTTATGATGGTTTAGTGTGATAGAACTCAAACCCTACCTCCTTCCAAATTTGCTCAAAAAACAATTGTCTAGGGATGCATTTGTGTCTTTGCTACCAAGTCCGCTCCCTCATTATTTCACTCCTTCATTCATTCTTCACTTTCATCCACTCAGTCCCTAATTCCCATATTCCAAAAACTCCCTAATTCCCATATCCCTAATCCCACTATCCCAAACCCTACACTCCCTAAACCCTACTCACATCCCTAAAACTCTTACTCCCATCCCTAAACTTTGTTCACACATACATTTTTACACTCTCTTCCACACACTCTACCCATTTCATTCCTCCACCATATTTTCACACTGTTATCCACAAAACCATCCATGTACAACCACATTTTTCAAAACCAAAGGAAAACAATGGAAAGAGACAGTGATCATGGGTATGAGCAAGAGATTGAACATGACCGGGAATCTTGGCTTGGGAGAACAAACTTACACTTGGGAAAGGATGCTAGAGAAGGCCAACAAAGAGAAAAACATGTTGAGGTGCATGGACAACCATTACTGGGCAAGAAACCATGTGTGCAAAGCAAGAATCAAGAACTTGAAGTCTAAGTTGAAGAAGGCATCAAGGAGGCAAAAAGTGTAAGAAAAACTTTAGATCTTGGCTGAGGCTTCCTTGGCACAACACAACACTTAATGGAGGACAATAAGCCCAAATTTCAAAAAATTTGGGACACTTTTTCCAATTTTGAATTTTTTGGCCTAAAAAACAGATTTTTCTACTCTATGCGCCGCGCCACTTGGTGCGCGCTTTTGATAGGGGACACCTTTTGATGGTGCGCGCTTTTGATAGGGGACTCCTTTTGATGCAAACTAAAAAATTTTAGATTTTTCATGGAAAAATATGCATGCCTACTAATGGCCAAGAAATTTTGACAGGTTTTGGGCTTCCAAAGGTCAAAAACACCCCAAAAATGACCTTTCTGCCCCTTTTTTGACACACAGGAAGCAATGTTGGGAGAAATCAGTTTTGAAAGGGAAAATGAAGGCAAAATTCAGAAATTCCACTTGTGTTGGAAAGTAGACAGGCAGAAATTTCCAACAAGCCCACTTGGAGCAAATTTGGACACCGGGAAGGCCTCCAAAATCAGCTATAAACTGGCGCGATGCATAGAGAAATCAGGCGTGGTGCATTGGAGGATTTTGCTCATTTTTGACTCAGTAACTCTGTTTTTCGCCTAGTTTTTGACAGTTTGACTTTCTTACTTATAAATTTCAAGCTCATGATGTAATTTGATGTAATTTGATGGATCTTGATGTAATTTTGTTAAATTTTCACACATAGATGTAGGTTCATCTATCAAAAGGTGAATTGCAATTGAATGAATCAGTTTCCTAGTTTACAGAGGCAAGTTGTTCCACTGTCTACTTTCTAGTTCTCAGTTTAGATTTTGTTGGAACAACTCCTAAACTTGTGAGCTCGACCCCTAGAGGCTGGGACAAGTTATTGTTTGTCTATATCTTGTGGTTTTTCAGTTATTAGCATGGTTGGAATTTTGGGAATGCTTTGAGCATCATTGTACATTCGTTTCTGCAGTTTGGCAAAGGAATAGACCAGGGTTTGCAGCACTTTATGGGATTCATGTTCTATTTTTCTTTGATAGTGTGTTTCTCTCTGTAAATGTAAGTCTACTGATGTTTTATGTATACCACTTTCTCTCTTATTTCTTCTTAAGTTAAACAAACAAGGATAAAGGTAGAATTCATTTAAAATTTGCAGTGCTCTACCTAGGGTTTGTTTAATTTTCCATGTTTTAAGCTATTTGAAGAGGATCCCTGAAGGTTTCTTGCCCTCTTCAACTCCTCACCTGTCTCAACTCTCCATTTCTTTCAAATTGAAGTGTCCAATTAGTTTCCTACCTTGCCCCATTGAGATCTCTGCAAAACTGAGCCTCATTCCCCATAACCAAATCTTCCTTTCCATTTGAGACAAAAAAAATCCTTAAATTAAATCAAAATCTTTTGAACACATACCTAGCCTAAAATCAGTGTTCATATTAAGTCATCTCAAACCTCATTGATCATTTTTTGTGATATTGACAAGGAGAGAGCCCTCTCCCGATCTGGTAGGGCTAGCTACCAGGTTAAGCATGGTTTGATGTTACCCTAGACTCTGCCTTCCTCAGACTTAGGTAGATTTAGGCCATAACAGTACCTTCAAAGAATTGGTGGAAAATCAAATAGGGAAGAAGATCAAGATTTTTAGGACCGATAATGGTATTGAATATGTGACGAGCGAGTTCAATAATTTTACAAACAAGCTGGCATCAAGAGGGAGACCACAACCATGTATAATCCTAAGAAAAATGGTGTTGTTGAAAGAAATAATAGGAAAATTGTGGAAGCTTCTCGTGCCATGCTATGTGACCAAGGTCTTCTGAAGTTTCTATGGGGATAAGTTGCGAACACTGTTGTGTACATAAAAAATCGATGCCTGCATTCCTCTCTAGACTCCAAAAATCCTGAAGAATTCTTCTCTGGTAAGAAACTTGATGTTTCACACTTTATATTTTTTGGATGTCATGTTTATTTTCATCTGCCGAAAGAGAAGAGAAGAAAGTTGGATTCTTTTGGGAAGAAGGGAATGTTTGTGGGCTAGAGTGAAACTTTGAAGGCTTATAGAGTCTATGTGCCTGGTCAAAGAGAAGTAGAGATTTGCCACGATGTTACCTTTGATGAAGATGCTTCCCTCTAGAAAGTGATAAATATTCCTAGCTCTAAGGAAGATCATGATGTAAGATCTAGGAATCAGGAAGAACCGAAGGATGAGATGATGGCAGATGTTGAAGGACCAATGGACCTCATTGATCCACCTCCTTCAATGAAGAGAAAAACTGCATGGCTCTAGGATAATCTTGAGTATGTCAAGAAACTTATGGCCCCAAGGGGGACATTCAATGAAAGAAAGAAGCTGAATAGATACCAAGGGTATCTAGAAGCCATGAGTATAATCGTACAATCTGAGCCTAGATATTTTGAAGAAGTCGTAAAGAATCAAGTCTAGAAGGATGCTATGTACAAAGAGTGGGAGTCCATTATGAAGAATGATGTCTGGGATGTGGTTCCAAGACCAGAGGATAAATTTGTTGTCACCTTGAAATGGCTCTATAAGATCAAGCATGGATCTAATGGTAGTGCTGAAAAATTCAAGGCAAGATTTGTTGCCCGTGGCTTTTCTCAAAAGGAAGGTGTAAACTATGATGATATATTTTCACTTCTCGCCCAATATACCACCATCTGATCTATTATTTCCTTTGCTTCTATGCAATGATGGAATCTTCATCATATGGATTGTTGAGTCTCAAAAGTGTTTTCCATATTCATACATATTTCCATTATGTCATTACCATTTAGCTCTCATTTCATAACTATTTGACCTAAAACCCTACATCAAGTAACCATTTTCATAAATGTATGGGTTAGGATCCTTGTCTTCCAAAGTTATTTATTTTATGTGTTTAAAGTGAATTTATGATTAGAAACTAGAAAATTAACATAGTTTCACATATCTATATATGTGTTATGAGTTTTGTGACATGTGTAGGTCAAAAGGAAGCTTCTAAAAGACCTTTATGTGGCCTCGCAAAACCAAATTCGAATTTGAGTGGAGAAGATCATGGGATCATGAGGACATGTGTCTCATTTCTTTTTTGTATTGAAACTCTAAGAATATATGTGTCTCATTTCTTATTTGTATTGAAACTCTAAAAATACATGTGTCTTATCATTTCCTATTTTTATTGTAACATTAGAGATACAGGGAGAGATTCATGGACTCTCATTAATGAGATAACTTCTCATATTTTTGTATAAATAGGGGAAACTTTTTCCTATCAAGGGTAGTGAAAAATAGGAGAAGAAGAGAAAGGATTAGAGAGTGTTTTGTAACAAAGCTTAAGATGGAATGGGATGTAGATTTGTGAGTTTATCAATAAAGAAGTTTAGTTCATTGATACTGTTTTGATTACAACTTTAAGAAGATGAAGAATTTTACCAAGTCGGTAGCAGACGACCCTTGCTATTCGAGGAGGTTTTACATGCTTTCTAGATAAGTCATTTTCAATTCTATTTTGTCATATTTCCTTACTTAGACTGCTTTCTAAAATCATAGCTTTTAGCATTATGTTTCATGTCATTTGCTTGGATAAAGGATTCTCATGATATTGCAATTAGTCTCTTTCTCAAGCTCTTCCAGTACATCTCTATTAATTGAATGGAATTCAATTGTAATATTCTGAGTTATTAGCATTTCATTTTCTGTTACTTAGTTAAAAGGAAGATCCTCGTTATACTACAGTTAGTCTCTTTCAAAAGCTCTTCCAATAAACCTGTAATTCACGAATGAGACTTAGTTGTAATATTGTGAGTTATTGATTGTTTTTCCTTATCACATTATGATTAATCTCTTTCAAAAGCTCTTCCTATAAACCTCTAACTCATGAATGAGATTTAGTTGTAATGTTATAATTTGTTTCAGCATTTCATAGGAGATCCTTACTACATTATAGTAATCTTTTTCTCAAGCTCTTCCAATAAAATTCTATCAAATGAATGATATTTCACTATAATGTTTTAAGTTACTTTTTGTTTCAGCATTTCCTTTTATGTTTTAGGAGATCCTCATTGCATTAGACTTAATCTTTTTCACAAGATCTTCCAACAAATCTCTAACTAAATGAATCAGATTAAGTTGTAGTGTTTTGAGTGACTTTTCATTTCATGAATGTTCATTTAGAAGCTGTAATATCCATGGATTAGGACTCTCTGTTTTCATCATTTTCTAGTTAGGAACAAAATTTGCAAATAAACTCTGTTTTAATTTATTTATTAACATTTCCTTTTCTCCTTTTTGACATAGATCTAACTTCATCTTTTTAGCATAGAGTAGCATATTAAGCATCAAACATAAAAACCCCAAAATATCAATAAAACACTAAAAACAACGAAGTAAGAAAAATGGATACTTAGGCACATATAGTGCATCACACTTCATCAGTTTACTAGCCCTGGTTGATAATTTATGTTAGCAATTTAGGACACTAAATTGACTAAACATTTTGGCGCCGTTGTCGAGGAAGTGTAACTAGGTAGCCTTATTTCTTACATCTAAAAAAAAAAAAAATTTAATAATTTCTCAAGTATGCTCTCCTCCTGCACTTTATGTGATCTAGAGGATCAGAAAAAGAATTTTTTATGTTTTCATCATTTCATTTCATTTTACAATAAACTTTAAAAATGATGAAAAATTTTAATTTCAATAATTGTTTTTTTAATGAAATATATATGTATATTTTTGAATTTTTGAAAATATAATACATAATTTTATTAACAAATCAATTAAAAAATAAAAATAAAAAAAATTGGCTCATGGAAATAAGACCCACGCATACGCATGAGGCCAGCCTTTGGCTTGGCTTTACGCATATATGTAGTCTTTCAATCCACACAAAGACCCATGCACTACAATTTAAAAAAAAAAAAAAAACCTTCTCTTTTCCATCTTCGTTTTTCCTCAAACAACAGTTATTAGAAATCATTTTTAAAATTTGCACACAATGAAGGTATATCATATGAAGAAATTTTTGATGAGGAGAAGATTACAAATTGTTGATGAGAAGAAGATTGCAAATTGTTGATGAAGAGAAGATTACAAATTCAATTGTAGGGACAGACAATGGAAGTGTATCATATGAAGAAATTGTTGATGAAGAGAAGATTTCACACTGTTGATGAAGAGAAGATTGCAGATTTCATTGCAAGTAATTGGAATGAGGGAGATCGATCTGAACTTATCTATGAGATATAAGCCATTACACTTCAAAACCTGTAAATAAAAAAAAATCAAACCACAAGTAATTGCCAGAAAATGAAATGCGTAATTTTCAAAAGCACTCGATTTTAAAACAAATTTTTTGAGCAAATCGAGACAAATTAGAAAAAAATAAAACATGGGTGTTTTCGAGAACAGGGTGAATTAGGTAATCCTATAAAATATTTCTGTAATTCGAAGCCATTTGGGAGAAATTCAGGGTTATTCGGAGCACTAATTTGTAGTATGTGTGAGAGAAAAATGTTTTTTTTTTATGAAAACAGTCATGGTTTTATAAAATTCAATTTTGAGAAATAATCAAGGATTTGATTTCCTTATTTGAAGGAAAATGTGGCATAATTCATCTGTGGTGGCACATGATGAGTGACAAATGGATTATTTGAGGCAAAGACATTATCACATGTGCATCAAATCCAAGTTGTATAAATTGAGAAGGATTATGCCTTCATCTCCTTCATAGTTGGGAACTTGACTTAAGAAATTTCAAGCTTTCTATTTTTATCTTGCATGAAAGAGGCATTGGCATGACTTTGTTTCAAAAATATTCATAAGGAGAATTATTTCATCCATGCTTTATTTCATTTAAAAAAAAAAATTATTTAAAAAATAAATAAATAAAATAAAATCTTTATTAATAATTTCTTTTTAATAAAGAAAAAAAATTCAAAAAAAAAAAAACAATAATAAAAAAAAAAAAATTCAAAAAAAAAAAAATAATTCTTCTTAATAATGGTTTGCAGCACAATTGGAAGATTATTTAGATGATTTCTAAACATTTGGCATTAATATTGTTGATGTGTATTTTTCTATAAAGTTTTAACTTGCAGAACATAGCGAATCTTTGTGATGCCAATTATTTTATTAAGCACAGTGCATGAAGTCATCCAACAATAGGGAGTTGATTTATTTTTCATGGTTATTCTTTAAAAATGGATTGTTATCGATATCATGAATTGGACCGAATATAGAACTTTTTGATTTACCTTAATCTCTTTCATTTGACATTTAATTTTTGCGTAAGAATCAGAAAGAAATTAGCTACTTCTTTTTTAACACACGTATGTTCTTTATGTCAAGTTTTTTTTGCAGATTTGGGATGATCGAATGATCATTGAAGGAAACTAATTGTGCGCATGATTGGTTTTCAAAGGAACGATTTCATGAGAAACATAAGAATAAGTCCATATTCATATCCATCAAGACCATTACTTTTCCTCCCTTTTTGAATTGTAAATCCAACCAAGAAATTCAAAGCAAACCACCATTACTTTCCCAACAAGAGTTAGTTGTTCATTTTCCTTCATTCACATATACTTTTCATTACTTTTTTCCTACTCCACAAATAAAAGCAAGAAGCTCACCTACATGCTTATTTCTCATTGCCATTTTCCATTTTTCATTGTCCATTTCCATTTTCCTTTTCCTATCCTTTTCATTTTGCAAATAAACCTTGCTTCAATGAAAATTATTGAATCCATAGTCCTTCAAAAATTATTCTTTCATGCTTGCGTTAGATGATGGAGGATTCCTTAAGGTCTCCCTTCTAATAAGTCTTGGCCTATCGACATCAGCACATTATATAGGTCCAATACTAGAGTCCTTAATAGTACCTTGAGGCTTGTATGCATTAATAACAAGTTCTCTCGCTGACAATCATGGAAATACATCAATGTCCCTTAATTGTCAGATCTTGCAAGTGGCTCGACATCAGCCTATTTATTCGCACTTTGCAAGATGTACTTAGGTACCTTGGCACTCATTGACATTAATGGTGAGTTTGCCTCACATTGGTTAACGACATTCATCAATGGTCGGTAATATAATGACTTCTCTTCATGCTCGACATCAACACATTTATTCACATGACTAGAATTGTACCATCAAATTTTGTAACAATTGAAGACTATATCATTTCAGCAGTTTGCAGCAGGAATCAATTTATATCAGCAGCAATAAAGATCTCAATCTTGCCATCAGCACAAAGAGAACAAAGAGAACAAAGAAGCATATCAAATTCATTTGTTTACATAGTTCCTGATCCAACAACATCAACAGCCACACTCTTCAGTATACACAACTCATCCACATTGAAGGTAAGTGAAGGTATGTGTTTTTCAAATTTTTAGTCATGTAATTCATTAGAATGCTAAAATTGTAACTTTAAAAAATTCCTCACTCCCTTTTTCACATTGTCATATCTTTAGTTGGGGGGGAAGGGACATCATTTCATATCCACATGTCATACACTATCACACATTTTCAATTCATTTCCACCCACATATACTTCCCAACCAACTATTGTTGCAACATAATCCAAAAGATTATATGCCTTGCAAATTATCAATTCATTGATGAAGTAATTGATTTTAAATGTTTTCATGAACTTTGATGCAACAAAGAAAATAAAGCATTGTTACACAAGAACCATTGCTCAAAAAAATCGGTTGTCACACAAGAACCAACCATGAAAAAAATGTTGCAATCAAATGTATTATACTTTTCCAAAAGAAAATATTATAAAGAAAAGTTTGAAACGAACCAATATGATTCAAAACTCATAAAAAATCAACTCATGAACAAATGAATCATTGCAATACTTGCATGAGGACATGCAACAACTTCAGTTGGGGGGTATGTTGAGTCTCAAAAGTGTTTTCCATATTCATACATATTTCCATTATGTCATTACCATTTAGCTCTCATTTCATAACTATCTGATCTAAAACTCTACATCAAGTAACCATTTTCATAAATATATGGGTTAGGATCCTTGTCTTCCAAAGTTATTTATTTTATGTGTTTAAAGTGAATTTATGATTATAAACTAGAAAATTAACATAGTTTCATATATTTATATATGTGTTATGAGTTTTGTGACATGTGTAGGTCAAAAGGAAGCTTCTAAAAGACCTTTATGTGACCTCCCAAAACCAAATTCGAATTTGAGGGGAGAAGATCATGGGATCATGAGGACATGTGTCTCATTTTATTTTTGTATTGAAACTCTAAGAAGATATGTGTCTCATTTCTTATTTGTATTGAAACTCTAAAAAGACATGTTTTATCATTTCCTATTTTGATTGTAACTCTAGAGATAGAGGGAGAGATTCATGGACTCTCATTAATGAGATAAATTCTCATATTCTTGTATAAATAGGGGAAACTTTTTCCTATCAAGGGTAGTGAAAAATAGGAGAAGAAGAGAAAGGATTAGAGAGTGTTTTGTAACAAAGCTTAAGATGGAATGGGATGTAGATTTGTGAGTTTATTAATAAAGAAGTTCAGTTCATTGATGTTGTTTTGATTACAACTTTAAGAAGCTGAAGAATTTCACCAAATTGGTAGCAGACGACTCCTGCTATTCGAGAAGGTTTTACATGTTTTCTAGATAAGTCATTTTCAATTCTTTTTTTCATATTTCCTTACTTAGACTGCTTTCTGAAATCATAGCTTTTAGCATTATGTTTCATGTTATTTTCTTGGATAAAGGATCCTCATGATATTGCAGTTAGTCTCTTTCTCAAGCTCTTCCAATACATCTCTATTAAATGAATGGGATTCAATTGTAATATTCTGAGTTATTAGCATTTCATTTTCTGTTACTTAGTTAAAAGGAAGATCCTCATTATACTACAGTTAGTCTCTTTCAAAAGCTCTTCCAATAAACCTCTAATTTACGAATGAGACTTAGTTGTAATATTGTGAGTTATTGATTGTTTTTCCTTATCACATTATGATTAATCTCTTTCAAAAGCTCTTCCAATAAACCTCTAACTCATGAATAAGATTTAGTTGTAATGTTATAAGTTGTTTCAACATTTCATAGGAGATCTTTATTATATTATAGTAATCTTTTTCTCAAGCTCTTCCAATAAACTTCTATCAAATAAATGAGATTTCACTATAATTTTTTAAGTTACTGTTTGTTTCAACATTTCCTTTTATGTTTTAGGAGATCCTCATTGCATTAGAATTAATATTTTTCACAAGCTCTTCCAAAAAATCTCTAACTAAATGAATCAGATTAAGTTGTAGTGTTTTGAGTGACTTTTCATTTCATGAATGTTCATTTAGAAGCTGTAATATCCATGGATTAAGACTCTCTGTTTTCATCATTTTCTAGTTAGGAACAAAATTTACAAATAAACTTTGTTTTAATTTATTTATTGACATTTCCTTTTCTCCCTTTTGACATAGATCTAACTTCATCTTTTTAGCATAGAGTAGCATACTAAGCATCAAACATAAAAACCCTAAAACATCAATAAAACACTAAAAACAACGAAGTAAGAAAAATGGATACTTAGGCACATATAGTGCATCACACTTGATCAGTTTACTAGCCCTGGTTGATAATTTATGTTAGCAATTTAGGACACTAAATTGACTAAACATGGATGTGAATATCACCTTTATGCTTGGTTCGTTAAAGGAAGAGGTGTATGTGGAGCAACCTCTAGGGTTCGAAGTCCAGGATAGAGACTCTCATGTGTGCAGGTTGAAGAAATCCCTCTATGGGTTGAAGAAAGCCCCCAGGGCTTTGTACGAGAGGATAGATAGCTACTTGATGAAGCTGGGCTTCATTCGAAGTAATGTTGATCTGAACCTTTACTTCAAGTTTGAGAAAGAAAACCCTCTCATTTTGGTTCTCTATGTGGACGATCTCTTCTTGACAGGTGTTGACCCTCTCATTCATCAATGTCATATGGAGCTCCCTTCTGAGTTTGAGATGAAGGACCTATGACTGATGCATTACTTCCTAGGCCTGCAGGTCTGGTGGAGACCTGGTGAGATTTTACTCTCTCAAGGAAAATGCATTGTGAAGCTGCTGGAAAGATTTGGAATGGTGGACTATAAGTGTGTGTCGACACCGATAGAGCTCAACTTTAAGAAGTTGAGTGGAAACGTTGTAGGGCGCATGCTAGAAAATCTTACTGAGTATCATCAACTCGTAGGGGCCTAGATGTTCTTAGTGAACACCTGTCTAGACGTATGTTTTGCAGTGAAAACTTTGAGTCAACACATGGTTGATCCTCATCACATTCACTGGGTTGGTGCCAAGAATTTGTTGATATATCTTCGAGGCACGATAAACCATGGGCTAAGATACACTGTCAGGAGTTTGACACTACATCGATATACTGATGCCGATTCGGCTGGCAATGTGGTGGATCGCACGAGAACATCTGGATGTTGCTTCACACTTGAGTCTACTTCGATATCTTGGATGAGAAAGAAGCAAAATTCAGTGGCTTTGAGCACCGCTGAGGTCGAATACATTGCAGGGATTATGGCCTGTTGTGAAGTTGTTTGGTTGCAAAATCTCTTCAGTGAGTTGTTCGGGCATGTGCTAGATACCACCGCTATCCTTTGTGATAACCAGAGTGGGATTCGTTTGTTAGAGAATCCTGTGTTCCATGATCGATCCAAACATATTCATATTAAGTACCACTTTATCTGGTATATGGTACAACGAGGCACCGTAAGGCTCGATCATATAGGAACTGATGAGCAGGCCAGGAATATTCTCATAAATCCCTTGGGGAGGGTCAAGTTCCTAACCTTCTGTGAGAATCTTGGAATCGTGAAACAACCCTATTCTGAGGGTCCTATTAGATGATGAGCTCTGGGAGCTCTAGGGTGATTTGGGGATAGCTTCTTAGAGCTATAAGAAACCACAGGGCTAGGCTTGCTGAACCTTGTTGGTGTGCTTTTGTGCCACAATTATGATATTGATTTGGTTCACCTCTCTTTGATCTGTGCCTCGTATGCATCCTACCCATGGAGTCCCGACTCATGGGAAGTACCTCTCATCTTGGCCAATGAGGTGGGAAAATCTAGAGACTAGTAGCAAGACTAATGAACGCATCGTATATTGTCGTACTCTCTATGTCTAGGATGGCACGTATCCAACCACTTGATCTAGGATCAATTCTAGTGAGGTTTTGGACCTCCAACTGACTTAGGGTCAGTTAAACCAACTTTAGGTTGGTATGTGACTCCTTTGAGTCCTATAGAGGTTTCGAGCCTTTGAGAAAATTTTGTCAGTTGGGAGTGATATCTTTGTGACTCACCTTTTTTTCTAAAATGAAGAAGCCAGCAAAGCAAGTTACAACGAGATGATGCACGATGTTTGGATGGCATAGGTCAATGGAGTTATCCCTGGTTGAGAGGGAGTGTTAATTTTGGGCAACTAGGTCCAAACTCCATGTTGTGATGCTTAGATGACGATGCCAATATTTTATTGGATTCCTCTTTCGGAGAGGTGTAAGATTGATCTAAATATCATCTTGACCTAATGAGCAGAACATTTATTTTGAATTAATTCCACTTATGTGCAAGGTCGGACATAATTGTAATGTAGGCTTGAAGCCCAAACAGATGTGTCACACACTCTCACAGATGGATATATATTGGTCAATGTTGGATGTCATTTTCACCATCACTCATCACACATTTCACTCTTGCATCTAATTGGTTCGATCTCACATTTGGAGGCTTATCTTCACTCACACATGGGAAAATAATAGCTAGGGTTTTAGATCTGTTCTAGGGCTTTCAGCACAACTTTGACCAGCATTGACTTTGGTCAATGCTTGGTCAAATTGACCTCAAACTCTCCCAAAACTTTGATCTTTGCAGTCTTAATTTTTGGCACAAAAATTGAGGCTGGAAGTTGACCTTTGACCTTGTTGCATTGACTTTCTGTTGTTGTTGTTATGTGTTAACCATTGACTAGACATCGTTGACTTTTGTTGAATTTGGGTTGACTATTGTAGAGTTGTCATGAGGATTGTGTGACACATTCTGGTTAGCTAACCGTGAGGAGACTTTGTTGGTTGAAGCATCCTATTGACCATCATAACACAACACAACACATATATTTTTCTGATCAAGTTAAGTGTATTTTTGTCTTGTCTTCCATCGATCAACTGGTATGTTTCTATCAACATTTTACTTTCATGTTTATGTGATTTCTATTTGATATCGGGTTTAAAGTAATGTTGCATCAAGCATAAAACATCTATGAAAATTTACAAAAGTATTTTGTGAGATCCATTTCTAGAAAGAATGAAGTATCTCATCTCCTCTTAGCATATGATATATATTAGAGCACTAAAGGGTAGATATTCATGTGGAAAAACAAAAGAACTAGCCTAGGGCACATTAATATAATGTTTGGAAAATTTCTAGTGTCTAGTTCCTTCCTTGAGAGCTTCTTCTCCTTACCTTCACACATTCTCTTCTAGGATGGGTCAAATAACTACCATATTTCCCTTCATTTTCTGGAGTCATAATGTTTGGCGCCATCCCCTTCCATTTCAATCCTCTCTAGATTTAGGGCCCCTCTTTTTTCGACCTAGTCTCACAATCTTAATGTGGTTAAATCAATGATTCACATGTCTGCATATGGGATATAATATTAAATACAACAAGTTGGCTTCAAAAGAAAGTGAAAAAAGTCATATTTTCTCCCTCTGGAAGAAAAAATCAGTGCCTTGTAAAAGGAATTATACATGGGATAGGAAATGGACTAAAAAAGGAAATGAGATAGGTCACTCAAGAGGCATACCTCGAAGAGAAAAATGTGTTCATCCTATACCAAAAATTCATTACATTCAAAAGAAGAAAAATGGAGGCTTAAGTCTAGAAATATGTGGTTGCAACTAGGAGATAGGAATACCAAATACTTTCACAGAAAAGCTAAAACCAAGCAATGGAAGAACATTATTAAGGAAATAAAATCAACTAATAGAGAATTAATCTCCTTCTTTAATAGAATTAAAGAAGAAACCTCCAAGAATTTTCAAGAATTTTATATAGAATCGAGAACAATAAGCGGGAAGGAAATTGAACAATTGTTGGACACATCCCCATTATTATCAATCCCAAAGACAATGAACTATTATCGCAAGACATCATTAAGGATGTCCTAAGGGTTATAAATCAATTGAACCTAGAAAGGCCCCATGTCCCTTGGATTCACTATGCATTTCTATAAGCATTGTTGGCATATTATTAAATTTTATTTTCTCATAATGTTGCAATATGTGTACTTTTTAATGTGCTTAGGAGGTAGAACCAATTTTTCCTTTTTATCTCTCATCCTAAAAGTGATCACCCTGCCTCCACAAGATTTAGGCAGATATCACTTTTCATTGTCTTGTATGGAATTATGCTCAAAATAATCATTGATGTGCTAAAACCTCTTCTCTTCAAAATTATCTCAACAAATTTGGGAAGCTTTTTGGAAGAAAGACAAATTGTAGATAACATAATCCTCATCCATGAATCAATACATTCCAATTAATATTGGTAGGAAAATGGGATGATATCTAAACAGACATGGATCATTCTTGAGATCAAGTCCATCATAGCTTCCTACTAGAGGTGCTTTGCAAATTTGGATTTGGGGGAATCTTTATTAATAGGATATTCTATTGTATCAGAAATCTTTGAATAGCTACACTTGAAAATGGAAATCCCATGAATTTATTCAGGGAATCAATAAGGTCAAGGTTTCCCACTATCCCAATTATTGTATAACTCATTAAGAAAAAAAATTGAGCATGAAAAAAGGACAAGGAAAATACCAAGCATCAGAATATTCAAAGCAGTCAAGAAAATTAATATTCACAATTGTAGATGATAATTTATTACTAGGGGAAGCATCCCCCATTATTACTTCTAGGTTTAAGTAAGTTATGGATCTATTCACCAGAGTCTTCGGGGGATTAATTAACTATGCCAAAAGATAACTTTATGCCTAGAACATTATCATCATAACACTTTCATCCATCACCAAAATTATCCATTTTCATTTCAAAGAAAACTAGAGTTCCTTCAAGTATTTTGGCATCCCCCTTTACCTTTATTCTTCTTCCTTTGATTCTTCACTGTAAACCCTATTTGAAATTAAAGCTAAATTTATCCAATAGCGATCACAATGGCTCAACATGGGTAGGCGTTAAGTGATTAGCTTCACCAATTTTCTAATTTTTCACCTTGTTGGCTCCAATAGGTGTGAAGCTTGATATCGCCAAGAAAATAAGAAGGTTCCCATGGGAGGGAGGTAAGAGAAATCATAAGATACTTGATTTAGTAAACTATAACATTGTTTGTGCCCCTAAAACCAATGGAGACCTGGGAATTAAGGATCTTACTTTGGTGAATGTATCCCTTATGGGAAAACTCCTTTAAAGACTCATCTCTAGGAAATAGGATTGGTGGGAAAAAATGCTCCACAAAAAAATATCGAGGGGATCATTATTGTTTCTTGAATCATGCCCCTCCTATATGTAGTGGATAACAAATATGGAAACTCCTTGATGATTCTCTCCCCATCCTCCAAATCAAATTGATGTGGATTCTTAGCAATGGTAAGAAAATCAAAATTTATAATGGCACTCATGGGAAATCCTTCAATCCTCCCTAAACCGATATTTTTTACACTTAAAATTTGGTTTGACAAACAAGGGAAATTCACACTTTATGATATCTCTTCTTGCTGATAGACCTTAGGAATTTGGAATGGCTGGGAATTTGTGGCAATCCCAAACAATGCCATGATCTCATCTCCCCCCCGACCCCGCCTCTTCTCCACCCCTTCCTACCACACCCTCCCCCATCTCCCCACACACTTTATCTTCATGCATATTAAATTATGCCTCTAGGTAATTTACAGTCTTTGATTCTAGTGGTTAGGGAACTCAATATTACTATGTCAAAAAGGGAGATGTGTTTCGTCTCTTAAAATAAATGATCCCCTTTTAATTTAAATTTTGAAATAAAATCTAGCATCTCGATTCTCCACAAAATCAATATATTTTGTTGGGCCCTCGTATATGGGAAGTCTCTTACAACTGAAAATCTATTCAAAAGACACATCCATGGCCCGTCTAGGTGTGTCTCATTAGGGGAATTTTGAGGTCTAAAATGGGCTTCCTAAGAAAAATGTACAACCAAAATAAACTTTATAAGAACCAATAGGATTCAAAATGATGATGTCAACCATGGGGAATGACTCACTACTTTTTAAGTAAAAGGGTGAAAATATTAAAAAATAATAATACTACTTTTTGAACTCATATTTTCAACTTATCTCCCAAAGTTTTTACTCAAATTTCAAGCAAGAGTATTCATTGGATTCAAAATTTAATTCCTCATCCAAGGAGTAACCATGTTGCATACTTTCGATAAACCCTACTATGCGAAAAATTAGAATTACATGAAAAAGCGTGATTGAAATCACGTTTTTCATGTATTTCTCATTTTTCGTGTAGCAGGGTCCATCAAAAGTATCCAACATGGGTACTCCTTGGATGAGGAATTAAATTTTGCATCCAACGAGTACTCCCGCTTGAAACGTTAGTAAAAAATTTGGGAAATAAGTTGAAAATACGAGTTGAAACAATAGTTTTTTTCCCCTCTAAAATTTGATGATGACATCAAATCTTACTTTATTATTTCCACCATTATTTTATAATTTCCTTAGGAGGCCCATTTTAGACCTCAAAATTCCCCTAATTTATGCCATTCCTCTTGTGAAACCTTTGTTCACCTTTTTTTGGAATGCGTTTTTTCTAGGTTGGGTTGGTAATTTACATTGTAGAGAATTAGTCACAAGGTAAGATGCTTATCATCCTAGGAGCACCTTTTTGGAAATTTTTATGAGAATCGTCTTGGGTATTTTCAACACAAACCCATTTTCAAAAGGGCTTCATCAATGCTCACTATGTTTTTTTTTTGGAAATTTTATTAGCATGTAATCAAGCTACATTTCATATGAGAGGTTCCAACCTGGAACTGTAGCAACCAAGGCCCTATCACTGTCCGACCACTTCAACTCTTGCAAGTTAAAATTATTACCCCCCAAAAGCTTTACATTTACAAGTATGCTTGGTTTCATAAACTTGGCCTCTAGATTTCTCCTCCAATCCAGATAATCCCCAAGTCAAATTGACAGCGTCAATTCACACCACTATAATTTCATCAATGGATGAAATCTCAACTCTCTCACATCATGTCTTTTGATAGAGAATATAAGTGTGACCCCAAGGTGGTTGGAGTGGGTTGGGTTCTCTTTGACCCAAAAGGAAACATTGAGTTCACTTTCTCATGGATTCTAAGGCTAGACTCCAATAACCAAGTTGAAGCCTATGCTCTATATCAAGGAGTCAAATTACCCTCTTCACTCACTATCCAACAACTCATCATAGTGAAAGACTCCAAAAAATGGCGAATTAACACCTTCACCTAGGCATAAATCATTTGGATGCCACATTGAGCTCGATTTTCCACTGAATCCAAACAACCATTCATTCTATGCCTCAATTATATTTCTATTATGTATGTATTGATAACACTAAGCAAATTTCAAGGCTAATAAGGATCTTCAAGAAAATGTTGGTTACATTTTCATTAATGGGAATTCCTCCACTCAACCAATATTGTAATGGCCTCCTCATTAATCAATGGCTATATATATGAGATCCATGTGGTATGCATTCACCTCCTTTGCATCATCTAGTCGACATGACCTTTGTGACTCCTTGTTATTTCATTATGTCTTGACCTTCTCCTCCTTTGCATCATGTAGTTGACATGACCATTTTGACTCCTTATTATTTCATTATTTCTTACCCTCCTTATATCATCCCCATGTTTTCACTTGGATGATTCTATGATCTTCCAAGTTTTGGCTAATTTCTATGCACAAAGAAGTCATCGTTATGAAATGGAGGTTCACTCCCTAATGGTAAAGGTATTTATGTGCCATATGGAGAGCATGTTCATTGTAGATTTTTTGTGGCAATATGTCAATATGTTCCTATCACCTATATTATCCTTTCGTTCTCTTCATTCCCCTACTATTTATGGTTTCTTTCCAAAGTAGGTTCAAAGAGGTCCCATTAGTATTGACTCCATGGCCCACAAATAAATTGCTAACCTCATGTTATCCCTCCCACTCCTCTCTAGAGAAATAGAAGAGCACCACTCCTCTTTTTTCCTCCTCCAAATATAATCCACAAGCTTGGAAGCTTGGGTGGAGATAATGATCAACATCCTAATTTAGAATAGGAAACTAATCAAGAAAATCTAGGATGAATGTGAGGCACTCTGGTCTTAGATATGGGATCTCCAAGAAGCACAACTACTTGGAATTGAAACCCTCTCCTACAATTTTCTCAGGATTGCTCCTCAACCCATGCAAAATTATTCATTCCAGATCTAATTGCTCCTACAAGGAAATCTTAGGAAAATAGTGATGTTGACAATATTCTCCACTCCCCAAGTCCCCTCTTATTCAATACTTTGTTTTTTAATCCTCAAAATTTTTTCCCGATACTACTTTTTAAATTTATTTTTCAAATATCTACATTTTCCTATTAGTCTTATCTGGTAATCTCTCAAACACAATTGTCTTGCATTGGAATCTTATGGATGGTGTTCATGCATTTTGTAATATTGTTTTTTCATTTCATGCATATATTGCTAATACAAATATATCATGGCTCTCATCAAATAAAAAAACATTGGTATAAGCATTGAAGTATAAATGATACAAAAACAATGAACATTGGAAATTAAGAAACAAAACAAAGGTTTAAAAAAAACAAGCAATGTTGCTTTTAAAATTAGAGAAAGGATTTCTCAAAGTGGTGAATGTTACTTTAATAATGAACGAATGTTTTCACAATAATTATGAATAATAGCGTTAAACAGAAGTGATTTCATAGTTGAACATAAACCCATATGGAATTAAAGTGATCTTACAATAAAAAGAAACTAACAGTGAATGTGGTTTCATCTCATTTTAAATTAAGAATGCATTTAATTTGCATAAATGATGGGCAATAAAAAATTTTCTGCTATTATTGGCCATAGAAATTTAATAGGTTGTTCATATTAATAAGAAAGTGCATAATGATGATTAGGTAATTTTTTAGTTGTGGTAAATGGTGGAGATTTCTTTTCCTTTTAACTCAACTACTCTCATTCGCAATTGTCAATGAAAAATCTGGGTGGAGAATATTAGATATTTTTTCCCTTTTGTTGGACCAAGAACTAGCTCCAGTAACACAAATCAGCAAGTATGTTAGGTCCCTATATTACTAGTGTATTCCCTTATTTTTGTTAGTGTAGCCCCCTTATTTTTATTTTTGTACCCTTGTAGTCCCCATATTATTATTATTGTGCCCCATAAAACCCCACTATTTTAATTATTGTGCCCTTACATTATTATTGTTAGGTTGGCTAGGATTATATTGTGACCCCATGGACTCCTATATATAGAAAGGAGGTTTTTTAATTTGTATCATTCAAGAATTTTTCATTTATGTAATGTAAAGGAGGTTCCCCCCTCGCAGTGGCTGATTTATAAGGTGATTATCTCTCTTTTCTTCTATTTTTGGAGTTGGTTTCATAACATTTGGATTCTAAGGTTTCGTTGCTTCAAACAAGTCATCGTCGCATTTTCAATATAAATTTTTTTCTATGAAAGTTAAGATGCTAAAAAAAAAAATCATTTGTGAATAAAGCCTGAGAAACTTCATGTAAAATTTTCAGATCTTGGTTCGCAATATTTTTGGAGATATGATCTGTGGAAATTAGGGTTTTTTCAGGCTCCCGAATTTCATCTCAAAGAGGTGACCTTGGGAAAATTGTCATAACTCTCTCTCTGAGCATTGGATTGGAGTTCTGTAAAAATTGGTTGAAAGTGCACAGAATTTGGTTTCCTATGTATCAATTTCAGAGCAGAAGGATGAACTAGTCCATAATTAGGTCATTGTGGGAGATTTTGCATAACTTTGTCTTGAAGAATCCAAATTATGTCAAATTTGTGGCATTAGAAAGAGGACTCAGAGGGATAATACAAGATATAAATTCAGATATTGAAGATCCGAAATAACAGAGATAAATCAGGTTCAATATAGACCTCCTAAAAATCAAGAAAAATGTGTGTATTTTTTAAACATGTCTGCATAACATTTTTTTTTAAAATGTGTTTGGAGTGATTCCAAGGGAATATTGAAGCATAGATATCAATATTTAGTTATATAATGTCTTCCAAAAATAATTCCACACCCATTAAGTCCTCATAAACCTCTACTATGACGCATGAAGAGGAAGAATTGCAGTATGGTATATCAAAATTACGGTACCAAGTGCAACAAATTTTGATCTTACAGAGAGCAATCAAATATGACATAGATGGTTTAAAAGAAAAAATGAAGGCTAAGTTGGACAGCTTGAAGGATCAAATGAAAGCTAAGATAGATTATAAGGTAGTGGAAGATCACATCGAGCATCAACAACAGGTTCTTCAACTCTCAAAGGATAACCTAACTTTGGTGCAGAATCGAATGAAACAAAAGGAATATCAACATCGCAGTGAAAGAAGTTCTGAAGCAATCACAGAAACAAGAACTCAACAACTACAAAATCAATTAATTTCTAAGTATCTCAACGAGTGGAAGAACTTACCCGTTGAATATTCCACATGGGAGGATGAGAATTTTATACATAGGCATCAAGAAATAATCAAGTATTGAGGACAACATTGTTGAGAATTTGGAGGGTTGGAGATTAAATTAAAATTCTCTTCTTGATAATTACTTGTGAGCTTACTTGGGTTACTTATGTATTTTCTTCTTTAGCTTATTTAATCTTTCATCAAGTCAGTTATAAAAATACACAAGACAAAAATTAGGCTCCTAGAGCCAAGGAAAACCCTCTCCCTCTTGGAGAGGAAAACCCATGAGAAATTCTTCTTATAGATCTTCAAATGATAAGTACCATGACCCAGACTTAGACCCTTGACCTATGAATGCCTCCAAGACCTTGTCTTTACTTATTTTCTTGCCTTCAACACTGACCCTTCTCTTCTGCTCCAATCTGCACTGATCTGCACTAGTACTAGAGAGATTGGTCTCTACTTCTTATTACTTAGTCAACACTTATATACTTAATATTCTTCACCTAGTCCTTCTTCAAACAGATCTGCACTTTTTTCACTATCTTTAACCTTTCATATAATACAGGTTCTTTTCATAACTTGGTGACATACAAATGATAAGAAATCCTTCTATAATATGACCACAGATTATCAATCATAGGCAATCATTTTCTTAATTTTATTCTATCATAGGTAAGTGCGAACTTTATCACAGATAAGATCTGCACTTTATCATAGAGAAAAACCTGCACTTTTGTTTCCGAGATAATTTGCACTACACTTCAGACCCTGATTTCGTATTTCATGTCAAAACTAATCCAAAATTTTAACCTTCCTGAAATCCACAATTCTTCAAGTGTAATCCTTGTTGTATCTTCCTGTAATCCACACGTTTTAATCTCTATTGAAACCGTAGAGCAATCTGCAATCAATGTTTTATGTGCAGTATATACAAGGGTATATATAGTTATCCCAGTATATTAATAAGTTGACCTGTCAATGTAATATAGAGTCGAGTTGATCACAATTTTTAGGCCGACATGAAGGCTTTCTCGAGGAAAATTTTAATGCTCATATGAGGCATATTTATGAGCTTATGTCACAAGTTCTTTGAGGCATATTAGATTTACTTTGACCCTCCATATATATGACCCTTTACATTTATGACCAGAAGAAATATTCCTAAAGGACATCAAGAAGAAGTCCTTTGACGTATAATAAATATTTTCTCATGAAACCTGTGAAGTAAGCATACCGAATATATATATATATTATTATATTTGTCTTCTTCATTTACATAAACACATAATTACATAGAAAATATAAAGACTGATCCTAGTTATATGTTTTAACACTCCCTCTTAACTAGAGAGGTATTCATATAGGTACATGGTCGCTTTCAAACTGAAGAATCTCATTAGAAGAATAAGATTGGTAATCACATTTTTATAGCATCATATCAACCAACATTGTCCTAGTGGAAGGCCTTGACTAACAACCCCATCTCTCAACGAGACAATGGGATACAATTCTAGCGATACAAATGACTTATAAACACCATAGTCATTGTCTCTAGGTTGTCAAATGTAACTAGGTCGGTCTTCATGTTGACTATGTAATTATGAAAAGAAGGAGACAAACATAATAAAATGTATTTTGTTGTACTTGCTTCATGGGTTTCATGAGCAAGATTTTATTACGTAGATAGAGTTCTTCTTGATGTCTATTAGGTTATTGTCTTCTAGGTATAAATAGGATTAAGTGTCAAAATCATGAAGGATCCAGTTTAGATGGATATGCTCCAAGACCTTGTAAAGAAGCTCTCAACAAACATGGTGCTCAAGATCAGCATTGGAACATATCCTCAAAACAGCCTATAAATAGTGGACAAGATGCTGGAGATAAACCTTGTAAAGTCGGCTTGAAAAATGCTGGAAAGGTCGGCTCAAATTATGTCCCAACAATTCACGAAATAAGTCAGCTAATTATAGGGCCGAATAACTATAAATAGGGTTGAATAACTATAAATAGGCCAGAAAACTTCGCATAAATTATAGTGTATAGAATTAAGACATGTTTGATATTTTCGGTCAAGATCTGAGTGATAAGAATTGCAGATTAGTCTGAGATTGAATAGCGTTGAAAAGGGAGCAGAATTTGTAGATTAGTATGAGGTTGGACAGCATTGAAGAAGGAGTAGAAAATGCAGATCCGTCTAAGGTTATACAGCAGTTGAAAAGTGTAGATTTAAAGGACAGAATTTGGTGCATATTCAAGAGTATAAATGACAGAAGGTATAGGAGTACAAATTGAAAGAACAATGCAGATCTGAAGGTAAAAATGAAGTCTGAAGGTCTAAGGTCTGAAGGTAAAAATGAAGTCTGAAGGTCTAAGATATAAAGGTCAATGTGAAATGTTGAAATGCAGATCTGAAGTGTAAAGTAAGGAAGGTAAATCTGTGATTTACCTTCCTACAATAAAAGTGTTACTTCTGATTAAACATTTGTGTCCTATGCATTTTGATAATTGACTTGATGAAAGATTAACGAAGAGAATACATAAGATACACAAGAAAGCTCACAAGTAACTATCAATAAGAGAATTTGTATTAATCTTAAGCCCTCCAAATTCTCAACATGGTATCAGAGCTATGGCAAAATAATATCACCTTATTAGCAAGAATATTTTGGAATTAAAGAAAAGTTATTGTCTGAGATCAAATTTAGAGAGAAGAAGTTTGGTGCTTTTACAAAGAAGAAGTTGGGTGCTATTGCAAAGATACAAGCTCAGTGGTATTGACACAGGTTTGATGCAATTTTAGGGATACAAATTCTCAACAACTTCAACATTGTGCATCACAGTAATTGGGTCAAGGAAATCTAAGGGTCATCTCTGTCTATACTTTAGATAGGCCAAGGACTTCTTTAGTAATATACAGGTCTACCATACAATGCAAACAAGGGTGATTGAAAGATTGCAAGGTGTGCTGAAGATCTCGGTCTTGATCTAACAGATTTTAGATAACTTATAGAAGAACTAAATATATACATCGAAGCAAGATATATATTTGTATTGAGATCAAGCATAAGAAGATTTTAAGAGGTCGAGGCTATAAGTGCAGGAAAATGAGTTTACTACAAACCAAGCTTTCCTAGGACTGGTGCAGAAGAGTACAGAAAAGAAGGCTTTATCATCATTGCAACAAAGATCTAATCCTCACCCTTGAATAAGATCATCCAAAGAGAAAGCGCTAACACATATTTTCTCCACCATCAAATAAATCAAGCTGAAGACTTTACCTTCACTTATCAAGTAAGTATTTTTCATTCTATAATCAAATTTGGTTAAATGACTTTGTTTCTGCAGGGTGATCTATAAGCTAGTTAAGTTACCAAGAATCCTTGCATGAGGAGGATAGTCATAGTCCTCGAAGAAAGAAAAGTCATGAAAAATATATGAAGGATTGGAGACATCAAGAGAATATATGATAAGCTAAAAGAACCATTCTATGCAATAAATAATGTTATGTCACTTAGACCAAATTTACACAAAATTGAGGTATCAAAGGATGAAGGGATATCTTCATAAGATCTCAACTATGAGATCTGGAAAAGATGATAAGATGGGCAATGTAACAAATAGACAAAAAAAAAATTACCTCATTCAACTAGTGGTCTCTATACTAGATGGAAAAAGACAAATCAAGGGTCAAATGTTGAAGGATAAAAGACTCAAACATCTGCAAAAGGAAAAAGGGAAGTTGAGTAAATTACAAGAAAGATGGTCCTAAAGGGAAAAATATCAATAAGAGAAAGAAAAGAAGATTCAAGAGAAATCACACAAACTTATGAATATGGAATTGATTTCTATTGGTTATATGATAGGAAGCAATGTAGCATCCTGATCTAAGCATGGCAGAAACTCCTGGTGAGTAAACTCTGGGAAAACCTCTTTGACAAACTTTAAGAAAGTAGTCATCAAGAGCTAGGGTCATCATAGAAACATACTTATGGGATGTGATGACATATTGATGAAACAAGCCAAGGGAATGAAGCTATTCATTCCTAAAAATTGCTACAGGATGACTCAAGGGAAAAAGGTATGAGGTATGTATATATTTATATGTTGACATTGGATGTTTCAATGCCATGTTATATGGTTGCAGGTAATGAACTTATGTACTTAGAAGTATGAACTATAAAAGAGTATATCTCAGTGCATGGAAAGATGAAATCAACATCATATGTCCTCATGATATATGAGGTGGCCGTTGAAAAGTTCCTAGAAATGGAAAATGTGCAGAAATGAAGAGATCATGAAATGCAACCATGTCTTGAAGCAGGTATCATTCAAAGGCCAAGTAGATGTGACTGGGAGATCTCCTGGGAAGATATGTAGACTCTGACAAAAGTCCGGAAACCCTTAGCAAAAACATATCATTAGGATATGTGTCAATCTGTATAAAGGATATTGATGCCTACCGGAAGATGTCATGGTGAAAGAACATCACTAAGGTAACTTTCGTTCTAAAAGGTTAATATGAATATGCTTATCTAGATGAATTTGTGCAGGGTTTCTAATCATGAGAAAGGATGTATGATCCTTGGAAATGATTCAAAGGAAATCAGCATGACAATGGACCAGATAAAGGAATTTTGATGAATTACTCTGATAGCTGACATGACTCAGGATGGAAGTGATGGATGATCTGTGCCCTATGAAGCTAAAAATTAGAGATTCCTCTATATCAAAATCCATGACAGCGAGAACAGGAATTCTTCATGAGCAACTAGGTGTCTCACCATTGCTGCTGGAGGTCCCTGGTTAAGAGGGAGCCTGATGGTAAGTTTCTTACTTGGAAGAAACTTGGTAATTCCTAAGGATGAGATTAGGTACATTCTTTGCATAAGAATGAGTACATTCCCTTGTGGAATAAGGTCCTCCTTGGTTGAGAGGGAGAGATAGACACATAATTCTAGTCTTGGGAAGATAGAATGGAGGATTGGGTAATCATCTAGCATTCAATACTCTTTGAGAATGTGATAGGGCATTCAATATAAGAGTAGTCGAGGACTGATATTCTTTGAGGGCTAGCTACCCAAGAGAAAAATAGTCCAAGAAGGTCATACTTTGGGAACACCCGGTGGAGTATGTACCTTGGAGAGACAATGACGAAGGTGTCTATAATTCATGTGTCTCACCAGCATTGAAGCTCATTGTCTCGTTGAAGATATGGGGTTATTAGTCAAGGCCTTGCACTAGTACAATGCTGGTTGATATGATGCTATACAGATTTGATTACCAATCCGATTTTTCTTATGACATTCTTTAGTTTGAAAGTGATCATGTAACTATATGAATACCTCCCTAGTTAAGAGGGAGTGTTGTAAAATGTAACTAGGTCGGTCTTCATGTTGACTATGTAATTATGAAAAGAAGGAAACAAAGATAATAAAATGTATTTTTCCGTACTTTCTTCATGGGTTTCATGAGCAAGATTTTATTATGTAGATAGAATTCTTCTTAATGTCTATTAGGTTCTTGTCTTCTAGGTATAAATAGGATTAAGTGTCAAAATCATGAAGGATCCAGTTCAGATGGATATGCTCCAAGACCTTGTAAAGAAGCTCTCAACAAATATGGTGCTCAAGATCAGGTTGGAACACCTCCTCAAAATAGCCTATAAATAGTGGACAAGATGCTGGATATAAACCTTGTAAAGTTTTCTTGGAAAATGCTAGAAAGGTCAGCTCAAATTATGTCCCAACAATTCACTAAATAGGTCGGCTAATTATAGGGTCGAATAACTATAAATAGGCCAGAAAACTTCGCATAAATTACAGTGAATAGAATTGAGACATGTCTGAGATTTTCGGTCAAGATCTCAGTGATAAGAATTGTGGATTAGTCTGAGATTGAACAATGTTAAAAAGGGAGAAAAAATTTCGGATTAATATGAGGTTGGACAATGTTGAAGAAGGAGCAGAAAATGCAAATCCGTCTAAGGTTATATAGCAGTTGAAAAGTGTGGATCTAAAGGACAGAATTTGGTGCAGATTCAAGAGTATAAATGATGGAAGGTACAGGAGTAAAAATTGAAGGAACAATGCAGATCTGAAGGTAAAAACGAAGTCTGAAGGTCTAAGGTTTGAAGGTAAAAGCGAAGTCTGAAGGTCTAAGGTTTGAAGGTCAATGTGAAATGTTGAAATGTAGATCTGAAGTGTAATGTAAGGAAGGTAAATCTGTGATTTACCTTCCTACAATAAAAGTGTTACTTCTTCTTAAACATTTGTGTCTTATGCATTTTGATAATTGACTTCATGAAAGATTAACAAGGAGAATACATAAGATACACAAGAAAGCTCACAAGTAATTATCAAGAAGAGAATTTGTACTAATCTTAAGCCCTCCAAATTCTCAACAGCATGCATACCAAAAATATATATATTATTATCTTTGTCTTCTTCATTTACATAAATACATAATTACATAGACAATATAAAGACCTATCCTAGTTACACGTTTAAACACTCCCTCCTAACTAGGGAGGTATTCATATAGGTACATGGTCACTTTCAAACTGAAGAATCTCATAAGAAGAATAATATTGGTAATCACATTTGTATAACATCATATCAACCAACATTTTCCTAGTGAAAGGCCTTGACTAACAACCCCATCTCTCAATGAGACAACGGGCTACAATTCTGGCAAGACAAATGACTTATAAACACCATAGTCATTGTCTCTCCAAGGTACATACTCCACCCAGGTGTTCCCAGAGTATGATCTTCTTGAACTATTCTTCTCTTGGGTAGCCAACCCTCAAAGAATATCAGTCCTCGACTACTCTTATCTTGAATTCCCTATCACATTCTCACATAGTATCAAATTCCAAATGATTACCTAATCCTCCATTCTGTCTTCCATATGAAGACCAGAATGATGCGTCTATCCATTCTCTCCACATGGCCTTCGCTAACACTTACGACTATTAGGCCTAGTCTAGTGCATAACACATGTATTAAATCACATATGTCACTCCATCTCAACTCAAAAAGGACATAGTTCAAGTTTCTTCCAAGTAAGAAACTTACCACCAGGCTCCCTCTCAATTAGGGTCCTACAACAACAATCCAGCTACTAATGTAGAATTCCTCCCCTTGATGTCATGGATTCCGATATTGAGGAATCTTCAAATGTTGGATTCATAGGGCATAGATCATCCATCAATTTCAGTCACGAGTCAAGTCCACTATCAGAAAGTGATTCATCATTATTTCTCATATGGTCCACCATTATGCCATGTTGCTTTCCTTCAAATCATATCCAACGATCATACATCCTTTCTCATGATTAGCAGCCCTGCACAAATTCATCCAGATAGACATATACATAGGAAATTTTAAAACAAAAGTTACCTCAGTGATGATATTTCACCATGACATCTTCCTATAGCCATCAACATCCTTTATTCATATTGACACATCTCCTAATGATATGTTTTTCGAAGGGTCTTCTTCTTTACCAAAATTCTATCAGAGTCTACATATCCTCCCAGAAGATCTCCTATTCATATATTCTTGGCTTTCGGATGATAACCACCTCTTGACATGGTTGCATTTCATGATTTCTTCCTTTCTGCACATTCTTCATTCCCATAAACTTACAAATTTTCTAGTTTCTCGTTTATATACAACCAAATAATATTCCATGAGGACATATTATGCTGATTTCATCTGTCAGTGCACCAAGAGATACTCCTCCATAGATCATACTTCTAAATATAGAAGTCCATTACCTGCAACCATATGACATGACTTCACGACATCTAGTATCAGCATATAAATATATACATACCTCATACCTTTTTCATTTAAGTCATCCTTCAGAATTTTTACTAAAATGAAGAGCTTCATTCCCTTGGCTTACTCCATCAATATGTCATCACATCCCAGAATTCTTTAGCATGGAATTTCTTGATGAAACCATTTTTATTTCTTTCTAATCACTGAATTCATAGAGAGCTCCATTAAAAAAAATGTCAGCACTAGTTTTCATGATGATCCTTGATCTTGATGACTGCCTTCCATTATTATTTTTATCAGAGAGGTTTTCCAGAAGCTTTCAAGAGATCCTACCATGCTTCGATCATGATGCTATACTAATTATTATCAATAAACCAATAGAAATCACTTAAAGGAGAAGATGATTTCAATCATAGTAGAGATCCTTTGCTTCTTCTTTCTTAGATTTCTTTGCATCAGGTTCTTCCCTCATATCTAAGATATGGGCTCCTTCCCTTTTCCTCTTTTCCTTGTGAGATTTAGGACAATCTATTTTATAATTCCCAAGTTCATTAGATCCAAAGCATCATACTTTGTCCATATTATTTCTTTTATTCTGAGGACCAATTCTTTGGAATCTTCCTTTCTTCCTATATGTGGCTGCAAAGGCTTGATTCTCTTCACTTGGTATTGTATCGGCTTTAGCTTTCAATCTTTTTTATTCTATTTTACATAGAGACCATAAACCATGGAATTTTGTGGCTTATTTCTTCACGTATAAACTTGAAGTGAAGTTTCCCCATTCTTCTGGTAGAGCATTCAACACTACTGTAGTCATGTTAGTGTCAAACATTACTTCTCCCAGTTCTAGCAGTTGATCCCTTATTTTAGAAATTCTCATAAAGTATGGAGTGATTCCTTATTCCATTGAAAATTTTGTTTTATATAGTTCTTTTCTCAAAGAGATTTCTTCTCCTAAAGTAATCAAAGAGAATAGCTCCACCAGTTTCTCATATATTTTTTTAGTAGACTTTAGTTTTGATACATAGGGAATGAGAGTCCTTAATGAATTCTATAAGAATCCTCTGGGCTTTGGTTTCTCCCCTCATGTACTTGGCGTGAGCTAGAGCATCTTCTTTTGGTGGTTGAATTGTCGCTCCATCGATGTAGTCCATAACTTCGTCTTCAATTAAATTCAAATATGTCCTCTTCTTCCATGTGCTAAAGTTTGATGACCCAAATAGCTTGTTGCTCTCTTTATAATAAGTCATCTTGATAGATTTAAATAAGGTCATATATACTTACTTGAGTAGAGTGACTTGCAGCTTCCTTGATGATGACGAAGGAGTTAGGAGCTTCTTCTAAGATAGAAATATTCAATCTAGGTGTTCTTGAATCCTTGATGGAAAAGGATATTTTCAAACAATGATTTCCTCTTCTAACAATGTCTTGAATGTAAATATTTGATGGAAAAGGTTATTTTCTTGAGAATTTGAGATGAAGATCTTTCTAGAAAATAGCTTGAGAGTCTTCCCTGCAAACTGATTTGAATTTTTACCCAAAATTTGTTTTTTTTTTTTTTTGCTTCCTGGAGTGTCTCTTTGTCAAGCAGTCCTTGAGTTCAATACCTTAGCTCTAATTCCATGTTAATAATTTCGAGGGCTGGAGATTAATTCAAATTCTCTTCTTGATAATTAATTGTGAGCTTACTTGGGTTACTTATGTCTTTTCTTCTTTAGCTTATTTAATCTTTCATCAAGTCAATTATCAAAAGACACAAGACACACAAATTATGCTTCTAGAGCCAGGGAAAAACCTCTCCCTCTTGGAGAGGAAAACCCACGAGAAATTCTTCTTATATATCTTCAAATGACAAGTACCATGACCCAGACTTAGACCCTTGACCTTTGAATGCCTCCAAGACCTTTTCTTTACTTCTTTTCTTGCCTTCAACACTGACCCTTCTCTTCTGCTCCAATCTGCACTAATCTGCACTAGTACTAGAGAGCTCGGTCTCTACTTCTTATTAATTAGCAACACTTGGATACTTAATCTTCTTCACCTAGTCCTTCTTCAAACAGATCCACACTTTGTTCATTTTCTTTAACCTTTCATATAATACAGGTTCTTTTCATAACTTGGTGACATAAAAATGATAAGAAATCCTTCTATAATATGACCGCAGATTATCAATCATAGGCAATCCTTTTCTTAATTGTATTCTATCATAGGTAAGTTCGCTCTTTATCACAGATAGGATCTGCACTTTATCACAGAGAAAAACCCACACTTCTGTTGCAGAGATAATCCACACTGCACTTTGAACTTTAATCTCGTACTTCATTTCAGAACTAATCTGTACTTTTAAGATTCCTAAAATCTGCAATTGTTCAAGTGTAATCCTCGTTGTATCTTCCTGTAATCCACACCTTTTAATCTCTATTGAAACCGCAGAGAAATCCGCAATTTGTGTTTTCTGCACAGTATATACATGGGTATATACAGTGTTGAAAAGTGTAACTTGGTCGGTCTTCATATTGACTATGTAATTATGTATTTTATGTAAAGAAGAAGACAAAGATAATGAAATGTATGTTTGTTTCACTTTCTTCATGGGTTTCATGAGCAAGATTTTATATTAGCTTAATGGACTTCTTTTGGATATGACCTAATCTGAGGTCATCTGAGATCAACCATCTACGAACCAATCTATGGATAAATTCTGCAGATTCAAGAAGAAAAAATAGAAGCAGATTTCATAACTTATATAAATGCGGATTATGTGAAAAATTATGAATGTTACTTATGCAGAAATCTACTGTTAGATCTGGTTATGCTCCTCCTACTTAATGAAGTTATTAACTGAAAAATTTAGTGAAAAATTCAGATTAATATCGAAACAAAACAAATAAAAAACTTTCACCAATTCAGATCTAGAGAAAGTACATGCACACATAGACAAAGTGACACAGTGATTTACTGGACAAATAGTCCCCGGAAAAACCCAATACGGGAAAATTGGTGTCTAGTTGCTTGAGGGTTTTATTATTAAGAGTTTTTTGAATACAACAAATCTGGGTTCCAGATCTGAAAAACCCAATAGAGATAAAATAGATCTACAACTCACCGGTTGTTCTGAAGCCAAAATAATGATTGATCCACACCCTCAAATGGGATTTACATAACTCAGTCAAAATTAGGCCCTAGAAACCCTAGTGCTACCCCTGAAGCCCTTGCGTCAGCCTCTGTAGCCCCTATGTCCCTCAACACTAGCATGGAAATGGCTGTGTTACCCAAGACTGGGTGATGCAGTCCCTATGCTGCTCATAAGGGTCTCTGCATAACCCTTGAGGGTTTCCATCTAACGTAGGTTGCCCTAGGAGGGACTACGCAGCACCTGTATAGTTGAAGTTGCCCCTATGTTGCGCAACTGTTGCCCTCTCTACTGTTGTTGCCTCTGCTTCTCTTTGCTACCTATATGAGTTGATCTTTGTCTCTTACTAATTCTAGACACTGAGATCAGATCATTCCTCTTTGTCTAAACTTCCCTCTTTGTAGCTAAAACACTTTTGAGAATTCTTAGCAAACTGACCCTAGAATCTTAGCTTAACTTCAGTGCTCTACCACTATGTGTCTTTACAAATGACCCCAAACCTTTCCTTTATACTTTTCTCATTCAGAAACCAACAACCATCATTCAGATCTTGAATCAATGGCTAAGATTAAAATAAATCTTGATCTGTGTGACTTAAGACAATTTCATCACATGTTTAATTTAATTAAAATTAATTATTTAATTTTCCTAAGTTTAGAGATAGGAAATACATTAAAATAATCAATTAATTAAATATCTCCCAAACCAGATGAAATTTCCCAAATCCCTTTCTGGGTCTTGTAGATCAATTGTACTCTAGTCCCTCCATAAAATTTGGGAGCTTGAGCAAAATTGATGCTACCCCAAATACACAAAATCTCAATAGATTATAGGAGATACAACTTGCGGATAGCTCAGAAATCAAAGTGTGGATCAGTAAGAAGATACCTCAGACATGTCTATGTCTGAATGCAAACTTTAGGTCAAATGAAAATATGATTTTAAGGACAGAAAGATATGCGGCCAATTTTGAAGCTAAGAGTGAAGATCTGTGGTGTTGATTAGTGTGCAGTCAATCTGAGATACATGTGGAGAAGTCTGAAGGAATTTAAATAAATTATGTGTTATATGCAATCAGATTTCATGTAATGAAAAGGGCTAAGATTGATGATCATGACGTGATACGAATTCTAAGGGTTATTGCAGTGTGAGGAAAGAGGAAGGTAAATCTGTGATTTAACTTCCTATAAATCACAGTTTATAAGAGAAAGTAATATAACTTCAAATTCAAAGATATGTGAAGTGAAAGATAAGACCTCGAATGATCTTGTCTCCAATAACTGAATAAACAAGAAGAAGTGTTTGAAGATAACCTTAGAGACCGAGTTCTCTAGTGTTAGTGTAGGACAGTGCAGGTTGGTGTAGAAAACAAGGATCAGCGTTGGAGGTCAAAAAAGAAGCAATGACAAGGTCTTGGAAGCACATACATAGGTCAAGGGTCTAAGTCTTGGTCATGGTACTTATCATCTAAAATTCTATAAGAATAATTTATCATGGGTTTTCCTCTCCAAGAGGGAGATGCTTTTCCCTGGCTCGTGTTGAGAGTTTGGAGGGTTGGTGATTAATACAAATTAACACAAATTCTCTTCTTGAAGATTACTTGTGAGCTTACTTGTGTTACTTATGTCTTCTATTCTTTTAGCTTAGTTAATCTTTCATCAAGTCAATTATCAAAATGCACAAGACACAAAATTTAGGCTCCAAGAGCCAGGGCAAAACCTCTCCTTACTGAAGAGGAAAACCCGCAAAGAATTCTTCTTATAGATCTTCAAATGAAAAGTAACATGACCTAGACTCAAACCCTTGACCTAGATATGCTTTCAAGACCTTGTCCCAGCTTCTTCAACCTTGATTATTCTCTTCACCAATTTTCTCAATTTTGCATCTTGATATTCACCTTACATACACTTGTAGTTGAATTGCTTGAACTGTGGGAAGGTAAATCATAGATTTACCTTCCTCAATATTATTTCCTTTGTCCTTATGATCATTGTCTCAAATTTAGCAAATTATTCCTTCAAATCAACTTCCCTTAACAATAATATATCAGCAATGTATCCTTGCTTTATGGTCCTAGGTAGGAGATGAAAAAATTTAGGTAAGTCCGCACTTTGAACCCAACACTAATCTTCTCAAGTTTTCTCTTTAAACTCAGATATATCTGCACTGTACCCTTCCTACACTAATCCGAAATCTTGTTGCATATATCTACAATTTTGTACCTTGTTATCTTCAATCATGTACCTTGCTATCTGAAATCTGTACCTTCTCATCTGTAGTTTGTACCTTATTCTTCTCCGCAATCTCCTTCCTGTATTTCTCCACAATCTTCTTCCTGCACCTCTGTTTCAGATCCATATTTCTTGCTTTTATAATGACCGCATTACATGAGCATATATAAGGAACAATCCCTTAAATAGTTTGACCATACAACTATGTGTTAGGCCGACTTGTCCATGGTGAATTAGGACAACTAGAGTAAGTTTATTCTAGTGTTGGAGAGGTATTTCTTCACTACATTTAAAGCTTGTCTTCCATCATTGTTTGAGGGTTGTTGTGAGCTTCTTCCACAAGGTCTTGGAGCATATATTCCTAGACTAGATCCTTCATGTATGAGACACTTAATTTTATTTATTCCTAGAAGACAAAAACCTAATAGACATCAAGAATACGTCTATCTACATAATAAAATCTTTCTCATGAAACCCATTAAGCAAGTACACCAAAAATACATTTTATTATCTTTGTCTTCTTCTTTAAATAATTACATAATTACATAGTCAACATGAACACCAACCTAGTTACACTTTTCAACACTCCCTCTTAACTAGGGATGTATTCATACAGGTACATGGTCACTTTCAAACCAAAGAATCTCATAAGAAGAATCAGATTGGTAATCTCATCTATATAGCATCATATCAACCAACATTGTCCTAGTGCAAGGCCTTGACTAACAACCCCATCTCTCAATGAGACAATGGGCTACAAGCTGGCGAGACACATAACTTATAGACACCATAGTCATTGTCTCTCCAAGGTACATACTCCACCCGGGTGTTCCCAAAGTATGACCTTCTTGGACTATTCTTCTCTTGGGTAGCTAGCCATCAAAGAATATCGGTCCCTAACTACTCTTATCTTGAATTCCCTAACACATTCTCAAAGAGTATCGAATTCCAGATGATTACCCAATCCTCCATTATGTCTTCCCAAGTGAAGGCCAGAATGATCTGTCTATCTCTCCCTCTCAACCAAGAAGGACATATTCCACAAGGGAATGTACTCATTCCTATACAAGGAATGTACCTAAGCTCATTCTTAGGAATTACCAAGTTTCTTCCAAGTAAGAAACTTATCATCGGGCTCCCTCTTAACCAAGGATCTCCAGCAGCAATGGTGAGACACCCAGCTACTCATGAAGAATTCCTGCCCTTGATGTCATGGATTTCGATATTGAGGAATCTTCAACTTTTAGCTTCATAGGGCACAGATCATCCATCAATTTCATCCACGAATCATGTCAACTATCAGAAAGTGATGCATTAGACTTCCTTATCTAGTCCACTTTTCTGCCATGCTGCTTTCCTTCGAATCATCTCCAAGGATCATACATCCTTTCTCATGATTAGTAGCCTTCAGTGATGATCTTTAACCATGAAATATTCATGTAGGCATTGGCATCCTTTATTCAAATTGACACATCTCCTAATGATATGTTTTTCCAAGGGTCTTCTTCTTTACCTAACTTCCGTCAGAATCTACATATCTTCCCAGGAGATCTTTTAGTCACATCTTCTTGGCTTCTAGATGATAACTGCCTCTTGACATGGTTGCATTTTATGACTTCTTCCTTTCTGCACATTCTTCATTCCCAGGAACTTACAAATTTTCTAGTTTATTGTTTATATACAACCACCTCATATTCCATGAGGACATATTATGTTAATTTCATCTGTCAGTGCACTAAGAGAGACTCCTTCATAGATCATACTTCTAAATACAGAAGTCCATTACCTGCAACCATATGACATGACTTCACAACATCCAATTTTAGCATATAAATATATACATACCTCATACCTTTTTCATTTAAGTCATCCTTCAGTAGTTTTACTAGAATGAAGAGCTTCATTCCCTTGGCCTACTCCATAAATATGTCATCACATCCCGAAATTATGTTTTTCATGATGACCCTTGATCTTGATGATTTCCTTCCATCAGTATATTTATCAGAGAGTTTTTTTTTTTTTCCCAAAAGTTGTTTCACTGAGAGCTCCTTCCATGCTTCTATCAGGATGCTTATTAATGTACATTGCTTCCTATCATACTATTTTACAACCAATCAAAAATCACTTAAATAGAAAGATTATCTCAATCATAATAGAGATCTCTCGCTCTCTCTTTATTAGATTTCTTAGCATTAGGTTCTTCCATTTCATTAGTGACATGGGCTTCTTCCTTTTTCCTCTTGTCCTTTCTAGATTTAGGACAATCTCTTTTATAATGCCCAATTTCATTACATCCAAAACATCGTATTTTTTCCATATTCCTTCTTTTATTCTGAGAGCCAAATTTTCTGAATCTTCATTTCTTCTTATATGAGGCTGCAAAGGCATGATTCTCTTCACTTGGTCCTATATCAGATTTGGCCTTTAGACTTGTTTCCTCTATAATTTTACATAGAGACCATAAATCATGGAATGGGGTGGCTTCTTTCTTCCCGTATAAACTAGAAGTGAAGATTCCCCATTCCTCTAGTAGAGCATTCAACACCATTGTAGTCATCTTAGTGTCAGACATTACTTCTCCCAGTTCCTACAGTTGATCTCTTATTTCATAAATCCTCATAAAGTATGGACTGATTCCTACTTTCCTTCATAATTTCATTTTGTATAGTTCGTGTCTCAGAGAGACTGATTCTCCTGACGTACTCATAGAGAATAGCTCCACCAGTTTCCCATACATTTGTTTTTCAGTCTTTATTTTTGATACATAGGGAATAAGATAGCCCTTAATGGATTATATGAGAATCCTCTGGGCTCTAATTTCTCCCTTCATGTACTTGGCATGAGTTGGGCATCTTCTTTTGGGCGTTGAACTGTAGATCCTTCGATATAGTCCATAACTTCGTCTTCAATTAAATTCAAATCTATCCTCTTCTTCCATGCACCAAATTTTGGTGACCCAGCCAGCATGTTGCTTTCTCTACAATAAGGCATCTTGAAATATTTAAGTAGGGTCATAGATACTTACTTGAGTAGAGTGGCTTGCAACATTCTTGATGATGTTTGAATATGAATACTTTAAGACAAGAAGCTTCAATGTAGGAGATCTTGAATCCTTGATGAATGATATCTTCAGAAGTTGAGGTCCTCCTTTTAGACTAATTGATTTTCCAACCAACCTTTTGATTTTTGCTTCCTGGAGTGTCTCCTTTGTTAGGCAGCCCTTGAGTTCAGCACCTTAGCTCTGATAGCATGTTGAGAATTTGTAGGGCTGGTGATTAATACAAATTTTCTTCTTGATAATTACTTGTGAGCTTACTTGTGTTACTTATGTCTTCTCTTATTTTAGCTTACCTAATATTTCATCAAGTCAATTATAAAAATGCACAAGACACAAAAGTTAGGCTCCTAGAGCCAAGGAAAAACCTCTCCCTCTTGGAGAGGAAAACCCACAAAGAGTTCTTCTTATAGATCTTCAAATGACAAGTACCATGACCCAGACTCAGACCCTTGACCTAGATATGCTTTCAAGACCTTGTCCCAGCTTCTTCAACATTGATTCTTCTCTTCACCAATTTTCTTAGTTCTGCATCTTGATCTTCACCTTACATACACTTGTAGTTGAAGTACTTGAACTGTGGGAAGGTAAATCATAGATTTACCTTCCTCACTATTATTACCTTTCTCCTTTGATCACTATCTCAACTTTAGCAAATTCTTCCTTCAAATCAGCTACCCTCAACAATAATATATTAGCATCTTATCCTTGCTTTATGATCCTAGGTAGGAGCTGAAATAACTTAGGTAAGTCCACACTTTGAACCCTGCACTAATCTTCTTAAGTTTTCTCTTTAAACTCAGAGATATCCGCACTGTACCCTTCCTGCACTAATCTGAAATCTTGTTGCATCTACCCGCAATTATGTACCTTGCTATCCGCAATCCTATACCTTGCTATCTGAAATTTGTACCTTCTTGTTCGCAGTCTATACCTTATTATTCTCAACAATCTCCTTCCTATATTTCTCTGCAATCTTCTTCCTACACCTATGTTTTAGATCCACATTTCTTTCTTGTATAATGACCGCATTACATGAGTATATATAGGGCACAGTTCCTTCAATAGGCTGACCATACAGTTGTGTGTTAGGCCAACTTTTCCATGGTGAATTAGGCTAACTAGAGTAAGTTTATTCCAGCGTTGGAGAGGTATTTCTTCACTGCATTTAAAGATTGTCCTCCATCATTGTTTGAGGGTTTTTGTGAGCTTCTTCCACAATTTATTGGAGCATATATTCCTAGACTAGATCCTTCATGTATGAGACCCTTAATTCTATTTATTCCTAGAAGACAAAAACCTAATAGACATCAAGAAGAAGTATATCTACATAATAAAATCTTTCTCATGAAACTCATGAAGCAAGTACACCAAAAATACATTTTATTATCTTTGTATTCTTCTTTACATAAATACATAATTACATAGGCAACATGAAGACCGACCTAGTTACACTTTTTAATAGCTGGAAGACCCTAATTTTGTGTCTCTTGTATTATGATAGTTGACTGGATGAAAGACTAAATAAGCTAAGAAGAGTAAACATAAGTAAATCAAGTAAGCTCACAAGTAATTATCAAGAAGAGAATTTGAATTAATCTTCGGCCCTACAAATTCTCAACATGGTATCAAAGCTAATGTGTTAAAGACAAAGGGCTATTAGACAAGAAGACACTAAAGGGTCAAAATTCAGTTCTCTAGAAAGCATCAAGGAAAAATTCAAAGTCTACATTGAAAATTCAAATCAGCTTGCAAGGAAATCCTCAAGCCATCTCAGGAAGACTATCACCCTTATTCAAGGAATTCGCGCATCAAGGAGGTGAACTTTAACATCAAAGATTCTTGATATTGAAGACATTGTTGGAAGACACATCATTAAGCATCACTCAACATTATTTAAGACATCTTCATTTTGAAGTAATACTTGACCATCAAGGATCCAAGATCACCTACTTTGAAATCAACCTAAGAGGGAGTTCTTTCCATTATCTTCAATAAGGAAGCTGATAGAAGAAGAAAAGAATCTACTCAAGTAAGTATCTTTATGACTTCATATGAATCTATCAAAACGTTTTCTTTGCAAAGAAAGCATAAAAATGGTTAGGGTTTCAGACTTTCCTAGAAGACAAGGAAAATGAAGTCACGCCAAATACATGAATAAAGATATAAGAGACCAAAGGATTCTTACAGAATCCATAAAAGACTCTCTTATCTCCGATGTACAAAATCTAGAATCATCAAAAGATATATGAGAAATTGGTGGAGCTATTCTCTATGAGTATTGCAGGAGAAGTAATCTCTCTAATATCATCTGCAGGAAGTGGGAGAAGCAATATCTGACACTAAGATGACTGAAGTGGTGCTGGAAGCTCTGCCAGATAAATGGGGAAACTTCACTTCAGTTTTATATGGGAAGAAGGAAGCCACACCATTCCATGATTTAGGGTCTCTTTGTAAAATAGAGGAAACAAGATTGAAATCAAAATGTGTTACGAGATCAAGTGAAGGAATCAAGCCTTGGTAGCCACGTCAAGGAAGAAAGGAATATTCGATGAGTTTGGTCCTCAGTATAGTATGGACAAAGAATGATGCTTTGGATGTGATGAACTTGGGAATTATAAAACAAATTGTCCTAAATCTGAAAAGGACAAGAGTAATAAGGGAAGAAGCCCATATCTCAGAAATGAGAGAAGAACCTAATGCAAATAAATCTAAGGAAGAGGAAGAGAGGGATCTCCACTGTGATTGAGATCATCTTCTCCTTTAAGTGATTTCTGTCGGTTGTATGATAGGAAGAAGTGTAGCATCTTGATCAAAACATGGTAAAAGTTCTTGGTAAAACAACTCCTGGAAAACATCTCTGACAACAACACTGATGGAAGTCAGTCATCAAGATCAAGGGTCATCATGAAAAACAAAATTCTGGGATGTGTTGACATATTGATGAAACATGCCAAGGGATAGAAGCTCTTCATTCTAATAAAATTTCTGAAAGATGTCTTATGTTGAGGTATGAGGTATGAGGTATGTATATATTTATATGCTGACACTAGATGTTCCGAAGTTATGTCATATGGTTGCAAGTAATAGACTTCTAGATTTAGAAATATGATCTATGAAGGAGGATCTCTCGGAGCACTAACATATGAAATCAACATTCTATATATATATATATATATCCTCATGGAATATGAGGTGGTTGTATATGAACGAGAAACTGGAAAATGTGTAAGCTCCTGGGAATGAAGAATGTGTTGAAAGGAAGAGAGCGTGAAATGCAACCATGTCAAGAGGCAGCTATCATCCAGAAGCCAAGAATATTTGGCTAGGAGATCTCCTAGGAGGATATGTAGACTCTGACAGAAGTCTGGTAAAGAAGAATACCCTTGAAAAAACATATCATTAGGAGATGTGTCAATCTAAATAAAGGATGTCGATGCCTACAAGATGTCATGGTGAAAGATCATCACTAAGGTAACTTTTGTTTTAAAATTTAATATGTATATGTTTATCTGGATGAATTTGTGCAGGGCTACTAATCATGAGAAAGGATGTATTATCCTTGGAGATTATTTGAAAGAAAGCATCATGGCATAATAGTGAAGCAGATGAGAAATACAAATGAATCACTTTCTGGTAGATGACATGACTCATGAATGAAAGTGATGGATGATCAGTGTCCTATGAAGCTAAAGTTGAAGATTCCTCAATATCGAAAACCATGACATCAAAGGGAGGAATTCTTCATGAGCAGTTGGGTGTCCTACCATTGCTGTTGCAAGTCCCTAATTGAGAGGGAGATTGGTGATGGGTTTCTTACTTCGAAGAAACTGGGTAATTCCTAAGAATGAGCTTAGGTACATTCCTTATACAGGAATGAGTACATTCCCTTGTGTAATAGGCCTCCCTGGCTGAGAGGGAGAGATAGACACTTCATTTTGGTCTTCAATTGGGAAGACAAAATAGAGGATTTGGTAGTCATATGGCATTCGATACTTTTTTAGAATGTGTTAAGGCATTCAAGATAAGAGTAGTCAGGGACTAATATTCTTTGAGGGCTAGCTACCCAAGAGAAGAACAGTCCAAGAAGGTCATACTTTGGGAACACCCGGCTGGAGTATGTACCTTGGAGAGACAATGACTATGGTGTCTATAATTCATGTGTCTCGCCAGCATTGTAGTCCGTTGTCTCATTGAGATATGGGGCTATTAGTCAAGGCCTTTCACTAGGAAAATGTTGGTTGATATGATTCTATACAGATGCGATTACCAATCTGATTCTTCTTATGAGATTCTTCAGTTTGAAAGTGACCATATACCTATATGAATACCTCCCTAGTTAAGAAGGAGTGTTCAAAAATGTAACTATGTCGGTCTTCATCTTGACTATGTAATTATGTATTTTATGTAAAGAAGAAGGAAAAGATAATAAACTGTATATTTGTTGCACTTGCTTCATGGGTTTCATGAGCAAGATTTTATCTTAGGTTAATGAACTTCTTATTGATGTCTATTTAAGGTTTTTTTTCTATTTATAAGTATAATTAGAGTCATGTATATGAAGACAATTGTCACCATTAAAATCTCCAAGACCTTTTCATGAACTTCGTTGAAGAAGGGCTCTTACAACCCTCAAAACAACTCTCTTTCAAACACAGGAAAATATGTGATAAAGGTGGTTGATACTTAGCAATGAAGTTGACCTACAAGCCATCCTACATGTCTACCTAAATGTCTACTGTGTGGTTTGCCTAAAGAAAGGAACATATGCACTATATATAACCTAATCTACAACCATTTGAGATCAAGCATCCGCGGAACAATCTGACGATAACTTCTGCGGATTCAAGAAGAAAAAATAGAAGTGGATTTCATAAGTGATATAAATGTTGATTACAGGAGATACAACTTTAAAATAGCTCAGAAATCAAAGTGTGGATCAGTAAGAAGATACCTCAGACAAGGATGTGTCTGAATGTGGACTTTAGGTCAAATCCAAATACAAGTTTAAGGACAAAAAGAAATGTGGACATTTCTGAAACTAAGAGTGCGGATCTGTGGTGTTTATTAGTGTGCAATCAATTTGAGATACATGTGGATAATTCTGAAGGAAGTTCAATAAATTTTGTGTTCTATGGATTCAGATGTCATGTAATGCGAAGGGCTAAGTGTTAGTATGAATCCTTTGTCAAAGTTTACAAAAAAAGACCACTTTAGCTACGCATAACTAATAGCCCTAACATCAAATATGGCTTCCAATATCTTCAGATCTGCAGTTAGTTGATTAAGACAAGAGCTAAAAAAACCAGATCTATGCATAGAAAGACATTAAGCATTAAAAAAAAGGGTTTGCTCCATATATCCAATAGACAAGACAAGAACAATTTTTGAAAGAATTTTTTGTATTAAGGGCACCTGGGAGGAAAACAAGAAGATGTTTCCAATTCTCCTCAATGGGATGGGTTCTTGGAAGTCCTCAGCACTTCAGATCTAGCATTTCTCTCTCCTGTTGGTGTAGAAAACCCAGATAAAGATAGAACTCAAAGGGAGCTCACACAGCAAATAATGGAAAATATGACAATGATAATGGCTCAAAGTCAGACCAAGAGTTTAGATCCAGAGTGATCTAATAGGCAACAAAAAGTGAAGAATGGTAGGAAAAACCCTCCTATTTATAACAAAATATTGGGTCATTCTAGATCTTGGTGCATGATTAAAATAATGTTAACCAAATCTAGATCCACCTTTTATGGAATATTTTATTATATTTGTTGGAGGGAAAAAATATTTGACTTGGGTCAAATCCCTTTATTTGTGAATAATAAATAAATAAATGATTTATTTATCATTTTAAGGAAGTGGTTGGAAGATAATCAAATAAATAATGATTTATTTAATTATTTATGGGTGATTTAGTCATATTTAAGAAGGAATATTATTTAAATGAGATTTAAATAATTATTCGTATAAAATAATAAGATAAATAAAGATTTATCTAATTAATTTCTTTGTTTTGGGTTAAACATGACCAGGAAAATCAAACAAATATAGGTTTGTTTAATATTTCCTTTTGGGGTTTCCTGTTTAGACCATAAAAAACCTAATAAATGTGGTTTATTAAGTTATTTTACATAGTGAAAGCAATTTTACTTAGGGTAAAATTGGTCTTACATGGTGTACTTGGGTCCATCTAATGATAGTAGGTTAGATGACCAATAAATGGTGTAACAGATTGCCCCCCAGCATGCGAGTGTTAGGAGCAAATCATATGACCGAAATACGTTGTAAGAACTCAATCACCAGACATCAAAAGGGAAGTCAGAGAGAGAAATGTAAAGTAGACTAATGTGCTGAAGAACTAGACCCTGAGGAGACGAGACTTGCAGGTGCAACAAGTCTCTTTTTATGAGAGGGTACCTGTGCTAAAGGCAGCAGGGGAGGCATACCTATGCCTGCCGAGACAAAGCACAAAAGAATAGTGTGTCCAGTAAACAAGGGACCGAACCATAAAGTACAACCGGCATAAACATGAGCCAGATAAGAATACAATGAGGAATCCCACATATATGCTGTGCCTGGGATAATAGCCAGGACTTATATAATAATATCTGAGTACATGAGATACAAATACAACCCGAATGCCCCCTATAAGCAGGGAAGGGCTCACAAAATCTGACTAATACATGAAAATAAAAGAGGTGCTGCAAGCGGCTAAGGCCGACATCATCAAATATATGGAGCTGCATCGAAGGCTACAATAAAGAGGTCATCCTGGCATGTGGGGGGCTACCTACAGGGCCACCCCCTCATGAGGGCTGAGACATCTCACACACACCTGGGAATCACCAATAGTTGCTGATGTATCACTAAACCATCAAGCATACGGATCTCGATCATGCTAAAAGGAGCTGGAATGGAGAAACAATCAAGTCAAAGGGTAATGAGAGAACCCTTTGCCTGATTTGAGGCACCGAACAAGAGTGGAAGCTGGAACCAAGGTACACCGCCCTCTAGACCTGTCTTCTAGAATGGAGGAACTGATGTCGACAGAAGGAGGTCTGCCATAGGTGACGCAATGAGAGATCCTCAACTAAGGCACGAGAGAAAACAGTAGAGCGACAGACAGACTAATACCAATGATGATGATGGAATGGAGGGGACTGAGTAGCGAATGGACGACTTCCCTTGTTAGAGCATAAATGGCATGAATGACATGGCAGCGACTGACACAATATCATAAGGGATAGGGGAAAGTGGGACTGAAGGCCATAATGTGTGACACAAGAGAGAGACCAAGCAATGAAGGATGGAGGACTATAGCAGGGTACAAAGGGACTTGGGATAGACTTCATGAATGCGATGATGACTCAACTTGGATGCTCTAAACAAGGGTGACTCGATGGTGCTGCCACACAGTAAAGGTCCAATGGGGGACCATGAAAACATGAGTACAAAATGGTAACTCACGACAAAAATCGACACGAACAAAGACAAGTAAGGAGGCAAAGTGGTGCCCCAAGTACAAGTGTTGTAAGTGAAGAAATACAATTTTAAGGAGAGGTGAAGTGACCCATCTTGGACAAAATGTGTCCTAGTGAAGTATCAAATCACAAAAAACTAACAGATACCCATTTGAGGGCTCGGTGAGAGCTTTCCAATGGTGCAGACGATTTGTCAAACGGAGCTACGGTATGGTCGCAACAGGTGAAAGAAAAAACAAGGGTTCTCTTTTAATAAGGTAGTTTCCCTCCAAATCCATTCATTTGCTAGTGTTTCTATGGTGAATGTAGAGAGGAGAGAAGGCCCTAAATCTTGCAGCGAGCGTAGCGGACAAATCGACCATTGGAATCGATATCCGTCAGTTGCAGGTAAGAGGCCTAACCTTACTCTTTCATTTTGATGGATTGAAAGTTCAGATTAGGGCCCAGAATCTCAGGAACAGACCCCCTTGCATATTTTCGGCCGGGTCGTACTTTTTGGGCCAAAATCTGTGACCTGGGACGCAGGTTTTGGGCAAAAAGGTGCAACCTGTCTCAGGATTTGGCAGAAAAGTGCGACCTGGAAGATGAGGGCGTTTTGGTGATGTTTGATGGCAGAGAGTTGGGTTTTTGTGTTTGGTTATAGTATTCCCTATCTGTAGGCTGACAAAGATGATGTTTTTGTGCAGATATGGCAGATATACGGGTGAACTGGAGAGAGAGAGACCTGGGTACATTATGAGCAGAGATCCAGGCAGATCAGGGTGTCCGTCGTGTGTTGGCCAGGTTTGGGGTTCTGAAGTTTTTGGAGAACCCTTTGATGAGAGCTGGAGAGCCCTTGTTGGCCCGGATTATCAGTTATTGGGATCCAGAGCATGAGGTATTTGTAGTGCAGGGGCACAGGATCGAACTGAAAGTCTAGGATGTGTATTTCCTGACAGGTCTCCCGCCACTTGGGATGGTGGGAAATACGCAGCCAGTGTTACCGCGGTGGAAGAACATCATGGAGTTTGTGGAGCGGCATTGTCGACCGGGTCTCCAAGTCAAAGGGACACGGATATTGATCGGGGACCTAGAGAGACTGGAGACCCGTGCAGTGGCCGCAGCGGTGCTGCGGATCTTGGGCAACCAGGCATTCCATCACATCACTGGGGGGCAGATGATGATCATAGAGAGTGTGTTGAGTGGGACCTACTATGGGTGGGCCCAAATGATGTTGGTGTCGTTAAAACGACAGCTTTTGCTTTGCAAGCAGCAAGTGAACCACGATTGCTCGTATGGGACTTTATTGTGTTCCCTCTTTTTTGAGAAGATCCCGACCTTACGACCTCTTATACAGCTCCTAGATGGGGGCCCTAGAGAGCCCAGGATGCGCCGGTGGGGGCGGCTACTATGAAGAGGAGGAGGAGGGGCGGTCCGACGAGTGTTTTGACCTGAGTTCTTTGTCCATTGGGATCAGATGCCGTTATACATAGATGACTATCCCTATAGTGGGATGAGTTATTGTGGGAATCCGGACCTACCACTTCTGCCTGGTCGAGTATGGGGACCCGATGGTAAGTGATAAGTAACTATTATTTTTTGGGCATGTTAAAGTTAGTGAATAGTAGATAGGGTACTGATTCATGTAATTTTGGTATGTAGATATAGCTCCAGTAAAACCGACCCGATAAATGGGACGACGGATAGCACCTGGAGTTGCAGGTCCGAGTGGGTCGAGAGCAGCACATAATGAGGATGCGGCCGCTCTTCTAAAGGACATCCACCATAGATGTGAGAGGTTGCTAACCGGAGTGTCAGAGCGCGGGTGGCAAGACTTAGACAACCAGTACATAGAGCCATGTATTGGTCTACCCTCGGAATGGCGAGGTGTCATTCGGCGCATGGCGATGGCCGGTCAGGGGATACGTGATCTACAGGCTGCAGGAGCAGAGCCATTGGCTCGGGATCCGCCAGATAGTGATTAGGTGTGGGGCATGTGGTGCCCCCTAGTATGTATGTAGGGGCAGGTGGTGCCCCCAGTTTTGAGTTTTTTGTAACATGGTATGGGCATGTCATATGTATCAGAGTAGATGGACTCTAAACACATGTTTTGCGACACATATTATGGATATGCATATTTTTTAATGATTATGAATGTTATTGTCTTGTATAAAATGTGTGTGATAAATGCCAATCTAGAACATGGTTTGCAATGCTATCTACATAGTGATTTTGTTCTCGAGGTACATGGTTGAAAGTTATGGTTTCAAATTCACGTATCAAGAGTTTCACTCGTAAATATTGTCTAAACAGAATAGGATTACGCACATGATAGACACCATTTAGTTGCATGACAATAAGTAGGGAATCTAAATGAACATGCAGATGGAGGATGCGATGGAAGAGGGCATCGGCTAAGATACCACGCACTGCATCATATTCGGCCTGATTGTTGGTGGCAGTACCAATGCAGACCCCGTTTGAGAGCACAAGGGCATGCAAGGGGGTGAAAATGGCCCAACATGTCGAGGCTAGATTCCGGGAGTAATGACTTGCACCATCGGCGTAACCGATATAGGGTAGGGACGGGAGGTCCTACGGAATAGTGTTACAAGACAACAAATGGAGGGAGAAGGGACAATGACGGCAGCGTGAGTGTACAGAAGACATCAAGCACCAACTGCGGGGGGGAGTGTAATGAGCAGGATGGCTATGACTCATATACAAACTAGAGGGTGGTATATGAGGGCTATAGGAGGTATGGCGGGGACTCGGGCTACGGAGGTCAACAGAGATATGGGTGGAGTTATCTCGTGTATGGGCGGAAAAGAGGGGGTCAAGGGTGGAAGGGACATCACATGACGCGGAAAAGTTACCTAACACATCAGTGGGGGAAGAAAGGCTCACATACAGATTGTCACGGGAAATGACAGAAGAACAGGGAAACAAATGGTTAAATGATGTTGAACCCAGGGTGGTCGCTGAAGGGGGATCGAGCGAAAAAATAGGGGAGGATTCAAGGGGAATGTTCTCCAAGGGTCTCACAGAGGATGATAGGTAGAGGATGGTGGTAGTAGACTCCGTCATCTGGACATCAGGGGGGGGATGTCAATGGAAGCGGGGGGATCCTCAAGCTATCCTGAAGCATACTACGCAAGTATGGGAGAGGCAGACTGATTTTGTTCAACCTCATACTCTCGAACTACTTCTAAAGAGGCACGGTAATGCGTCAGGTGAGGAAAATGGTGGGAATAATGGCCATGGACACCGCACAAAGCACAGGGTTTGCTGGTGCGAATAGTTTTTGGGTTCTTGGTTACGGACGAGGACGAGAGAGAGGGGTCGGGGACCGTAGACTCAGGGAACGCGACTTTAACCATTGGTTGAATGCGAGGCAATTCGGGACAAGTATGGGTGGCGTGACCGATGACATCACATAAGGCGCAAGGATTTGCGGGCAGAGGAGGAACCGGGTCAGTCGGGGTGACTTTGTCTTTGGATGCCCCCTTGCGAGCTTTGCCTTTCTTTCATGGAGCTGTCACCACAGGGGTAGGGTCCTAGGGAGGTGCAAGGGGCATGGTAGCAACGGAGGAAGCGAGGGGGACCAGTTGAACCGGTGTCAAAGCAAGATAGGGTTTGGGGTGACCAGGAGGGGTAGCGGCTGGAGGGTCAAGGTACCAGACGGGTATACCCAGGGTCAGGTTAGGGAGAGAGAGGGTGGCGATGACGAGGACCGAATAGACTCTGGGAGGGGGAGCCAGGAAAGGTATCTGACCAGCGGGGTAATGACCAGGAGGGACAGCTCCGAGATGGTTAAGGCCTGGGGGAATCGATCCAGGGGGATAAAGGGGTTTAGGGATACCAAATGTAGAAGAAGGGCCAGAAGGAGGAGGTCCGGCTGGCGGAGATGAAGGGCTAGGAGCAGGTTGCGGTGGGCGAGGTTGCGTCTGAGGTTGCTGACTAGCCGAGGCGGGTCTCTTAAGGGCAGCCCGAGACGATTGCATCATGCAAACATTCGATAAGCTGGGATCAGAGATAGGAGGAGGAGGGAGACTAGGAAAAGTTCCAAGCAAAGAGGAGTCTTTATAGACACCGAGAGAGACACTGGTCAAGGAATCGATGGTTTTCTTATTGGCTACAGAAGAGATGGTCGTCTCAAGGGAGGTCTGAGACTTTGGCTCATGATAAGTCAACTGGTCGATGGTAACTATATTTCCATTGTGAGGAAGAGACATCTTGCAAAAAACCGCGGATGGGACAGCAGACATGGCATAGGTGTAGCTTCGCCCCAATAGAATATTGTAGTCTAGAGGGGCGTCGATGACTTCGACGTCAACGCAAACAGTCTTACCAGCAAGGGTGATAGGACAATTACGAAAAAGGCTAATGGGCTGGGAGGCGTGGTCGTCCCACGCTCGAAGGGTGATCGTGGAAAGGGCCAAGTAGGAGATCCGAGTTGCTTCCAAACCGAAGCGGACATCACATAGGTGGATGCCCCCTCATCAGTTATACACCGAGAAACGTTGGAATTTCGGATTTTGACTGGGATTTGGAAGGCGACGGAAGCAGGAAGAGGAGGATGTTCTGATTGATGGGCGTTGAAAACAATCATTTGGTTATCAGCAGGATCTACAGGGCCCACGGCAGATAGCAGAGCCTTCTTTTGGGAAGGACACGACTGGAGGAGTTCCAATGTGGAAATGGCAGCAGGAGATTGCGCCAAATCATCTACTATGCTATAGGAATGAACAACTTGACCAAAAGCATCATTTCGACGTAATGGTCCCTTAGGAATCTTGGTATGAACCTCAAATTTGGGTTGAGGGATATGTAAGGGGCCATTGGATGTCGAAAGAGGCTCTGTAGAACCTGAAGAAGGGGACTCGGGGGCAGACTGAGTGGGAGGCTTGGGGTATTGGCGAGACCGAGTTTGAAGGTTAAGGTCGACGGTTGGAGGTGGAGCAAGTTCATCATGAGGATCTGCTAATTGGATTAACCAGAGGGGGAAGGTTGAGTGGCCACCTGTCCATCAGGTGGTTGGGTAGCCACGAATCCCTGCCGAGGGAAAGGATCAGTAAACATAGCTGGTTGAGTAGTGGCCACATTAGGGGGAGCATGAGGGGAGGCATGTTGTCCTTGCAATGTGGCTTGAGACTCCCACATCTGCCGCATCTGTGGTAAGAGGGGACAATCATGGGTGTAATGACCATAAACACCGCAACACAAACAAGGCTTATTTGTGCGAAGAGGCTTGTCGGGCTTGGGCTGAGTGCCCTGTTGCTAGTTAGCAGTGTTAGGGTAAATACCTTGAGGATTGGGTCAACGAGTACCAGGGGCAGATTGGTTTGGATTGCCTCTCCGCCTTCTTTGAGAACAAGGGGGATTAGTCGTGCCCTGCTGTGCAAATACTTGCCCCGGAGGGGGTCAGAGGGTGTTGTTGTGGGGTTGGAGGAGGCAAGGGGGTGGAAGCGCATATGCTCGGAGGAGCCGGCGCACCGCTATGGATAAGGGTAATGGTTAGGTTGGGCAACATTGAGGTAAAGGTGAGGTTGGGAAAAAGGATGAGGCATGCCGCATCCCGGATACATGCTACTGGGAGGGGGAAAAGTGCGAGAGGTGCTGGCCCCTCCCGGAGGGAGACCATAGCCCATAGGAGGTTGAGCATACGGATGAGAAAGGGCTCCAACGATACCGTCGGCGGAATGAGATGCCCCCGGGGTGTTAGCACCACCGGGCTTAGGGAGGTCAAGAAGGACGGTATAAACATAACCAGACTGAGCGTAGATCAGGTCATATTTCAAGGCTATTTGGAGGGCGGCTTCTTCAGTTTGAGGGAAATGGGAGGCGACATATTTTCCAATGGGAGGTAAGAAAGTGTGAAGGAACCAGTCCATATAAACCCGATCTTAGAAGGTGGGGGCTCGACATAAGCTCCTTCTTCTTCGCCATTCCTGGACATGAGTGGAAAGGAGGATTGAAGAGGTTTGCTTGAAAGAAGTCAAAAGCTCTGTACCAATATCGTATCGGAGAGGGAGCTGGAAATAAGATAAAAAGGCTTGGGCGATGGTCGCAAAGCTGGTATGGGAAGAGGTGGCCTGGTCAACATACCATTTAGAAGCTTTGCCGGTAAGCATGCGTTGGAACAACCGAAGATGGATGGAATCATCGGTAATGGAATTGGAGTAACACCACATGTGAAAAGATCGGAAATGGTTAGTTGGATCTTCTCTAGCAAGGCCTTCGAACTTAGGGATGTCGGAGCTTGGGTTATATAGCAGCAACATCGTAGCTGCAGTGGGTCATTGATCAACTGATTGAAATCGGGGAGGCTGAGGCCTGCAATGTACGGTAGCAAGGGTGCGGCCGAGGTAGTTCCTGTGGCGGTTCCACTAGTAGTAGTTCCGGCATTAGGGCCGGGAGTACCGCTAGCGTTAGGCCCTGGACCAGACATAGTGAAGGTGATAGGGGGAGAACCAGAAGTAAAAGGAGAACCCAATGAATCAGAAGAGGAGTCGGAATGCGGACTCGGAGGAGGACTGGCTCGACGGCGGCGGGACGGAGCAGGTCGATCGACCGGAAACTGAGGGTGAAGGCCAAGAAGTCTCCGGGAGGCGCGCCTTGGGGGCGCAATGGTGACAACACAAACACGGCACGAGGGGAAGAAGAACGACCGACAAAGGCAGGGAGTGGCAGAATCAAGTGATTACAATGTCGAAACAAGGGCAACAAGGTGCAGTGTCAATTGATTCTAAAGTCTTTGCCTGGCGGTGTAAACCAGGCTCTTCTTCGCTTAGGGTGAGTGTGTGGCGTGCATTAATTTTAATTTTTAAACCCTTTTCGTTTTGAGAGCAAGAGAAAAAGTGTGCTGTGTAACTGAAAATAATGCTGCAAAAACAGTATATAATACTGAAATAACAGAAAATTAACAGCTACTAGTGCATCGATTCAACCCAAAAAGGCGGGTCTCGCAAAAATAATCTAAAAGAGGGAAAAAATCTAGTCAAAACACACTAAAAAGAGGCCAATAGATCTAGGGTAGAAAGGACAGATCTAAAGGAAAAAAGGAGAAAACTGCTGGAAAGAGGTGCAGAACACAGCCAAGAGGCAGAGGCAAGGTGGCTGCAAAAAAGGAGGGAATCAGCAAGAAGCAAAAGGGACAAGGAGGAGGCCCTAAAGAAAGGTCCAAAAAAAACTAAAAGAGGTGATTTGAAAGGGAGAAGAGCTGATTTAAAGGGATCTGAGAAGGAGGTAGCAGATCTGAAAAAGGGAAGGTTGAAATGCTGAAAAATCAGACACCTGAAACAGTTAAAAATCTTCCATCAAAAGTGGAGGGTACTGAAGCCCTAGGGGGCTATGTTCCCACTTAGATGAGCAAAATAGATCAGAAATGCTTCAAACGCAGGAGACAGTAGGCTATAAAAACCATAACAAGCTTCAAAGAAAACCCAAAAAAATTGCAGAAAAACAGCAAAAAAAGCACAGGTCGCAGGTTCTGACCTGTTTTCATCTTCAGGTCACAGAAAAGGGGCTGAAAAGTGCGACCTGGAGTCCAGGTCTCATTTTTTGGGCTGAAAAGTGTGACCTCCAACTCCGGTTGTCCCGGCGGCAGATTTGCGGAATAGTTGCCGTCTCAGTTGCGGTTGATGTCTGTCACCTGCGCAATAGGGCCAAAAACATGTGGAAGTTAGAAATTTTAATGTTTTAGGGTTTTATAGGTGAAAAACAACATGAAAATAGGAAAAACAAAAATCTGAAAAGAAACCCTAGGTTTGAAGTAGCTAGATATGCAGTAGAATATGAAAAACGACAGCGGTCGTAATTGAAAACCCGTGTGGAGTCGCCAATTGTTAGTATGAATCCTTTGTCAAAGTGTACGAAAAAATACCACTTTAGCTACGCATAACTAATAGCCCTAACATCAAATATGGCCGCCAATATCTTCAGCTCTGTAGTTAGTTGATAGAGACAAGAGCTGCAAAAACCAAATCTATGCATGGAAAGACATTAAGCAGTAAAAAGAAGGTTTTGCTCCATATATCCAATAGACAAGACAAGAACAATTTTTGAAAGAATTTTTTGTATTAAGGGCACCTGGGAGGAAAACAAGAATATGTTTCCAATTCTCCTCAATGGGATGGGTTCTTGGAAGTCCTCAGCACTTCAGATCTAGAATCTCTCTCTCTTGTTGGTGTAGAAAACCCAGACAAAGATAGAACTCAAAGGGAGCTCACACAGCAAATAATGTAGAAAAATGTGACCGAGTGTATAGATCTAGAGTGATCTAATAGGCAACAAAAGGTGAAGAATGGTAGAAAAAACCCTCCTATTTATAACAAAATATTGGGTCATTCTAGATCTTGGTGCATGATTAAAATAATGTTAACCAAATCTAGATCCACCTTTTATGGAATATTTTATTATATTTGTTGGAGGGAAAAAGTATTGACTTGGGTCAAATCCCTTTATTTGTGAATAATAAATAAATAAATGATTTATTTATCATTTTAAGGAAGTGGTTGGAAGATAATCAAATAAATAATGACTTATTTAATTATTTATGGGTGATTTAGTCATATTTAAGAAGGAATATTATTTAAATGAGATTTAAATAATTATTCGTAGAAAATAATAAGATAAATAAAGATTTATCTAATTAATTTCTTTGTTTTGGGTTAAACATGACCAGGAAAATCAAACAAATATAGGTTTTTTTAATATTTCCTTTTGGGGTTTCCTGTTTAGACCATAAACAACCTAATAAATGTGGTTTATTAAGTTATTTTACATAGTGAAAGAAATTTTACTTAGGGTAAAATTGGTCTTACATGGTGTACTTGGGTCCATCTAATGATAGTAGGTTAGATGACCAAAAAATGGTGTAACACTAAGATTGATGATCAGGATGTGATATGAAGTCTAAGTGTTATTGTAGTGTGAGAAAAGAGGAAGGTAAATCTGTGGTTTACCTTCCTAATCACAATTTATAAGAGAAAGTAATATAACTTTAGATTCAAAGATATGTGAAGTGAAAGATAAGATCTATAATGATCTTGTCTACAATAACTAAATAAACAAGAAGTGTTTGAAGATAACCTTAGAGACCGAGTTCTCTAGTGTTAGTGTAGGAGAGTGCAGGTTGGTGCAGAAAATAAGGATCAACGTTGGAGGTTGACAAAGAAGTAGTGATAAGGTCTTGGAGGCGCATACATAGGTCAAGGGTCTAAGTCTTGGTCATGGTACTTGTCATCTGAAAGTCTATAAGAAGAATTTATAGTGGGTTTTCCTCTCCAAGAGGGAGAGGTTCTGCCCTGGCTCGAAAAGCCTAATTTTGTCTCTTGTATTTTGAATATTGACTTGATGAAAGACTAAATAAGCTAAGAAGAGTAAACATAAGTAAATCAAGTAAGCTCACAAGTAATTACCAAGAAGATAATTTGAATTAATCTCCAACCCTACAAATTCTCAACATATAGTTATCCCAGTATATTAATAATCCCACCTGTCAATATAATATAGGGCCAACTTGATCACAATTTTATAGCCCGACATGAAGGCTTTCTTGAGGAGAATTTTAATGCTAATATGAGGCATATTTCTGAGCTTATGTCACAAGGTCTTTGAGGCAGATTATATTGACTTTGACCCTCCATATATATGACCCTTTACATTTATGACCAGAAGACAGATTCCTAAAGGACATCAAGAAGAAGTCCTTTGACCTATAATAAAGCTTTGATCATGAAACCCATGAAGCAAGGATACCATATATATATATATATATATATATATATATATATATATATATATATATATATATATATATATATATATATATATATATATATATATATATTATTATTATTATTATTATTATTATTATTATTATTATTATCTTTGGCTTCTTCATTTACATAAATACATAATTACATAGTCAATATGAAGATAGTCCTAGTTCACTTTTCAACACTCCCTTTCAACTAGGGAGATATTCATACAGGTACATGGTCACTTTCAAACTGAAGAATATCATAAGAAGAATCGGATTGGTAATCACATATGTATAGCATCATATCAACCAGCATTGTCCTAGTGCAAAGCCTTGACTAACAACCCCATCTCTCAATGAGACAATGGGCTACAATGCTGGCGAGACACATGACTTATAGACACCATAGTCATTATGTCTCCAAGGTACATACCCCACCGAGGTGTTCCCAGAGTATGACCGTCTTGGATTAATCTTCTCTTGGGTAGCCAATGCTCAAATAATATCGATCCCCAACTAATCTTATTATGAATGCGCTATCTCATTCTCAAATATATCAAATGCTGGATGATTACCCAATTCTCTATTCAATCTTCCAGGTGGAGACCAGAATAACGTGTCTACCCATTCTCTCTACATGGCCTTCACTAAGACTTATAGTTGTTAGTCCTGGTCTAGTGCATGACACGTGTATTAGAGAATCACATATGTCACTCCCTCTCAACTCAGGAAGGACATACTTCAAATTTCTTCCAATTAAGAAACTTACAACCAAGCTCCCTCTCAACCAGGGTCCTGCAGCAGCAATCCATCTACTCATGAAGAATTCCTCCCCTCGATGTCATGGATTTTGATATTGAGGAATCTTCAACTTTTGGCTTCATAAGGCACATATCATCCATCACTTTTAGTCACGAGTCATGTCCACTATTAGAAAGTGATTCAACAGTCTTTCTCATCCGAGCCACCGTTATTCCATGCTTCTTTCCTTCGAATCATCTCCAAGGATCATACATCCTTTCTCATGATTAGTAGCCCTGCACAAATTCATCCATATAAACATATACATATGAACTTTTAAAACAAGAGTTACCTCAATGATGATCTTTCACCATGACATCTTCTTGTAGGCATCGACATCCTTTATTCAAATTGACACATCTCCTAATAATATGTTTTTTCAAGGGTCTTCTTCTTTACCAGACTTCTATCAGAGTCTACATGTCATCCCAAGAGATCTCCTAGTCACATATTCTTGGATTCTTAATGATAATTTCCTCTTGACATGGTTTCATTTCATGTTTTCTTCCTTTCTGCACATTCTCATTCCCAAGAACTTATATATTATATTTATTTCATCTGTCAATGCACCGAGAGATCCTCCTTCATATATCATACTTCTAAATATAGAATTCTATTACCTGCAACCATATGACATGACTTCACAGCATCCAGTGTCAACATATAAATATATACATACCTCATACCTTTTTCATTTAAGTCATCCTTCAGCATTTTTACTAGAATGAAGAGATTCATTACCTTGGTATGCTCCATCAATATGTTATCACATCCCAAAATTCTTTAGCATGGTATTTCTTGATGAAACCATTCTGCTTTCTTTCTAATCAATGAATTCGTAGAGAGCTCCATTCAAAAAAAATGTCAACTCAGTTTTCATGATTACCCTTGATCTTGATGATTGCCTTCCATTAGTATTGTTATCACATAGGTTTTCCAGGAGCTGTCAAGAGCTCCTACCATGCTTCGATCATGATGCTATACTATTTCCTATCATTCAACCAACATAAATCACTTAAAGGAGAAGATGATTTCAATCATATTAGAGATCCCTTGCTTCTTCTTTCTTTGATTTCATTGCATCAGGATGTTCCCTCATATCTGAGATATGGGCTCCTTCCCTTTTCCTCTTTTCGTTGTAAGATTTAGGACAATCTCTTTTATAATGCCCAAGTTCATTACATCCAAAGCATTTTTCTTTGTCCATATTCTTTTTTTTATTCTAAGGACCATATTTTCTGAATCTTCCTTTCTTCCTGTATCTGGCTGCAAAGGCTTGATTCTCGTCACTTGGTGTTGTATCATTGTTAAATTTTAGTATTATTTCCTCTATTTTACATAGAGACCATAAATCTTGGAATTGTGTGGCTTATTTCTTCTCGTATATACTTGAAGTGAAGTTTCCCCATTCTTCTAGTAGAGCATTCAACACTAATGTAGTCATCTCAGTGTCAGACATTACTTCTCCCAGTTCCTGCAATTGATCTCTTATTTTAGAAATCCTCAGAAAGTATGGAGTGATTCCTTCTTCCCTTGACAATTTCATTTTATATAGTTCTTGTCTTAGAGAGGTTTCTTCTCCTAAAGTACTCACAGTGAATAGCCCCACCAGTTTTGGATATATTTCTTTAGCAGACTTTAGTTTTGATACATAGGGAATGAGAGAGTCCTTAATGGATTCTATGAGAATCCTCTGGGCTATGATTTCTCCCTTAATGTACTTGGCATGAGCTGGAGCATCTTCTTTTGGTGGTTAAATTGTCGATCCATAAATTTAGTCCATAACTTCGTCTTCAATTAAATTCAAATATGTCCTCTTCTTCCATGCCCTAAATTTTGATGACCCAACCAGCTTGTTGCTCTCTTTATAATAAGTCATCTTGAAAGATTTAAGTAAGGTCATAAATACTTACTTGAGTAGAGTGACTTCCAGCTTCCTTGATGATGATGAAGGAGTTAGGAGCTTCTTCTAAGATAGAGATCTTCAATCTAGGTGTTCTTGAATCCTTGATGGAAAATGATATCTTCAAACGATGATTTCCTCTTCTAACAATGTCTTGAATGTAAATATTTGATGGCAAATATTATTTTCTTGAGAATTTGAGATGAAGATCTTTCTTGAAAATAGCTTGAAAGTCTCCCTTGCAAACTAAATTGACTTTTCACCCAAACTTTGATTTTCTTTTTGGTCTTCCTTGAGTGTCTCTTTGTCAAGTAGCCCTTCATTTCAACACCTTAGCTCTGATTTCATGTTAAGAATTTGGAGGGCTGGAGATTAAGTCAAATTCTCTTCTTGATAATTACTTGTGAGCTTACTTGGGTTACTTATGTCTTTTCTTCATTAGCTCATTTAATCTTTCATAAAGTAAATTATCAAAATGCATAAGACACACAAATTAGGCTCCTAGAGCTAGGGAAAAACTCTCAAGGTGTCTAAATTTAGAAAATTGTTAACTCTCATACTACTTGACTAAAATATTTCTATTCATCGAGTCCCATAGCATATCATTAGAAGGAAAACGATAAGTAAAATAGTCAAATTATACTACGCTCATTACATTCCTTTTCCCAAGAAAAACAATCCAACAACAATAATAATAACTTATTCTACCTCATGAGGTAAATGCCCAATACATTGAGAATGATAGCACACATAATAACAACAAAAGAAACTAGGTGGAAATGTAGTCAGGGACTAATTGACAGCTAACAATAGCCAACTCTTCTCTCTAAAAACAAAAAATAGAACAATATTAGCCTAAAGATGTAAAACAATATGGGTTTATTGAGTTAGTGGCTCCTTACATTGAAATGGGGTCACAAAAACGCAATTTTAGGTCCAACTCTTCTCTCTAACAACAAAAAAATAGATCAATAGTAACGTAAAGATGTAAAACGATATGAGTTTGTTGAGTTGGTGGCTCCTTACATTGAAATGGGGTCACAAAAATGTAAATTTGGGATTCATAGTTGCCCATGGATTATAAAAATACAAATAAAATATGTATGTTCTCTAAGGATAAATAATATATGAAATGATATCCAAAATAAATTAATCACCATAAATGAAAGATTCTAACATTAATTTATGCTCATATAAAAAATATTGAGCCCAAATATTAGAATTAAATGTTAGTTTGCTATGATCTTTGTTCTTTCCATAACATGACCAGGGAAAATCCCATTAGAGACATAAGAACCACCTGCAATAAAATAATACATTTTATCAATTCAAAGTGGAATAACTACAAATTTCTATTAAATTTAATAATATGTAGAATTACACATTTAATCACTTCACATTAAATAATTGTAAAATTACATATTTTATCACTTCAAAGATGATCCTTTTCTTTTCTTTTTTTCCCAAAATTATTAAATTATTCATATTATTTCATACTAGAGAACATTTAGCAACTAATAATAACATTTGAAGCAAAGGCATATGATATAAATAAAGATATTACATATTTTATCACTTCAAAGATAATCTTTTTTTTCCCAAAATCCTTAAATTATTCATATTATTTCATACCAAAGAACATTTAGCAACCAATAATAGCATTTAAAGCAAAGGCATATGATATCATTCTTTCTATAATTGTCCACGAATTCCACATATGGTGTACTCAAGTAATTTGATTTAAACACACTCAAATAGCAAAAACTATCAAGGAAATGTCCTACCTAAAAATGTAGAAAAGCTTAAATTGCTAAATCGAAATAAGATAGTGGAAGATATTATCATTGGATATTGGCAACAATATAAAGTATGTCTAGCCACATATATCACTTAAATCTAAATAAAACAAAAAATAATCATTGACATCAAAATTGTGAAGTTTGTGATATTGAATGGAGTTACTGCATTTATGAATGTGAATTTTGTGACAATGAATAGAGTTACTGCATTTATGAATGTGAAGTTTGTAACATTGAATAGAGTTATTGAATCTATGAATATACTTGGAAACATAATCATTCTTTGATAAAATGCTAAACAAAAAGGCATTGGGAAAGAAATCTAGTTTCAAATATAGGATTCACATTTATCATGTTTCTAATGGAAAAACGAATGAAGTCACATGAGGGAAGGATTCCTTCACCAAATATTGAATACTAGTTAATGAGCACATAATTATATAGTGGTTAGTTACAACAAAAGTATGACTTTGTATTCACTATTCCCATTTCCTAGGTAGCTCATCAAATTCCTTCGTGTAGCAATCTAGTTAAATACCTATATTCACAAGTAGTTGGTTTTGACTTTGATCTACCCCAATAATGTCCTTGTATTGCAAGAACTCCACATATAGATCCAGGGGTCAAACTTATACCAATGAAGTGAGTACATTACTAGATGCCTTGAGCTAGCATTTTGGTCAAGGACCCATACCTACAAATAATTAGGTTTGAGTCCTAAAAAACACAATGTGGAACCTATGCAAAAGAAAGAGTCTTATAAGGATGTCACATATCTAATGAGTCAATTTGATTCTTTCTCTGCCATTGGAAAAAATCAAATTTCAAAAACAACATTACAATCTTAACAAAAAATTTGTACCTTTTCCATTGTTTCACAAAATTATGGAAAAAGATGGTACAATCATCACACATTCCTCGAACATAATGATTTTTTTTATGTAGGGATACAGAAAGAGCAAACAAGGAGGGTTTGTGTATTGTAGTAGCCCACGGGCCACAAGTCTTACTCCTTTGTACTTGCATCATTTCCATCCAGAGAAAGAGAAAAGCAACCTTAACTTCTAGCTAAGTTTTCTCCCATAAGAGTTTCCCAGATCATATCTTATGTTATTATGGTTGCAAGTGTTTGTATTTTTGTTTATTCTCTATTTTTCACATTTTATATATTGCATGCATGAAAACAACTTAATAAATCCATGAGTCTAAGAAAAATAACCCTCATAATGTAGATTTCATATTTTAAGTATAATTACTAGGAGATCTTTTGTGACGAACTATCAAGTGGAATATCCATGGAAGTTTATGGATCAAAAACATATCACATCAAGAAAATGTTCAATGCTTCTACAAAATAAGGTTTTTTCAATTTTAGGTTAACATGATCTTTGCTTAGGATAGCTACTTTAATGTTCCATCTTAGCCCATTCATCAAACCACTTGATTCCATTTGGAATCACACGAGAAATTATTAGTAACTAATGAAAGAACATAATTGATAGATGCAGAAGACAAGCCGAGAGAAGAGAACACAAAGATACGGCTCAAGCTAGGGAAAAACCCCAAGATGGGGAAAAACCTTGATCAATTCTTCTTATTATCAATATAAAATGTTCAGAGAGAAAGAATACAATAATTCAAAGTCAAAATTGACTTGCCAAATAGAAGATCGAACATCGTTGTCCTTAGATAAGAGGATGGCTCAATCAATACTACAATGTTGCTCTTCTTGACTTTGTGCAGCCGCTGATGAATTTTCTTCTACAATGTACAAACCAAACTGCCCAATTTGGACCTCTATATTCACTATAAATTCAACATCAATAAGAAGATATATATATTTATGTCTCCAATGCTTTGTTGGCCCACTTGTCCTTGGATTTTGTGCAACTTGAGCTCTGGTTAGTGCACACCAACAACCCTAAATTCTGCACCAAACTTTGTGGTTCCCTTCCAAATTGATTGCCCCTTTTAATTTTCCCTTCTAAGCCTTCTCCACACACTATTTAACCTTGGGATCCTCCTCAAGGCACCCTATAGCCTGTGGTCATGCTACATCAAGAGGTATGAGCCAGTTTTCAAAGGGAAATCACCTTCCATTCACTTTTAATGATCTTTTTGTGGTCATGGCTAGGATAGTAGGCCTTCATTAGGCCTCTCGGACCTCCAAACAAGGTCGCACTCACTTTTGCAATACAAATAACCCCTGTAGCCCATAGCATAAGAAAAATACACTACTAACTATCCACAAACCTAGCATTACTCACCTCTGAAATATAAGTCCTCCTCAACATACTAACCTGCAACAAAAATCATCTAAAGAGACGCCGAAAGGCCCTTCTTTCTTCCTTCGTCTTGTTTCCTCAGTCTTGTGCATATTTCAGAGGGATATATCTTGATGTGATTTCCCATTGGATGTGTCAAAAAAAGGTGGAGGACACTTCCTTTTATAGGAGTTGGGGAGGGGTTCCACATGATTAAATTAACCCCAAGCCAACCTTGTCAAAATGCACATGAGGGAATAAATTTAAAAACACACCACTTCTTGTCCAAATTTGATGATATTTAAGTCAATTTTTGTCCTCTCAAAAAGAGGAATTCAATGTCATAATTATCTTATTCTAAAGACCTGCCCAAAGTAGAATTTGGCCCTAATTTCCAATTTTAACACTCCCTCTCAACTAGGGAGAATTTCACCTGCCAATCCATTCATTGTCATGCCATCCTGTCATCATGAACCATTTATGCATCTTGTCTCATCTTTGTTGAACATTGATATAGATAATGAAAAAATTATTGAGAGTGAGTCACAAGACCTTGCCACTCTCCACTGACAAAATTCAGTCCACATAACCAGGGGTTAAACCCCAATCAAACTCGATCCCAAGTGATCAAGTTATTGAAAATCATGCATCCTAGACAAAGGATATGTGGAAGTACATGATGTGTCCATCGGTAGTGCTATGGTCCCTATCCACTTTTCCTAACTCATTCGCCAGATGAGAGGTACTTCCCATGTGTCTCAAACTACATGGGTAGGACAATACTAGAGAAATAGCAGGGAAAGAATAAATCACATCTTGCTCACAACCACATGTAGGGAAAGGGTTAACCACATCCTATAGTCACACATCACAACCATCGTAGGGAAAGGATAAACGACATCCTACGTGCATGAAAATCATCGAGAGCAAGGAAAGGATGAACCACATCCTACACGTGGCAAAAGGATGAACCATATGCCACTGACATGTCAAGCATCAATCGTACGGAATGAGCATCCTAAATGTGGGGAAAGGATGAACCATGTCCCAATGACATGTCCACATGTTACAACAAATAGATGCCTATATGCATCTCTCATAGACAGTATTTACAGTGTTGAGAATTTGTTAGGGAAATATTTAGTTCAACTCTCTTACTTGATAGTTGCTTGTGTTATACTTTAGCTTCTTTCTCTTTGATTATTTTTATTACGATAATCAATACATCAAATAGTTACCAAAACAATAAGAACAATGACACAATATGTAGGCTGCAAGCCAGGGCCAAAACCCCTCCTCTCGAGGGGAAAATCCGCAAATCTCTTCTTACAAATGCTTCAATTAATAATACCAAGACACTTGATACAAGATTACCCCAAGACACTTGTCACTATCTCTTCTCGGTCTTCACAATTTCATCCTTCTTTCTTGCACTGTTCATCATTGTCACTAAGAAAGTCTCGGTCTCTTAATCTTGTAACCCTTGACACAGTCTTTCTGGCTTCCAACAAACTTCCTTTTCGGTCTCCAAATGCCTCCTTGCTTCGGTCACCTTCCAACATGTTTCTACACTTGATTATACCCTTAACTGAACTTAGATAGTCTTGAAATCTTCTTTGTCCTTCGTTGAGATTGCAGTGGTAATATAACAGAATTAATATGAACTTTTGAGAACCTTTACGCACTTGTTTGTGACCTCTTAATTTGTTGTATATCCATTAACACTTTCGCACTGAGATCTGCACTAAGCATTGCAACAAGATGATCGATATTTATGGTGAAACAAGGAGGCCAGGTCACCCTTTATATAATGATTCATCTTTGCTATCTAGGCCGACATGATCATGGAGGTAGGTCAACTTCTTCATAAGGAGAATATAGTTCATCTTTTGGCCGGCTATAACAGGCATAGTGACAAGTATCTTGGAGTGTATCTTTTACATAATTGACATGTATTTTACATGTGTAACGTGACTTCATATACATGACTCTTAATTATATTTATGACTAGATGAAAAATCCTAAAATACATCAAGAAGAAGTCTTTGACATATAATAAAACTTATTTCTCATAAAGCAAGTAACATAATACATTTATTATTCTTTTTCTTCTTCATTTCATAAAATCATAACTACAAGTCATTATGAAGACCAAACCTAGTTACACTTTTCAACACTCCCTCCTAACTAGGGAGATATTCATAATGGTACATGGTCATTCTCAATTTGAAGAGATCTCATAAGAGGAGTTGGATTTGTAACCCATTTGTTTCTAGCATCATATCAATCCAACATTGTTACATAGAAAGGCCTTGACTAACAGCTTCATCTCATTACGAGACAATAAGCTACAATGTTGGTGAGACTAATGACTATAGACACAATCGTCATTGTCTCCAATACATACTCCACTTGAGTGTTCACCGAGTATGACCTTATAGGACTATTCTTATTAGGATAGCTAATCCTAAAAGAATATACATCCTTGACTACTCTTATCGGAACGTCTTATCACATTCTCAAAGAGTATCAGATGCCAAATGGTTACCAAATCCCAAGATACTTCATTATTTATTCCAATGAAGACAAGAATGTGTGTATATTCCTCCCTCTCACATAGGGAGGATATATCCACCAAACCAAGCTTGTCTCTTAGACACACAAGCTTCTTCTTTGGAAGTGATTTTGTCAATATATTAGCTACCTATTCTTCAGTGGAAATATATTGAAGTAGTAGCACACCATTTTGTACTAGTTCTCAAACATAATGATACTTGTTGTTGATGTGCTTTGTCTTTCCATGAAATACTGGATCTTCAAATAAACATATACAATCGGTGATATCACATAGTATCACTGTAGGGTTCATCAATCCTTCAAATAAGTTGGATAACAGCTTCCTCAACCAAATCGCTTCTTTCCTTCGATAGTGCTCCTTCCATCTTGTTTGTTGCATCCCCAATCAGAATTTGTATATCCAATTATTTGGACATCATTCCTTCTATTATACTTTAGAAAATAGTTGACGGTTCCTTGAAGATACCTTAGAATGAATTTTGCTGCTATCCAATGATCCTGCTATAGTTCCACTTGGAACTGGCTAAGAATATTTACTACAAAACATATATATGCCAGGGTGTTTACCAAATACATCAGTGAGCCAATCAATTGCCTATATTTGGAAGGATCCATGGGGCTTGAATCATAACTACTAAGTCTCTTCAAGTTTGTGATCATTAGAGTGGTCATAGGTTTGCAACCCATCATGTCAAACCTCTTCAGCATATTCATCACATACTTTCCTTGACCTAAATAGATTTCATTAGGTCCTTGCCAAAATTCTAGTCCCAAATAGTAATACATCAAGCCAAGATCCTTCATATCGAATTCTTCTACTAGTTGTTTCTTGCATTCTTTGATTTGACTTTCTATACCTGTCAGGAGAAGATCATCTACATATAGTAGAATAATTGTTGGCTCACCGTTTTCCACTTTGATATATAAGCTTGAATCAATAGAACTTTTCTTGAAGCCTAGCCATTGAAGATGTGCATCCATCTTAGCATACCATGCACTTGGAGTCTGCTTTAGGCCATATAGTGATTCTTCACCCTACACACATATGCCCTTCTATCCTTGACTTCAAATGCCAAGGGTTGTTCTACGTAGACTTCTTCATCAATTGTGCCATTCAGAAACACAGTCTTGACATCCGTTTGATGGATGTTCCATCCCATTGATGCTAGCAGATAAATTAGTGATCAAATTGGTGTATATCTTGCGGCAGGAGAAAATGTTTCTTCATAATCAATGCCTTCAATTTGAGAGAAACCTCTGGCCACAAATATTGCTTTATATTTATCTATACTTCCATCAATAACATGTTTGATCTTATAGATCCATTTGGAATTAACCACAGATTTTTCTTCAGGCCTAGGTACGATCTCCCATACACAATTCTTCAAGATAGATTGATATTCTTCATTCATGGCATTCTTCCATTTGAGATTTTAACTGCTTCCTCAAAAGTGGATGGTTCTGATTCTATAAGTTGTGTCATGTATGCAGCATGCCCAGAGTATTTCTTGGGCTTTTTACTTTCTCTAAATGTTCCCTTCGCTTCTTCGTGACCTGCTGCATCAAGTAGTGTGGGCTTTAACCAATTAGGTATTTTTCTTGTTTCAAGTATGACCATTGGTTCAATGGGTTCACTGGGACCTTCTTCTTCATGGTGAGATTCCTCTACATCTTGGTTCACTTCTTCCCCAAATATTGGAAGATCTTCATCATCGGAATCTGTGGAAAGATATTTTGATTTCTTGAATGCTACACTCTCATCAAATATGACATCATGACTAACTTCTATGTGATGGCCATCCTTCATGTAGATTCTATGTTCTTTTGATGAGTTGCTATATCCAACAAAGATTCCTTTCATCCTTAAAGGATCTAGTTTCTTTCTTTTTTCCTTTGGTATATGGATATATACAGGACACCCAAATATTCAGAGATGATCTACATATGGCTTCTTTCCCATGAATACTTCTTCTGTAGTTTTATTATCTAGAGATCTGTGAGGACATCTAATTTGAAAATAGACTGCAGTTATAGTTGCTTCTCCCCATAGGAACTTTGGTAGATCCTGGTCATGAAGCATTGCCTTTACACTTTCTTCAATGGATCTATTCTTTCTTTCTGCAACACCATTTTGTTCGAGATAGTATGGAACTATTAGCTCCCTCTTAATCGTTGAATCCTTACAGAATTCTATGATCTCCTTGGATGTATATTCTCCTACATTATCAAATCCGAGGACTTTGATCTTTCTTTCTGTAAGATTTTCGACTTCAACTTTCAATTCTTGAAATTTTGTGAAAACTTCAAACTTGGCTTTTAATAGATAAACCCAGATCTTCCTTGAATGATCATCTATGAAGGTGACATAATATAGATGTCCTCCAAGAGATTTTGGAGTCATAGGTCCACACACATTAGAGTGGATGAGATCCAAAATATATTTTGATCGTGATGTATTGCTTCCAAATCGTCTCTTGACATTCTTTCCTAATGCACATCGCTTGCGGACACCTTCATGGTCTTCTTTAAGATTTGGAATTCCATCTACAATGGAACTTAGAGAGGGGAGGATTTTGAAATGGAGATGGCCAAATCTTCAATTCCATAGTTCACAGGGACTGATTTCAACGTGAACTAGGGCTTGGGCTAAAGGGGATAACAATCTACAGAGCCTTCCTTCTTGAATGCCAATAACTTTGGCTTCATTTATATTTGAGCCTTTTCCCCAAACAACAACATTTCCATCAATGAAAGCTAATCTATCTCCTTTGTCTTCTAAACCTGAAATTGAAAGCAAGTTCTTATGCAAACCTGGAACAAATAGAATATCATTGAGGTGGATATTGCTTCCCTCTTCAATCTTGATTGATGTAGATCCAATTCCCTTTAAGGGATAGTTTTTGTCGTCTCCAAGTTCAACAAAATAAGTGGATTTTCCCTTTGCTAGAGTCTTTAATTTTTTTGAGTGACCAGTCATATGTCTTGAAGCACCACTATCAATTACCCAAATGTCTTCTTCTTGAATGTACCGGAGAGGGCTAAGAAAAGACCTTCATCTTTTATGATTGATACTTCCTTGGAAGAGAATAAGAGATTCCAAATCTTCTTGAAACCTTCTTGAGATGGCTTGCAATCTTCTCGATGACTTCCATGATGCCCTTGAATGACCTTAGCTCTAATACCATGTTGAGAATTTGGTAGGGAAATATTTAATTCAATTCTCTTACTTGATAGCTGCTTGTGTTATACTTTAGCTTCTTTCTCTTTAATTATTGTTATTACTATAAGCAATACATCAAACAGTTACCAAAAAAATAAGAACAATGACACAATATGTAGGCTACAAGCTAGGGCCAAAACCCCTCCTCTTGAGGCAAAAACCCGCAAATATCTTCTTATAGATGCTTCAATTAAGAATACCAAGACCCTTGACAAAAGACACTTGTCACTATCTCTTCTCAGTCTTCACACTTTCGTCCTTCTTTCTTGCATTGTTCAGCATTGTCACTAAGAGAGTCTCGGTCTCTTAATCTTGTAACCCTTGACACAGTCTTTCTAGCTTCCAGCAAACTTCCTTTTTGGTCTCCAAATGCCTCCTTTCTTCGGTCATCTTCCATCAATGTTCTGCACTTGATTATACCCTTAATTGAACTTAGATAGTCTTGAAATCTTCTTCATCCTTCGTTGAGATTGTAGTGGTAATATAACAGACTTAATCTGAACTTGTCCGAACCTTTACGCACTTTTTTGTGACCTCTTACTTCGTTGTATATCCCTTAACACTTTCATACTGAGATCTGCACTGAGTATTGTAGAGATGACTGGGGTTGATGGTGAAATAAGGAGGCCGAGTCACCCCTTATATAGTGACTCATCTTTGCTATCTAGGCTAACATGATCATGGAGGTAGGCCGACTTCTTCATAAGGAGAATATAGTTCATCTTTTGGCCGAATATAAGAGGTATAGTGACAAGTATCTTGGAGTGTATATTTTACATAATTGACATGTCTTTTACATGTGTAATGTGACTTCATATACATGGCTCATAATTATATTTATGACTAGACGAAAAATCCTAAAATACATCAAGAAGAAGTCTTTGACCTATAATAAAACTTCTTGCTCATGAAACCCATGAAGGAAGTAACATAATACATTTATTATTATTTGTCTTCTTCATTTTCATAAAATAATAATTAAAAGTTATTATGAAGACCAAAGCTAGTTACACTTTTCAACATGCAAGAGAAGGTGAACCACTCATCCTATGCATATATCATCAATCGTAGGGGAAGGTGAGCTACTCACCCTACACACATGTCAACCATCATGGGATATCATAGGGGAAGGTAAGCCACTCACCCTATAAATAGCGCACCTATAGGGGAACGTGAACCACTCACCCTATGGCCGCTCATAGCTTCAAGTAGTACCTCAAGTCCCCACGAGCTCCTAGAGCTCAGAGTTCAATCGAGACGCTCATAGTAGGGTCTTTCCATGACTCCCAACTTCTTTCTGAAGGAGGACCAACTTCCTATTATAAATGAGAGGATAGGCATTATCAATAAACATCAAATCTCCCCCTGAATATTGTGAAATTAATCTTGCTCATAACCATCAAACCATTTGGAGACTATTATCAATCCTTTGGTCCATGTGCTAGATTTATCCAATCATAATTATGCAGCTTATATGTAGTTCATCAGAGTCATTAAACTCAGCTGACATGACTTTTTTCCATCAAAACAATTGGACAAAAGTCATCAGGGATTTTATAGCTCCCTTTGAAGTCTTGCTTTAGGTGGATTATGGTCCTTCTTCAATCCAGGAGAAGAAATCTTCTCAACACAATTGAATCATCCTTCATTTCTAGATGACAACTACCAATGCATTAAATTACCCAATCCATGATAAGGATGAGATTTTCTCATTCGGGTATTCATATCTATAAAATCATTCTTCATAAGATTCTGACTTAATGCAACTAGGATATCAAACTCAGTGTCTTCTGCTTATCATGCTAGTCAAGGCATAGAGTCTGACATGCACTTTCTTCTAGGTACCTCTGTTTTACATGCTGATAAGGACCGATACAAAGAACTTGTTTCAGAGTTCCATGCACTTCTTTTCCCAGTTCTTCTTCAAGAATAAAATCTTTAGGTGAACTGCACCTTTTATCAAAGCCAAAAGGTGTTGCAATTTCTTTTAGTTTATAACCTTTCAAAAATAAGTTATCCAAAATTTACATTTGTCTTATTCTCAACTTTGATTGTGAACAAGATCATCAATCTATAGGGGTTACAACATAACATCTATAACAAATACATAAAATATGTTGAGTTGTATATGCTAAGATGCCATATATAGAATAGAGACATAGCAGGACTGATGCCATATATAACGATGAAGTAACCAGGAATATTTACTGCACAGGGTTTTATCCTTGACTGGTAGCTTCAGGTCTCCATACTTCCAGGAAGACCATTCCTTCTTCAAAGATTCAAGATCTAAGCAGATTCTCTGCTTTGTTACTTGAATATTACTATGACAGTATTGAAGCTTTTCATTTTTTCTTCTCATTACAGGGGGATTATTTCTGGAAACAGATGCTTTCACCTCTTGATGCCTGTGGCCACTATTAGACAGAAAATTTCCACAAAAAACATATATCATCATCATTTGTTCCAGTAGGATGTATAGAAGCATTAATCCTTTTGAGCTACAGTCTGAAATTGAAGAACAAGGTGATGATCTTTTTAATGATCCATTGACCTATGTCTTCTTTACGCAAAGGATACAAGACTCCCCCCACCTTTTTTTTTCTATGAATGCAATTAGGAACAATAGGACAACCGTACAACTTTCTTTATTTGAGCGATAATGATTTGGAAGTTCTGACTTTCCAAATTACCATATCGGCCTTTGGACTGCAAGGATGACATACACATACCAATATTTCTTCTAATGTTGATTGTATTTATGTATGTATGGTGATGTCGATTCAGGTCTGCCTACAAATATGATTTCATTCCTACCTCATGCAGAAAGCATACCTCATGTGAATACTTGAGGATGACCTCCTTAGATGCTTGATCTATTTAGATGAAAGTGATGAGCCTTTATCTTGATACTTCTGCTAAATTGTTGAAAATGGATCCTTGACCTTGAAGACCTCTTACCTTTATTCAATCAGAGACTTGAATAGATGCCAGATCAGTTAACTGAAGTACAAGATTTACTTCACACAGGAGAAAAACCACAGATGCCCAACAAGAACCCTAAAACTATTAAAGCATTCAAGCCAAACAACAATTGCTCCAGCCAATCATCAAGCATAGAAATTGTACCCTGCAATTAACTGCTGAAAAATTTGTCAAGTTGCATCAGTGATTTAAAGAATAATACAAACCACAAGATATGCTATATATTGAAGACTATGACTTCTTACAGGAGCAGGAGGGTTCAGGATTGTCTCACAACTTTTATCAAATGGATAAAGAATTTCCTTTTAGGACTTACAGTAGTTACCAACCCTAAGGGTTTACTGACCTTCAAACAAATCCACAACTTATGGTTGTACAATATTACAAAATTCTAGATTTACAAATCTTATCAGTGTGAATGTCACCGTAACTGAAATTAGGCCGTGAATGAAGTTATGCTTTAAAGAAGCTCGGATGAGGGCTTAATAAAACCTTCAACTTTGCCAACCGATATATAGAGAAGCTTCGATATTGAGAGACAATTCATTTCATCAAATGTACATCAGAATATTCCAAACAAGATTCCAAATTCCTAACCAATCAAAAGAGAGAAAATTGTCAGCGTTGCTCAATGTCACAGTCTGCAACAGAGGGGCCAAATTTCGGCCTAAGGTAACGTAACATAAGGGCCAAATTTTAGTCAAAATATTAGTGAATGAAACACTTTAAAATCTCGGTCAAATCACAGACTTGACCTTTGGTCAACCTTTGGTCAACGAGCCAAAAACAGGAGTCGAATTTGGTCAAATAGAGTCAATGAACATCTGAGATTTTCAAACTCTAAAAATAGTCAAAGTCTCGGTCAAACATAAGCAATCGATCCTAAGTCAACACAGGTCAAACAAAAGATAGGAAGGTTGGTCAACACAAAACAAATCCTCCTCTTTCTCCTTTGCACATGTGGACTTTTTCTTCTTGTTTTAGATCAAATGAGTAAGTGCAATGTGATGCCAAATGAGGGTCAAAAAACTTATATTTATATGTCTTCTTGGAGGAGGGTTTTGAACTTTGGGTCAAACCCATTCAAAGGGTGTGGCCAACTTGTGCACTTGAGGCCAACCTCGTCAGGCATAGAAAATCATAATTTATCCTCACTTTACCAATGAAAAATGTTGACTGAACCTACCAACATTTTCAACAGAAAATACCAAATAAATCAACTCAACACATGAACATACATCCAATTAAACATAATGCCAAGATAAAGAAAATAAACCAATTTACTTTACCATACATCATCCAAGATTCACCATAAACACCCATGAAAAGAATTCACTTCACAATTCCACCTGAGATAAGTTGATCAAATAGGCCTCCATATTCCACAAGGGAGAAGAATCACTAATCAAGAGATGGATGATCCAAGTTATGACAATGAATCCAAGAGATAAATCGCTTCCCTTTATTTATGGGGGAAACCAAGCAATTTTGATTCTCAATTGGACTAAAATCCTTGAGAAAGTATTAAATCCATGATACAATGTGGATAGGCCATCAATTGTTTTTGTACAAACTAGCAGGTCCAATAAATAGGCTAAGGCTAGAGGGCACAACAACACCTTGGGACAAAGTCCCACTGTCACCACAGCCTATGTCCCCTTCTCTTCTTGGATTTTCACTGACGAGAGGAGTCCCAGTATCCCTCACTTGTAATTAATGTGTCTATAATAAGATTCGAAGTGAGGTAAGGATGGCTCATCCAATGGAAAGGTTCAATTAAAGTGTGAGCTTTAAGAGAAGCAAACCTCTTGACAGAAAGTCTACCTAAGACTTAGGATTAAGATATTCGGTGAGATAAAAGCACATCCAAGGTCAAGATAAACAAGAGAAAAGGTTATGATTGATATACTTCAACAAGTACTAAAGTTAAAACCTTCAAATAATCCCCAAGTTCAAATATAGAACCTAGGGTTCCCACTTGGCACGATGGCTAAGGAATCAAAAATATTGAGATTTGACTGTGGAAATTGTCCCAAATCAGGAGGAGGGCTAGAGGAAACACCAAGGCAAATGACTGTCTAGACAGTTTAAAATATGCCCTTCCCTAATGAAATGTGTACCAATCCCTAGGGAGTCCTCCTTATCCTTAAGGAGAAAGAGGTGAAGGAGAAGGAGAAAAGAATGTTGTTTCGTTGATTTAATGTGATCACCAAGGACTTAGGCCTATTGCTTTAGCAATTGGTAGGATTGGAGTAAAAAATGATCTTGATTTGCTAACTTCGCTCTTCAAAGAGGCCTAAAGAAGTAGCTTCTCTATCTATGGATGCACCTACACGACAACTTTATACTTTTACACTTCAATGGAAATTGTTATGGAGTTTCAAGGATGAAAATACAAATAATCCTCTAGGAACATTCATTCATTCATCATGTTATGAGTAGCACATGCAAAATTTTCCAATAGTATCAAGGCCTTAAAAAAATTTTCATGAATTAGGGCACAATAATAACCATAAAAAATCCATGCATTAGACATTAATTATTTCAGAAATAAAAGGCACTTACAATACAATGAAGAGTATATCCATCCACAAAATTGTGAAAAATCCTAGATCTGGATTCCTACTTCAACAAATTGGAATTACTTCTCCTATTATTTGATAATTATTTCATTACATTGAATACCAAAGTAATTACTAAAGCAGTCTACACAAATAATACTACAGAATAAATCTAAGCGCTGAAACAATCTGAACAAAACTCGATGAAAAACAACCACATTGACACAGTTATTTTTGGACTAAGTCCCCGGAAAAACCCAACTTGGGAAAACCGATGCAACAGATCTAAGGGTTTGTATTATTAAGCAACAGAATCTTGAATACAACTAGGTTGCCAACATCTGGAAAACCCTTTAGAGAAATCGAGATAGCAAGAATGACTGTGAGATATACCTCACTCAACAAGTCTCCGACTGATCAAAACAACGTTGATGAAGCCCTCATTGCCTCTGCGTGATTGCTTAGGATGGATCTGCGTAGGCAAACTAGAGGGACTACGTCACCCCTTCCTGTAGTTGATCTAGCTGATCTGAAGTTGGATCTTGGCCCTCCTGGCTCAGAACCCCAGCCTCTATCTTTCTCCAGATTGACTCCAAGAGACACTGCGATGGCTCTGCGTGATTTTATGCAGTAACTGCATCACCCTAGCCAGAAACTGCGCTATCTCTCTCTTGTGTTGATGCTGCCTCTCTCTGAAATGTATTCTTGGCCCTCCTGACCAATCTGTGCTTTTTCCCCTCTCTGGATCTGATCACTGAATCAAATCACTTAGAAAACCCAGCCCTAGTGATTTGTTCTTGATCAAACTTTGTGTCTTCTCACACAAATTTGAAAATGCTTAATGGCTCAAGTGTCAAGTGTTTTTTTTATAAGCCCCTCACCCTCCTTCTTATAATCTTCCATTGAATCTTCAACGACCAAGATTAAAGCATAATCAAGGGCTAAGATTAACTTGGAGGTGATCCATGACTTTATCTAGAAGATTCAAACTTGATTTATTAATACACTTTAATTAATCAAATTCCCTAAGTTTAGATTTACGAAAACATTAAAAATGATCAATTAATTTAATTAAATCATCTCTAAGTGGAATTTTCCAAAACCATTTATGGGTTTTATGGAATACATGTGTCTTAGCCTATATACAAAATTACAAGGCTAGAGCACATCCGATGCTACCATAAATCAACACTCCCTCTTGGCGAGGAAAGTGCTCTAGAAAAACACCTCAATGTGTTGCTGAACTGACTTCTAGAACATCTGTTGTGTTTTTGATGTTGCTCACCAACACTGCACAAGAAATTGCTGCATCTATACTATTTTTGACTCTGCATGCTGCTGCCAACTGCCACTGTACTGCAACTCCCTCATAATTCTGCAACCATGCTACTGCACTGCGTGAGCACCACTCTGCACTTCACTACCTCATTGTGCTCTGCGCTGTTGCTGCTCATCTTTTGTTGCTGCTGCTCATCTCTGATGCTGCTGCACTACTGCTACTGTTGCTAATTGCAATAGAAAAACATCCAGAATTGGACAAGTAAATCTGTAACTGAAAAAATAAGACTGACTGCTGCTAGTTTCTTCACTGTCTCTCTAAAAAATACCGCGTTGTTGCTGCTTCTACACTGCGCTGCACCAGTGTGCACTGCGTTGTTTCTGCCTCTTCTCTACGCTGATTAGGCTCTAATACTACTAGCCACCGCATCATCTCATCTCCTCCTACTGCTGTTGTCCATTCTACTACTGTCTTTAGGCTACCGTAGCTCACATGTGATCCAAGAGTTTCAGAAATACTCAAGGGTCCTAGCTCCTTTCAGATTCTGGATCTACAAATCCAAATCAACCCACTTTTCTCCCGATGTTGATGTTGTTGATGGTCCTAGCTCCTTGCAGATTCTGGAAATAATCATTTTTCTTTATGTTTATGATTTAATACTGACTGGTGATGAGCAACTCATACACTCATGCAAGGAAGACCTTGCAAAGGTGTTTGAGATGAAGGATATGGGCCTCCTTCATTATTTCCTTAGATTGGAAATATGGCAGCGAGAAGGTGAAATTTTTGTGTCTCAAGGCAAGTATGCAAGGGAGATACTAGGTAACTCATGCACACACACATACACACACACACACACTGCTATGCTCTTTCTATAGCTTCTTTATATAGCCTTATATCCTAAAAGCATAAAATTAAAGGAGGAATAATTGAGGGTCCTGTCGGATATTACTATTCCAGACGGTGTCTACCCAATATTCCAAAGTACAATAATGCAAAATAAAAGACAAAATACTAAGGTCCTTTCGGACTTCGATCACTATCACAATCATCATTAGAAAAGGGTATCTTTGCTAAAGAAGCTTCATATAACCACTTTAAATATTCTGTCTCCCAATCATGAACTCTAGGGTCTTGAGCATCTTGATATATATCCACAAATAATGTTGTCCTTTCTTCTTCGTTGGCTTTTTCTTTTCCTTTTGTTGCTATTGCTGTAGATGATTGCTCTTTTGAAAATGCTTTAGATGATTGTCCTATCTCCCACTTTTTCTTGTCAATTTTCACATGCATATTCTTTTGAGGAAAGAGATATGGGTCATTTACCTTTGTCCATCTTTTAATGAATGCCATTGGCTTTATTTCAATATCTAAGAGGGAATCCTTTTTTACTTTTGAAAAAGAAGGCATCGATTGGACTGCCAGTTCAACCCCATCTAATAATTCCCACTTGAAGTTTTGAAACATGCTTGTGGATGATTCTATGGCACATTGGATCCAAAGTTTGCAATTATGATTGATCTCATCTCTTTTCTGCCAACCCAACTCAAAAATCATAGAAGAACATGCCTTGGTAGACAACATTAAACTGACCAAACAAACAACATAATTGGTCCAATTTCTTGTTATAACACTAATGGTTATTAGGGCTTTTTGATTGACTGAGAGTTTTATCACCTTATTTTCTCCTTGAATTTCATCAAACTTTTGCAGCATTGAAATCTTTTTGAATAGACGGGCACTATAGAATTATTTTAACTCGAGTCACCTTTTTTATTTCTTCTTCATTTTTTTCCAAAACTGACAAATCAACCCTTTCAGAACCAAAAATTTGTGCAAAAGGATTAGGAGAAATGATTTTTTGGAAATCGAGACTCTGATAGTCCCATAGTGATGAAAATGTTCTAAGATACTGCAAAGTTCTTTATATACACTGAGAAGATCTGACTTTTCTTTTCTTTTTGCAATATCCATCTTTTATTTCCTAGTCTACGAATGGTTCAAAAATTTCATACTGAGGAAAGGAATCTGTTCCTGCAAAATTTTCATCATTTCTTTGGAGAAATGCAGCTTCAAGTTCTTCAAACAAATCAGGAATTCTTAAAGACAACAGAAACTTTCCAACTCCTTCATTCATATTGATTTCATCAAGATCTAACATCTTTGTAGTTGTAAATACTGATAATGAAAAATCTATCCCTCCAATAATCTAATAATAATTTAATATTTTCAATGTTTGAATCATAGATTCAGTGTATTGTATAGACCAAAGATCATCAAGGGTTCTGAAATATATTTTACCTTAATGTTTGGTAAAGGATAAAAATTTACTAATTCTACATCTAAACCCAAAATGATTCCAACATTTTTTTATTGCCAAGCTTGGCATTTTTGAATCCACTGATTTCTTCTGATCCTCATTCCAACAATCTTTTTGATTTCTTTGGTTATTGAGCTTAATTTTTGTTCAAGGATCTTAAATATCTTTACAAAAGTATCAAAATTATCATCTGATGGAGACTTACTAGGAATTGAAAATGGCTTATCCTTTTCAAAAATTATATAGGCTTTGTTCATATCTCTGGTAAGAGAATCTGCTAAATAATTTGAATTTATAGGCACCCATTCAACTTCAAAATCATATTGCTGAAACAATATTTTCCAGGATAATAATCTTCCTCTTGCTAATTGTCTGGATATCTTGGCTGATAAAAAAAACTTGAAATTCATGGAATCAATTCTTATCAAAAACTTAACTGGTGCCAAATAGAGCTCAAACCTCTGGATGCCATTAAAAATGGCAAGTGTTTCCTTTTCTGCAATAAAATAATTCTTTTGATGAGTTAAAAACTCACCAGATGCATAATCACATAAGACTTCTTCTTATTTTTCTCCCTTTATTTCAAAAAGCACAGCTACCCAAAATTCATCAGAGGCATCTGTTTGGAGGATTAGGGAACCATTACCAGGTGGTTTTAGCTTTGGGAGATTTTGACATTCAACTTTTAGCAATTTGAGTGCATTTGTTACTTCTTCAGACCGGCCTGAATTCAAATGCTTTCTTATTGGAGCAGTCTTTGAGGATAATCTAGGAATATACTTATGGATATAATTTAAAACCCCTAGAAACCGCTGAATAGTCTTTGTATCTTTCAATTCATTAGGAAATTCAGAAATTTTGGTTAGAACATGCGGCTGCATCTGAATTTTTCCATTCAGTATATGAATTCCTAAGAAGTCAATATTGTCTTGGAACAAAACCATATTTTTTTCTAACAATACAATACCATGATTCTGAACTTCCTCTAAAAAAATTCTCAAATGTTCAAGATGAGAGGCCAAATCTTGACTGTGAATCAAAATATCATCAATATATGTCACTATGAAATCATACCTGCCAAAAATGAAATCCATTCTTCTATGGAAGAAAGCTGGAGCATTCTTCAATCCAAACGGTACTACTTTACATTGATAGAAACCTGCTGGGCACGTGAAGGCAGTTTTATGATGGTCACCTTCTTTAATTTGGATTTGATAATATCTGGACTTCATGTCGAACTGGCTGAATATTTTTCTATTATGGATCTTCTGCATTATAGTTTCCTGACGAGGCAGAGGATAATTAAAGCTTTGAGTTATATCATTTAATGGTTTATAGTTTATAACCATTCGAGCTTTTCCTCTCACAATTTCTGAGTGATTTCTCACTAAAAATGCAGAACATGAATAATGAGATATACTGGGTTCAATTAACTACAAAATTAGTAATTCTTCATTTTGCTTCTTTATTTCTTGTTCATTAGTTGGAGTGCATGGGATAAGTTTACCTTTTACCACATTATCATGCAAAGTCACTATTGCTTGATCTGGGCTTTCAACACTCCAAAACTTCTATGGATCATTTGAACAACTTTTCAACAGACTCTCATAAATTGAAACTTGAGCTAGAGACCAATTAGGATTTATATTTGCCTTTTGTTTGTTCTTTAAATCATTTTTGTCTTGATAAAGCTATAGCACTTCTTGCCAATTGTTAGAATCAATTTTTTGGATTTCTTGCACCTGCTTTCCTCTAGCTGTTTTCTTTTCTGACTTCTGAATCTACAATTGTTAGCCTTGGAACTGATATGGCTTTCTTCTTTAAATTCAGAATCAATTTATTTTCACTTATAGTAACAGGCAACATAGAGTTGATAAAAGGCATTCCCAAAAATAAGCTTGCAGACGGGTCATAATGCTGTATGGTAGAAATATTAACAATACTCCCCCCAACTTTTAAAGAAATGTTGTCAACATAATGGGTGAGATTCACAGTTCCATCAACAGTTTCTGAAACTAAAATATTTTGCAACGTTTTCCATAAACCTTTAAACAAAGATGCTCTAACCAGATTTTTAGAACCACCAATGTCAATAAAAGCATCGACATTAATCCAATCACCTCTGACTTGAAATTGTACTGGAATGTACAACAGATTATTTGTTTTAACCATTTTCCTGAGAATATTACTTTCTGCAACTATATCATACTTTGGAAGAGGTAAAGAAGATGAAGGTGATATATTCTTCTTATATGGACAAAAAGAATTTAATTCCTTCAAGGGAGAGACTGATCTTTTACCTTTATCTTGAAAATTAGTAAGAGTCTGATCTAAGGAGATAGAGGTATCATTAGTAGAGTCATATTCTTCTTTAGTCCCTGTAGTGGCACTTTCTTCTTCACTGTATTCATCACAAAAATGGAGATCTTATTGTTCTGAAAAATCATCATCTAAGCAATTTGAACATCTATTCATTTTTTGAGCAATCTCTGGAGGAGATTCAATATCTGATAGAGAAGCATCAGTTAAAATATATACATCTGATACTTCATCTTGAGAATCTACTAAAGACCAATTATCAACAAAATCATCAACTTCTATAAAAGCTTTCAGCTTATTTGAAGAACTCTTTGGACACTTTCTTGCAAAATGTCCTTCTTGTTTGCAAATAAAACAAGCATTATCTTTTCTTGGCTGTCTTTGTTTCTTTAAATATCTGAATTTTCTGAAGGGCCTTCTAGGATTAGCAACTTTCTTTGGCTTAAATCTTCCATATCTCTTTGATTTTTTCCGATTCTGAAAAGTTGTCCATGTCAAAACAGTTTTACACACATTGGTACTCGGAGTAAAATCTTGTGCTTTCTTTTGCCAACAGAGATATTTTACCTTTTCTTGACATCTGAATAGAAGATCTATCCAATAGATTTGATCAATTGTCTTACTTTGAAATTCTAAATCTTTCATGATCAAATCACCTAAGTTACCAGGCAACTTTGATAAAAAGGAAGTTTTTTGAGTAGAGTCATTTGTAAGATTTGGTTTATAAATCTTAGACATATAATCTTGCCCAAATTGGTCTAAGAATTTCAAATCTTTTAATTCCATCCTAGCCAGATATGTTATAATTTTCTTTTTCTCATCAGTAGGTTCAGGTACAAACTATGTTTTTAACGACAGTTCAAGGGTAGCTAATCTGGCAGCAGCTATGGCTAATCTTTCTTATTATGATGGTCCCATACACCAGTCATAAACAATACCTGCCATTCTCTTTTCTACTAGGGAAAAGACAGATGCATTATCTCTTTTTGTTGTCACCTGCATTTGATATAATGCACCAATCCATATTCCTATTGACTCTGCTAGATTTGTAGATTTATCCAGATCTAAAACATACCCACTAGAATTGGTTGCAAATAGGTCTTCTTCAACTCTAGGGTATTTTGGGCTTTCTCTAAAAATATGAGCCTTTTGAATTGAAGGTAAAATAAAAGAAGGAAACTTAGAAGCAGCATTTTCTAAGGTGATTATTTTAGCTTTAGAATTTCGGACTTTTAAAGTCTTTTCTGGTTCAGATTTCTTTTCTGAAGCCTTTACACTAGATTCTAGTTCACTGACTTCTTGACTTTCTTCTAGATCCCAAAAATTAGGAGCATTCATGTCAACTGAAAATTTTGGACCTTTTAATTCTTTCTGCTTCTTCTTCTCTTTTCTTCTTTTTCTGGCTTCCCTTTCAGATTTTTCTTATTGTTGCTCTTCATAGAGAAATTTTAGATTAGCCATTATCAACTCATTTTGGCTTCCCAAATCATCTACGACTTCTTCTGCATGACAACACCAAGTAGCAAGATAATTTCCAATTTGATATGTTTGATCCAGATCATTGGTGTTTGAGGCATTATGCTCTATTAAAGGAGCACGGTCAGCTCTAGTGGAAGGTTGCCTTGATTGGGATGAGGTAGTACTGAATTTTTTTTTTGGAGGCCATTTCCCCCCTTTTACAAAACGGCGATTGGCATATTGCCATTCTTCCATGGGTGGAAAATTACTTGTAGAAGTGCAAAACATTTTATTGACTGCTAAGAAAGGTTTTGATTCTGGTATATGCAACTCAGTAGGAGCTAAAACAGGCTCAACTGGAAAAAATTCTTCAATAGGTGTAGAACTGGTTCTATTTGAAAATGCTTCTTCAGTAGGAGAGATAGGTAGGACATGTCTTCTTGGCCTAAATATCGGTCTAGGAATAGCTAGTTTATTTGGTATTATACGAACTTGACCATTATTGAAAACTACTCTTCTAGACTTGACTTCAGGTTTGTTGACATCAGCAAGGGATTTATATTGAAAACATGGAGGGATGTAAACCCATGGATACTCCTCTTCCAAGAAACTGGAGGAAAGAGGATGCTACATCTAGAGAGGTAGTGGATGCTACTGTCTATCGACAGTTAGTGGGTTCGCTAATGTATTTAGTAAATACAAGACCAGACATATGATATGCGGTGAACCAGCTTAGTCAAGCGATGGTTAAGACTACCAAGCTCTTTTGGAAGACGGGCAAGCATGTCCTAAGATATCATAGGGGCACATTTGAGTGTGGCTTATGGTACAGACAGATAGATGAGGTGAAGTTGCATGGCTTCACGGATGCAGATTGAGCAGGCAACCTAATGGACAGAAATAACACATCAGGAGGGGTCTTCAGTATTGAATCTAAAACTTTTTCTTGGTACATCAGGAAACGGAGATTCATGGCACTCAGTTCAGTGGAAGTGGAATACATGGCAGCAAGTCAAGCTGCATGTGAGGTTATCTGGATGAGAAAGATCCTAGTTGGTTTTTTTGGTTCTCATTTAAATCCTACAATGATTCATTGTGATAATCAATTTTTTGTTAAACTCTCAATTAATCATTTGTTTCATGATAGATCTAAGCATATAGATATCTGGTATCACCATATCAGAGATTGTGTGCAGGAGAAGATCATGTTGCTTAAGTACATTCCTACGGAAGATCAAGATGCAGATATTCTGACGAAGGCACTCACCAGGAGAAAATTCGACTACCATAGAGATAGGATCGGGGTAGAGGATAATCCCTTTCTTGTTGAGAGGGAGTGTTGAGATTCAACAAGATGATGATCCTAGTGAAAATTAAGCACCTACACTAGGTGGGGCCCACAAGCTATTTTTGGGTGTATGTTTATTTTTAGAATGTTGAGAAAATTCTATTTATAGAAAGAGTCTATTTATAGATGGTTGAGAAAATTCTATTTATAGATGAAGTTATATATTTAAATGCATGGGATGAGTCTATTTATAGATCGAGTTTCTAAAAATAGAATGCATGCCGATTATTATTATCTCTTAATAATAATTAGACAATAAATAATAATATATTCTCTTGAAGCATTTGATTTCAGTTAAATGATGTGGAAAAGCATTTGATTGAAGGAATTATGAGTTCTAAGGTTGGTTAGTGGGACATACAAGTGGAATTTGTTGTAACTGAGTGATACAAAGTTGTAACAGGGTTGGATGTGTAGTTATGTGAATTGTAAAGTAGTTTAACTCAGTTAAGTGAGTTAAACTCAGTTGTGCTAGTTGTAACCAGTTGTAACTAAAGATACACTAGTGAGACATCAGTGAATTAAATATTAAATTAATTCACATGGAGTGATCTCACATGCAACTTAATATTTACTACTATAAACTACATGCATGTCAGATCTAGTGGAGACCCAGTTGAGAGATAGGTGAAAGGGACAGTTTGACTATCAATATGACATTAGTGGGTGCACTCTTGCAACCAAACACACATTGGAGATACCAATGAGTATTGCACAGTCAAGGCAAGGCAGGATTTCATTCATTCAGGGATTGTGATCAGCAGGGATTGCACAGTGGAGGCAGGCTATTTGGAGGCAGTAAATTGGTGCATGTATTTGCTAATTTTTGTATGACAGCGTGAGATGATTGTATATTGTATTGAGAGCTCTTGGATTAGAGTTTTGTATGAGATTGTTTCATGATCCATGATATATACATAATATATGATATTGGGGTTTTTAGATTTATGCTTTCCCGATAAAAACATTTGTGTTATATGTGTGATTGAACTTTCTTCATGTGTTTGCAATTGGCGATTAAATTTCTTCAAAGATTTAAGTAGAAGGATTGTATAGTTAACAGTGGCATATAATTGTTAGATCAAGAGAATCCAGGCAATACATAATTGTATTAAAATTTCTACAAATTAATGTCTTTCGTAGATCATTAGTAAGGCATTTATGTGTAGAATAACAATAGAGATTGTGGTGCAAGTGAAAAAATTTTATCCCCAAAAAATTTCATTTAAAACCTCAAACTCGGCCCAAAAAGTTTATGATCCAAATTCTCCAATTTGGGTCCCACCACTAAAACTTTTCTTGTAAGTTTATTACTCTGATTTTTCTACCCTAAAAGAAATGAAATGGAAAACAAAGAATATACTGATCCAATCCAAATTAATTAAACTCTAGCCATCATACCTATATCCTTTTTCCCTTTTCTTAGTCATGGATGCCTTATATATGATTTCGTTATTTATTTAAAATTGAGTTTTTTTATGTAAGAGACCTATACATTATGCTTGGTGAGAGAACTTGGTTATTTTCCTTTACTCAACATGCCATATTTAGACATTTCATCATTGGCCTAGTCATTTTTTCAATGTACATGGAAATTGTTTTCTTAACAAACAAGACTTAGCTAATTTTACCATTTCTCTAATCCCTTATTCAAAAAATTGAATCACTCTATGACTCCTATCCATTTTCTTATCAAATGGTCTTAGTATTTTGTTTAACATTTGCAACATTGGCACTTGTTCCCTTCTTATGGGAACTACAATTTCTCTCTCATACTAAGAAAAAAATACTTATTGCTCATAAAACTCTTATTAAGCCCACCATTTCAGTTTACTACTTCATAATAAACTCTTTATTTAACCCTAAGTTAGTTGTATATCAATAGTTTATTTAATTTTTACTTAGAAATCAAGCATTACTCACATATTCCTTTGCTATATATATATATATATATATATATATATATATATATATAAACTTTCTAAATATATTTAAGATAAATTAATAGAATTTTTTTTTAATAATTTAAAAATAAATATCATCACAATTAAATCAAAATCTTATTCTACCTAAAATAAATATATTTAAGTTAACTTTCTAGAAATAATGATTAACCATCTAAAACTAAATAACATTTCAATTAAATCATAACATTATATCATGTCAAAAACGACAACAAACCATTACATAATGAGATATAAAAAGCCTAAAATTCAAATGTGTTATAAACTTAATCAACCATACACTTCCTTACCTATCTTATAATACCAAAAACAATAATAAACCACTATAAAATGATGCTCTTTCAAAATTTGAAACTTAAAAATCAAACTAGTTGAGCATGTTATGAACCATAAGTTCAAATACAATGTGATTTGTTCATATAAAACCTAATAAGCTACCAACAAAAGGATTTATGAATAAGATATTGATAAAAAAAATTGGATTATTACTTTAAAACATATATACAACAAAAGGATTTATCAGTAAGATATTGATAAAAAAAATTGGATTTTACTTACTATTGTCTTTAATAAAATTTAATATAAAGTTTTCAAATTTTGACACAACTCCATTTATAATATCATCATCAACAATAATTTTTTAATATAATGTTTTCAAATTTTGACACAAATGTCTATTATTAATATAATCAAACTTATAAAGTTTCCAAATTTTAACATAAAACTTCATGGATAATGTAATCAAACTAATGAGTATGGAATGCAAATATAACATGGTTAAAAACAAGACTCCATAATAATTCTCATTGGATAAGAATTACTAATTGTAATATAATTTGAATCTAACAATAGAAAACAAATAAATAAATATGTTTATTATTATAAATAAATAATTAAAAATTATATAAATATTTTATTATAATAAAATATAAATAAATTATATAATATTTTATTAAAAATAATAACTATTATAAATTCTCATATATTAAAAAAATTAACAATTAGCTTGTAAATGTGTGTTGTTTCTTAGGTGACCTAATCAATATGTTTGGAATAGTAGCTAACTCAAATAAATTAACAATTATCTTGTAAATGTGTGTCATTTCTGAGATGACCTAGTCAATATGTTTGGAATAGTAGCTAACTGAAATTTACACCTAACAGACCGTTTTTAAAATAATGACAAATATTTAGAAACTTAAATTTGGATTTTGAATCATGTTTTAGTGAAACTTTTTATTTTATTATTTTACTACAAATTACAATATTAAATGAGTTTTTAAAATATTTTGTAATTAAATATTTTTTATTTTTTTATCAATTTATCATTTAACAAACATGGTATAAAACATTATTACACTCTTTCATTGAAAATAAAAATATTTAAACATAATATCTAAATACAGATAAAAGTCAGAAGGGATGTTTCCACCACCATTTTTGAAATTTTATAAATGGCTATTATATTAAGCGATAAGAAATATATATTACAGGACGCAACCAGGATCGTCTCCTCCAGGGCCTCCAAAAAATATATGTTGACCATATTGACCGTCGATATAACTTGAGACATTATAACAATTTGGTCTACCTGCCACCTCATTTCCTTGCATGATAATTAACTCTCCACGGTCGTCAAGAAGTTGTATGTCCCTTATATGAGTTATATATATATTTTTAAAAATTGGTTTAATTGGGAAGAAATTAAATACAACATTTCTCTTTTAATCTATAATTTAATCTAATAAACTTTTTATAATAACAATTTAATAGATTTATATTTAAATTCTAACTATTTATTGAAATTGTATATACAAATAATATATCCAAAAGTATTCCAACTTTGTACTCACTGTCCAATATATGAAAAAAAAAAATGTGGATGATAATCTCCATATTGACTAGGATTCACCTGCATAGTTATTGTTTGAAATAGTTGGTTATTAGTTTTTGTCCATCATTGAAATAGAAAATAATAATAATTTGATTTATTGATTTTTATTTAATAGTATTTATCTATTTTAATTTTTATGGTTAAGTAAAGAATAACACTATACAAAAAGTAATAATATTATAAAGTAATAGTCTTTTAAATCAATCTTTTAAAAATTGTAAAAAATAATTTGATTATCTATAATTAATTTTTGTAAACATATTAAAAATTGGAATAAAAAACTTACAATCCATCCAATTTCCATGCTTTCTATTGGTTCACCTCCATTTGCAATCCAAATTTTACTTAGACTGAATATACCACCATTAGAAGTGTTCACATATGGTTGCCATATATTTATTCCTCCACCTACTCCATTGATGGACTAGACAAGACTAAATTGTACAACATCATACTTTCACAAAAAAAAACAAAAACAAAAACATATGAGAAACACATTTAAAAAATAAGAGATTAAATATCTTATATTCAGAAAAAATATATCATACTTTACAAAATAATTTTATTAGGAATTTGGCTTCTGTGATCCATAAAATATGTGTAAAAATTTTTTTCGGTGAAAATCACATAGGAGAAATTTGTGTCGACGCGTTTCGAACCAGCTAGTGTGGTTCATCATCAGGACAAGATGAGAAATCTGATCAGGAAACCAGTTGAAGTAGAATAGGACTGCTCCAACTAGCCGTTGGAAAAACGGCTAGTTTGACTAGAATAGGAAAATTATTATTATTATTATTTATTTATTTATTTTAATTTTGATTATGTTTTTATTATAAATTCTATATAAATAAAATATAAATAAAATATAAAATCAAATAAATCAAATATAAAATCAAATCAAATAATAATAATAATAATAATTAGTCAAATAATTTAATATTACTAAAGAGGTAAGATTTAAAAAATAAAAAATAAATAAAAATATAAAATAAAAATAAATAAATATAAAAAATAAAAATAAAATATAAAAAAATAAAAATAAATAAAAAAATAAAAATAAATTTGAAAAAAATAAAAATAAATAAATAAATAAATAATAAAAATAAAAATACAATAATTAAAAAATAAATAAATTAAAAAAAAAAAAAATAATAATAATAATATATATATATATATATATATATATATATATATATATATAAAATAAAATAAAATAAAAACAAAACAAAAATCCTAATCAAAACCAAATAAGAAAAATAAAAGGAGCACACCAGGAAAGAGGAATCAAGACCCACTAAGAGTGAAGTGCAGGAATCCAGCATCTGCTAACATTCCACCCATCATCCCTATTAAGGTTAACCGGCCTCTTTTCTATTTTAATCATTCTTTAAATATATATATATATGTGAAGAGAAATTTTTTTCCTATTTAAATATATAATTAATGAAATATCTTTTATTTTTATAAATGATTATTATTTTTTGTTTATCAATTACTCAAATTTAATCATAGGTTACTTTGCTATGGAAACTCATCCTCAACCAAATGTGCTAGTAAACTTAACATCTTTATAAATAATTAATTATTAGCAATTTCTAAATTACATAACTTATATTTATATATATATATGATAAAACAATTTTTTAATTTAAAATTCAAAAAACTTATTTACTTATTTAATCAATTCAACACACTCAATCAATATTCCAATATTTACCATATGAACAACTATATCATTATATATTATGAATAATAAAATATATTCAATACATCTAATTCAAATCAAGCATATAAGTCTAAATCAAGCATATAATAAAATATATTATCAAGCATATAAGTCTAAATTATCAAATCATAAAATAACTTTTCATATTTTTTTTTAATTTTTAAAAAATAATTTTAAAAGTTCAATAATTTTAAAATTTTTAATTAATAGTAATTTTTGTATTTTTATTATTATTTATAAAAATAACCTTTTCATATTTATTTTTAAAATTAAAAAAATAATTGTAAACAATTTAATTAATTATAATTTAATTATTATTATCATCATCATCATTATTATTAATATATTTAATAAATATATATTATTTTTATAAATTTGAATTATATAATTTAAATACTATATTAATTATATATTGAAAATAATTTGCAAATCACAAAAAAATCACAATCTTCACAAATTATATAACCAAAATTAAAATTAAAAAACAAAACATAAAAAAATTATTCAAGTATTAAGTTAAATTACACCTTCAATCAATCTTAGACGAATCACAACAAAGTCACAGTTATAAAAAAATAGCAACGAACAATCCATAATAATAAAATCACCATATCTTTTAAACTTTGAATCTGATAACGTGCTGTGCTATTTTAATTAGATGAATAAATAAATAACTATACCTCATGACCTTCGATTAAGCCACTCTGAATATTTCTTCGAAATCCAACACTTCTTCTTTCACTTAACGGGCCACAGATCCCGCCCTTTCCACAAGTTCTCGCTTTGTTTCTATAATTGCCACTGTGCCTTCTGGGCAGTCTGTTCCAACGTTAAAGCTGGAAAAATTTAATCCAGATTTCATCTTTTGATCATCCCCAGTCTCTATAGACCGTTGCTCCAAACACAAAATAGTATATTTCAAAAATCTTCCTGCTTCCTTATTATATTTCCTATATTCAAAGCTTATGGGCAACATTAAAATATCAAGATCTTTAAAGATTTTTAATTACATTATTATATGCTATTATTGGGTAAATTGAGTTGTCAAGAAGTATAGATTTTTGCATGGTTTTTTTAAAACACAAGGCTAAACTAGGAGAACCAATAAAATAAAAGAGGAAAAACCAAAAAAAAAACATGTAAAGAAAAAAATGTGTTATTAAAATATCAAGATTTTTAAATATATTATTATATGTAATTACTGGGTACAGTGAGTTGTCAAGAAGCCTAAATTTTTGCATGGTTTTATTGGCTAAATTATGAGAGCCAATAAAATAAAAAACAAAACAAAAAAACATTAAAAAAAATTGTTTCAAACAATACGTCGCCAAAGGCAATTGTAATTTCCATTCATGGTCAGGCTTATTGATTTTTATTTGATTTCAAAACAAATTACAAAGTTATGTTCAAATTTGTAGAAAGCTATTTGACAAACTTTTATAATCCTGTTTCTACTTTATTTAAATGGTGTAAAAATAAATTTTCAATTTTCATTAATTTTCAGTATTTTAATTTTGATTTTTTTAAATATTACCATTTTTATGTGCTTTTATCCCATTTCCACCATCCACCGCATATAAAACACATATATATTTAAAAATAAAAATAAAAACCAAAAAAATAATTTTAACTCAAAGAGGATATGAAGATTAATCAATAAATCTTAAAAAAAATATAAAAAAGTCCATCTTCTTTTTCACCGAAGTTCTTTTACATTAAGTTTTAGTATATATTCATATTCAATGCTTTATAATTTTTTCCTAAAATTTGTGTGTTATATAGTTATTATATAGATTTGTATATAGTTATTAAATATATTATTATAATTATTTTGTGTGTTTAAACATTATATAATTTTGACTAGTTGTTTTAGACATCATATTATGTATTTTATAATATGTTTTTGGAAAAAAATTTTAATCTATGTTGTCATCTTGATGTAGACTAGAAATATTATTTGATTATTTTAGTTAGGTTTCATTCGTAGCTAGTTCAAGGTAAGGGTTAATTGCTTTATGGGCTTAGGGATAATGGGTTATTTTTTAAGGGTTTAGGGGCTTAGGGGAATGAGATTAAGGTGTTATGGGGTTAATGTATATTTAGCGGGCTAATTAGGACCTAGAGGATTTAGAAGTTAATTCGTGGGTTTTATGGAGCATTATTAATAAGTTTTTTAATTATATTATGCACATAATTTAAAAGATAGACATAGTGAATACATTTGTGACAGCTAGCTTAAGTGCCAACTAATGGTTATGTTATTTTATATTAAGAAACTAAAATATTTATTTCTTTCTTGAGAAATATTACTTATGAACAGATATTAATTTTGTTCGATTAAATAAAATTTAGTTATGGAAAGTGGTTCCATAGAATGTAAAAGACTAATGGTAAAATTATTCCAAGAACTGAGAAGTGGTTGAACATAAAACAGTTCATACAGTTACCCTTTCCTCTGAGGATAAAGGTACATCCCAGTGAGGAAGAGGCGTTCTGTTCAGTAGCTGAGAAGAGAAGAGGAAATAGAGTGAAGAATTCCTGAGCTGGCAGTGACCAGTGGAATTACTCAGATTCCTGAAATTCCTAGAACAAAAGACTGGACTTGAGGTTCTGAGGTCTCTTCCAGAACCTCTGTCAACTCACTTAACTTAGGTGTCGAGTATGAGGGAGAGATGAGGATGTAGTTGCCCCTATGAAGGTAGGGAGGACAACATCAGCAATATCTGGAAAGACAGATAAGTAAATCAAGTCATTGGAAAACTAATTTTTGGATTTTGATTGAGTAATTAGTTGTATTTTATTTATCTACAGTTGCTTCTATATTAGATTTATGAAATGAGCTATATTATATTTATGAAATGAGGAACCCTCTTTTTTTTTCTCTTTAAGTAAACCAGACAGCTAGGAAAATCTTCAAAATATTTAGAACATGTGGGAAATAAAAGCAAGTTTAGATTAAGTAATCACAAATAGAAAATAAAATTGTAATCTAACTCTTTCAGTATTTAAAAACATGGAACTATTAACGTAGAGCTTCCGAGACGAAACCTCTAAGTCGGTCATTCTCTGCATCTATGGTAAACACGGACAGAATTGTCCAAAAATTCATCTAAAACTGAAGAAACAGTAAACTCGGAACCATAACAAAAAAGGAAAGAAGAATTTGTAAACAACAGATGAACATGCTAAACTCACATAACGGAACTGTAGTTAACAGAATGCCTAAAACGAGCATTGTACAGAGATTGTTATTGCAGAAAACAGAGATGTGCGAAAAGACACATGAACCTGAAACTGAAACAATCAATATTACCTTTACTGAAATGTTTAAATGTATATGAAAATAGAATATTTGAAGGGAAACTGTAATAATACTCTTGTATTTGCATAAAATTAAAAGTAAACAGAATACTTGAAAGAAAAATGGTAGCACTACTCTTGAAAATGCATAAATAAATATGTAATAGAATTCTAGAAAAGAAAAATATGTTTTTTTTTTTTTTTAGAAACGGTTATGAGATGTATTAACTGCTGGGTCTAGATGCCAGATTTCGGGTTACAATGAGAGGGAAGAGGGCCCAGGAAGTATCTATAGCCAAAAGTGCTATGAGACTTATGGACAACTTCCAGCTCTTTTTTACTATAATGATGCACTCGATTTTTGTGATTTCCCCTAGCTTAAAAATACAAACAAACTGATTCAATAGAAAGCAGTAAAACATTTAAGCTGGCAGATTATGGAATTGGATCCCATGTTTCGTCCTCGTCTCGAATTATTGCTCCAGCAGAGATGAGGACAACTTTATTTGCTTCAAGGTCTGCTTCTTTGTTGTTGTCTCTCAACACATGATAGTAGCTCAACTTTTTAAACAATTTCCCCAAAGTTCTGATTCTGGATATCAGCCTTGCCAATCTAAGATCCCGGGGGGAGGAGTTTGTCGCCATAATTTTGATTATCACTTGGGAGTCCCCAAAAACATTAACCTCCTTGATTTCTAGATTCAAGAGCGATTTAAGGCCTTGAAGGAGGGCCAGTGCCTCTGCTTGAATGCTAGAGTTGATCCCCAGACCCCATGCAAAGTTGTGGATCAAAACACCTTCAGAATTTTTTACAATACCTCCTGCTCCAGCCCTTCCTGGGTTGCCCTTTGAAGCCCCATCAAAGAAGAAGGAGTGCACCTGCTGCTTGGAGATCCATTCTTGAAACTCAGCATTGTTCTTCCCCCTTATTTGCCAATCTTCAATGAGGGAAATGTTGCTGGCGGCTTGAAGAAATTGCAGGTTTAGGGAGGTACCCCAGACTGAATCTAATTGAGTAAGATTTGAGGCATATTTTTTATTATCCAAGCTCTCCTTTAATTGTAATTTTATCTTGGCCGCCACCACCTTGACATCATGCTTAGTATCTCTAAATATTCTACTATTTCGCTCAAGCCAGATCTGCCAGCAGCAGATTTTGGGGAGGGCAGACCATGCCTTTTTTATCACTTTGTTTCTGGGTGGAGGACCGGGGTAACTGTTTTTCCAATTTGCAAAAATATTAGGAATAGAGGAGGGAAGGACAAAATTGGGGTTCCAGTAATCCATCAGCTCGCTCCAAACCTGCACAGTGAATTTACAATTCAAGATCAAGTGTGTGGCACATTCCACATTTTCCCTGCACAATGAGCACCTGGACGGACCATGGAAACCCCATTTCCGCAGTTTGTCATCTGTAAGAATTTTCTTGTGGAAAAGAAGCCAACAGAACATGTCGATTTTAGGCAGAGAGTGCAGGCGCCTTTCTCCTTGGGGATGAGGGCAAGGAATGCAGAGTTTGTGCTGCCTCCTAATTTCTGACAGTCTTAGGATTTTTGAACCATTTTGTAGAGATCTTTTTCCACAATGTGCCAACAGGATTGCAGAAATCTGGCGGTGAATCCATCCGGTCCTGGTGCTTTGTCAGGATCCATGGCAAAGAGAGCATTCTTGCCAATCTATCGTTTATTGGCAGGGCTTCCTAAGAAGAAGAATGTGGAAGCTGCGAAATTTGTTAAGAAAATTGATGAAATACCTGAGATCTCTCTTCCAGCAGAGACTCTGATTCAGGTTGCTTTATCACTGGCTGAACGAGCTCTCATAGGCCAGTTCACAGGGCTTTGGCCATCTCCAAAAACCACTGAGAGCTGGGTCAATAGAAACTGGGCGCCTCTGATCAAAGAAAGCGTTACTTCTTATTTTTTGGGGAGAGGTTACTTTCTCTTCGAGTTCACTTCTAAAGATGATAAAGATCTGATCTTCCAGAATGGCCCCTACTTCATGGGCCCCCAGGGTTTGTACCTAAATAAGTGGACTCCTGACTTCGATCCTGCTGTGGATGTGCCCAAAGCAGTCCCGGTGTGGGTTAGACTCCCAAATCTCCTAGTTCACTGCTGGAATTGGGATTCTCTGATGCATATTGGAAATGCCCTTGGGAATTTCATCGATCGAGCAAACAACAAGGACCAGTATGACTGCGTTAGGATCTGCGTGGAAGTAGATCTGGAGGTTGGGCTACCAGAGGCCATCAAAATCAAAGTCGGAAGCTGGACACATGTGCGGAAACTGGACTATGAGCATCTGCCCTTCAAATGTCGGAAATGCCATGTCTATGGCCACTTCGCCAGAGGTTGTCCATCCAACAATGAGGATGTGCAAGGGAAGGAGGACGGATGGAATCAAGTCAAGCGCACCAAAACCTCCCATAAGGCTCAAAAGCCGGGAGGCCCTAGTGGCAAAGGTCCCCAACAGGCCTCTTCTCAGCAGATCCCGTCTAAGTCCGCTTCTAAAAACAAGTTTGAACTCCTAAGCTCGCACCAAGAGGACACCCAGGAGGTGGAGGTTCAAAAGACAGCATCCCCGGTCAAAGGGACCCCCTCTGTGTCTTCCAAAGATGCAAGTGTTGCAGAAAGCTCAAAAGGAATACCTGTTGGCGTCGAGGAAGAGGACCTGGAGTCGGAAGATTCGGAGGAGGAAGGAGAAATAGGCGACTCTCAGGCCTCTGTTAGGAGATCCACAAGAGGTCGCAAAACAGACCAGGAGAAAAGAGAGCAGGAAACGTACAAGGACAAGTTACAGGGCAGCCAACCAACTCTGGAGAAACTACTAGCAAAAAAGACGAAGATGGTGAGAAGCCAGCCCCCAGGCTCCAAGGGAGCCCAGCAGAACAAAGGTAAATAATGAAAATAATCTCTTGGAATTGTAGGGGTATGGGGAGCAAGATCAAGGAAGAGGCAACAAGAAATTTAATAAGAATAGAAGCCCCGGACATATTCCTTATCCAGGAGACTAAGATGGAGGAAGCAGACTTCCTCCAAACAAGTAAAATAATCTGGAGTAAAAGCAAAGCAAAAGCTGTCTCAGCCCGAGGAGCCTCTGGAGGGTTAGGTGCTCTTTGGAATGATAGCAAGTTCTCGTTAATCTCTGAAATTTCAAACACTCACTGGCTGCTCCTAAAAATGCAGCATCTTGTCACTAAAGAATACTTTTGTCTCTTTAATGTATATGTTCCGGTCAATGCTGGAGAAAAAAAGGCCTGTTGGGACTCTATAAGAAGCCAGGCAGAATTAGGGAACCTTGACAACATCATTATTGCAGGTGACCTCAATCTCACATTGCATTCCTCTGAAAAGAGAGGAGGCTGCATTGTGCAAGATCCGGCGAGGGAATGGGCAGAGGATCTTCTGCAAGATTGGGATTTGCTGGACATCAAGCCCTCTTCAGGTAAGTTCACTTGGTCAAACAAAAGAGTAGAAAAGAAAAATATGTTAACAATCCTGAATTGCGGAAATATATGTTTACATAACTGAAAGAAGTTGGAAAAGAATCTCTGTTGACCAATTCTTGAGAGAGTAGGAGTAGTAACCATAAGATGAGATAGGTTCGCTTCACCCAGTAGGAGGTAGAGCCAAATCCAGAGAATAAAACCTAAAATACACAAAACACGGTGATACAATAATAAATGCCCAGAGGACCAAATATATATATATAGGATTGAAAATTATAATTTCAACTGTTATACAAAGTCCACAGTAATCACAAACTGAGCAAAGCCGAGATATTCAAGTAAAGAGTATAATGATAACAATATAGTGGTGTAAAGCACTATAGCAAAAAACCCAAGCCTTGAGGTTGAAGTAGGGTTCACTGCAACTGGAAACCTTTGAAAAAAACCTACAGTGGAGAAAGTTACCTCGCATGGCAGGTAGACTGAGTCAGAAAAGAACTAGTAACGAGCATTCTAAAGGAAATCCACCATAAAGTCGGGCTAAGGAGGTTACCTATGCATGAAGGTGAGATGGGAAAAAACTGTCAGTAACTAGTATGAGACCATGTCAACCAGTAAATATGCAGAGTATAGGGAAGAACGAAAGGTGAGTAGCCTTTACCTGTGGAAATTACTCCGTGGGAATTAGCAGGTTTAACCTAAAATTAGGCCTCGAAGAAAAGAGTCAATACCCTATCATCGTATCGGGAAATGAAAACACAAATTAAAACCACCACATACGTTTCAAACATTAGCAACTTACCTATGAGCTTCATAGGAGGGTGCGGTGGAGAAGCCATTGTCATCAACCCTGAGGGATGAGCTAGAACCACCGTACTGGCATAGTAAGAAAAAACAATATTTAAAGGAAAACAATGATCCAAGAAACTGAGGAACTATGAATTGTTGCTAGCAAGAAAACTAAATACTCTGTGGTGGAAGATCCATAGCTTTGTATTTCCGAAACAAAAAAAAAAATCAATAGTGATACACCAAGAACTTATGGTAAATGGGACAAACTGGGTTAATTATTCACTGTATGCGAATAATCCCAGAACAACACTTAGGAGAGCCATGATAGAGGCCTATCGGCAGCAGCAAGCCAAGGCATACTTGTAGAACTATGCAACGAAGACTCACGAATGAATGGAAACGGTTAAGGTTAGGGTAATTCATTACCCTAATTGAAAAACCTCAAACCCTCTATGACTGTGGATCTCAAACGTATGCAAATCAACAACGCAAAGAGTTCACAGCTGTCCTTCGATGGAGTGCTTTCTAGGCTGTATGGAGTTAAAACAATTCGATCACCGTAGCAAAGGTTTTCCATAGTAATTCGTTAAACCAAACAATTCATTCTTAACCAAAGACATAAAAGGCACCGATGAAATAGTCCTTGTCGACTTAATTCAAGGTCCTTTCTTAATAAAGAAGCAGGAAAAACAAGCATGACCTATACCTGATGCCAGATATGCTGACAGGATATCACCTCATAAACTTGCGAAGCATGCCTTGAACCTTTATGTGGCAGTAATAAATACAAATTTTGATTTTATCCATAGTACTGTACTGCTATTCATATGATATGGAATGTCTATTAGCATAGGTAATAAGAGGAATCAGTTATAGAAGTTGATTAATTAAATAGTTTTTAATATAAAAGTATAAAGTTGATTTTTTTATTTATATGACTATGGTAATATGTTACAAGTGGTATCAGAGCAGAGTTCGCACGTTGGGACCTTAGGGGTCACCTAATATGACAAATTCTGTGTAAATGATGCACAAAAAAGAAAAAGCATAGCAGGAGAAGATATGAGGAGGGGGTCAACACAACAAACACCCCAGCACACAAGGGAGTTTATACCCCAACCACGACCGGAAATGAATCCTAAGATGTGGATTCAGCTAAGTGTATATCAACACTAGTAGACTAGTAGACTATTGGAGGAACAATAGCACTAGACTAGTATTCTACTAAACACAGTGAAAAAGCTACAGGAAGAAATGGTCCACATTAGGATGTATAATGAGTGCTTAATGCAAGATCAAGAAAGGATACTCAAGAGCCTTTCTGACAAACAGAATCAGGGAGTGGTAAAACCTAGTCTTGATAGAGACATGTAGGAAGGAAATGAATGACAAGCAAAGGACCAAACCACTAACAGAATGGAAATAATTCATTCTCATTGAAGTAATAAAAATACAAATTAAAATGAGGTTGAGTCAGGTAATGTGTCAGAACAACAAGAAATTAAGAAACAAAAAGTAGAATTGCAAGGTGAGTTTCGAAAGATAAAACCACCAACATTTGATGGAGAAGCAGAGGAAGTGGCTGAAGCATGGTTGATAAATATAAACAAGTACTTTCAAGTCTACGAGTATAGCAGCAATATTAAAGCCATATTAGCCATCTATCAGTTGAGGGATAAGGCCACACTATGATGGGAGGAGGTTAAGAATTTCCATAGCATAGAAGATCAAGATGTAACTTGGGATACATTTCAGCAATATTTTAAAGATAAGTACCTAACTGAACACTTCTATGAAGAAAATTCCAGATAATTTCATGATTTAAAATTGGGTCAAATGACGATGGATGAATACATAACTAAGCTCACTTCACTACTCTGCTACATTCCTTATTTAAGGGACGAAAAGGCTAAGGTGCAGTGGTTCCTAAGTAATTTGCCAACTCACATGAAGGAACGAATTGAGTTCATGAATCCAAGGACCATGGAAGAGGCAATTTGAAAGGCAATAATGTGTTATCAGCAATCTAAGGAAAAAGGAGAACTGGGTAAAAATTGGAAATCAAGAAAAGAGCATAAAAGCAGCTCAAATTTTAAAGAAAAGTAGAACCAATAATTTTAATAATGCTGCAGGGAGTTCATTAAGTTAAAAATTTGGTAGGAACCATTAAAGAACCCAGTGGCCTGCGGAGGATAAGTCCACAGAGGCTTCCAGCAAGCCAAAGCAAGAGCAAAAATAGAAACCACCCCTGCAGTGCTGGGGATGTGGTGAGGCTCACTATTATAGGAACTGTCCACAATGGGGGAGGAGAAAAACAATTGCTAATCTACAAGAAGCTTCTACAGCGGGAGATGTAGCCCGAAATATACCCAAAATTAACGCAGAATTGGAAGATCATCAACATATTTACCAACCAACGATGATAGAGTTGGAAGGTAAGCTACTCTCGCAACTTGTTTCCATTTTGGTTGACCCAAGTGCAATTTTAAGCTATGTAAATTACAAAGTTAGAAATTCAAAACTCCATGGCTGGTACAGCTAGAAACTGGAGAAAAGAGAAATTTTTGTGCCAAAATACCAAATTGTACACTGGAAATTAGTGAACAACATCTAATTGTGGACCTAAATATATTACCTTTGGGATCCTACAATGTGCTACTGGGCATGGATTGGTTGGAGAAACACTGTACATTAGTGGATTGTAAAGAAAATATTATATATTATAGAATTCAAGATGGAACTTTTAAGGAGATACAAGGAATAAAGAAACACCTATAGCTGTGTCCTATTACAGCCTCTCAAATGAGTAAGTATATGAGGAAGGGATGTAAGATATATGCTATTCAAGTGGGTTTTACTAATTCCAAAGAAAAAACTTCGATGATGGAAAACATACCAGTAGTGCAAGATTTTATGGACGTGTTTCCAGAGGATTTACCAAGTTTGCCACCAATAAGGGAAATTGATTTTACTATCAATTTGATGCTAGGAGCATCACCGATTTCAAGGGAACCCTACCAAATGGGTGTAACAGATTTGACCGAACTGAAGATGAAATTACAAGAATTGTTGGATAAGGGGTATATCCAAACAAGTGTGTCCCCTTGGGGAGCACCAGTGATGTTTTTAAAGAATAAGGATGGAACCATGCGAATGTGCATGGACTATCGACAACTTAGTAAGTTGACCGTCAAAAATAAATACCCACTAGCACGAAAAGATGATCTATTTGATCAGGTGAAGGGGGCCACTATATTTTCAAAGATAGAATTAAGGTCAGGATACCACCAGATCTATATAAGAGATGAAGACATCTAAAAAACTGCTTACCGTACCAGGTACGGGCATTACATATTTGTGGTATTACCATTTGGATTGACTAATGCACCAGCAATATTTATGAGGCTGATGCATGGTATATTTCACCCTTTTCTGGACAGTTTTGTGTTGATATTTATTGCCAATATCTTAATTTATTCGAAGAATGTGGAATAGCACAAGGAGCACTTAAGGATAGTGTTGGAAATGTTACGAAAACATCAACTGTATGCTAAGTTCAACAAGTGTGATTTCTTCAAGGAATAAATTCAGTACCTAGGCCATGTTATTTCTACTGAGGGAATAGCGGTTGATCCAGAGAAAATTAAGACAATTATGGAATGGAGTGTACCCCAAAATGTGGCAGATATACGATCCTTTATGGAAATGGCACGATATTATCGACGTTTCATTGAAGGATTATCAAAGATGGATTTTCCAATTACCTCCTTACAAAGAAAGGGGAAAACTATTTAAATGGACTAATGAGTGTCAAAACATTTTTGAAAGGTTAAAAATTCTGTTGACTACTACCCTAGTATTGAGAGTAGATCACCCCAATAAAGACTTTGAAGTTTGTACGGATGCATGTAAAGATGGAGTTGGGGCAATCTTGTTGCAATAAGGTAAAGTAGTTTCCTATGAATTACGGAAGTTAAAAGAGCATGAACAACTATACTCAGCTTATGATCAGGAGCTAACAGGGTAGTGCATGTGCTCCGAGTATGGAGGCACTACTTGCTTGGAAAAATATTTGTACTAAAAACCCACCATAGCAGCCCAACCAGTTACTTTAAGAAATCTAATCTTAATTCTCGCCAGGGAAGATGGAATGCCTTCCTAAGCAAGTTTGGCATTAATATGCAACATGTGAAGGGTAAGGAAAATAGAGTGGCAGATTATTTGAGTAGAAAGTTGCACGGTGTTTATGAATTGTACTACAACCAGATTGAATGCAAGTTTCAAATCAAATAAAAATAGAAGCCGAGAAGGATCCTGAATACCAATTTATATGGCAGCAAGAAAAGGAGGCCAGAAGGAAAGAAAAATATTTTGATTATGGAGTTAGCAAAGATTAGTTATTAACCTTTAACGAAAAGATATATGTTCCAAATCGAATGGAATTGAAGGAATTTATCTGGAACGAATACCACCGAAGTAACTACTCAAGACACCCAGGGTATCAAAAAATGCTAATAGAAATTATAAAGAACTATTTGTGGCTAGGTACGTGAAGAAATATTGTAGAATATTTGAACAAATGTCTGGAGTTCCAACAAGTGAAGGTGGAGCATTGACATCCAGCTGGATTGATGCAGCCTATACCGGTACCTAAGTGGAAGTGGGAGGTTATATCTTTAGACTTTCTTAATGGTTTACAAAAATCAAAGAAGCATAATGACTCCATTATGGTGGTGGTTGATCGGTTAAGCAAGGAAGCACATTTCATACCAGTATGGTCTACTTATAAAATGGTGCAAACAGAAGAAATATTTATGAGAGAAAAATTTAGATTGCATGGCATTCCAAAGAATTTCATATTAGACAGGGATGTGAAGTTTACTTCAACATTATGGAAAACATTATTTATAGCTTTGGGAACCCAAATAAATTTCAGCACTGCTTACCATCCATAGACAGATGGACAAACTGAGCATGTGAATTAGATCTTGGAGGATATGTTACACATATACGTAATGCAGCAGCCAACGAGATGGGAAGATATCTGAACTTAGTAGAGTTTGTGTACAACAATGGTTATCAAGAATCTCTTAAGATGAGTCCTTTCGAAGAATTATACGGACGACAATGTCATACTCCTATTAATTGGAGTAGCCCTGAAACCAAGTTGTTGCTTGAACTGAATATCTTAGTTGAGATGGAATCAGAAGTAAGAAAGATCAGGAAAAAACTGAAGGTAGCTCAAGATCGACAGAAAATATGCATATAAGAAAAGGACTTATCATGAATTTTAATTGGGTGATCATGTGTATGTAAGGATTAAACCAAATAAGAGCACACTAAGGTGGGCCTCCTGTGCCAAGTTGGCTCCCAGGTTCTGTGGACCTTTCTAGATATTGGAAAGGGTGGGACCTGTGGCGTACCGACTAGCCTTACCCAGCCATATTCGGGTGCACAATGTGTTTCATGTATCCTTACTAAAGCGATATGTGCATGACCCAAAGCATGTAATCCACTATCAAAGCATTCAGGTAGGTTATGAATAAAAATCCAATCTTGAAATACTAAAATTTATGAGAAATTAACTCAAAGTTTCCTGAATGAAGGTCGATTTAGACTGCAAGTTCCTGGTCGAGCCTCGGTGTATAATAGATCGAAGAGAAATCATGCTCCAGAGGTGAGCCATCACCCAGGTTAAAGTGCAGTGGAAGCACTTCAGCTCGAATGAGGCTACCTGGGAACATGAATGAATTACTCGGGAAGCTTACCCAAAACTATTTCCTGAACTAGAATAAAACACCGACGATGGTGTTTACTTCCACGGGTGAAGTTGTGACAGTTGACTTACGTGCCAACTAATGGTTATGTTATTTTATGTCAAGAAACTAAAACATTATTTCTTTCTTGAGAAATATCACTTGATGAACATAATTTTTTTTTTTTTTATTAAATAAAATTTAGTTATGGAAAGAACTTCCATAGAAAGTAAAAGACTAATGGTAGATGTATTCCAAGAACTGAGAAGTGGTTGAACATAAAACAATTTAGACAGTTACCCTTTCCTCTTAGCGTAAAGGTACATTCCAGTGAGGAAGAGGGGTTATGTTCGGTAGTTGAGGAGAGGAGAGGAAATAGAGTGAAGAACTCCTAAGCTAGTGGTGACCAATGGAATTACTCATATTCCTGAAATTCCTAGAATAGAATACTAGGCTTGGGGTCCTGAGGTCTCTTCCATAACCTCTTTCAACTCACTTAACTCAGGTGTGGAGCACGGGGGAGAGATGAGGACATGATTTCCTCTCTGAAGGTAGGTAGGACAACATCAGAAGTATCTGGAGAGACAGATAAGTAAAAAAAGTCATTGGAAAATTGAGTTTTGGATTGTGATTGTGTAATTAGTTGTATTTTATTTATCTGCAGCTACTTCAGTATTATATTTATGAAATGAGATGTATTATATTTATGAAATGAGAAACCCTATGTGTTTTTCTCTTTAAGTAAACTAGACAGCTAGGAAAATATTTAAAATATTTAGAACATGTGGGAAATAAAAGCAAGTTTAGATTAAGTAATCATAGATAGAAAATAAAGCTGTAAAATAACTCTTTCAACAATTAAAAACATAGAACTGTTAACGTAGAGCTTCCGATATGAAAGCTTCGAGTCGGTTGTTCTCTGCATCTATGATAAACATGGATAGAATGGTCCGAACATTCATCTAAAACTGAACAAACAGTAAACTTAGAACCATAACCAAAAAGGAAAGAAGAATTTGTAGATAACGGATGAACATGCTAAACTCACATAACAAAACTCTAGTTAACAGAATGCCTGAAACGAGCATTGTACAGAGACTGTTATCACAGAAAACAGAGATGTGTGAAAAGACACATGAACCTCAAACTGAAACAATCGTTATTACCATTCATGAAATGTTTAAATGTATATGAAAATAGAATAATGGAAGGGAAACTGTAATACTACTCTTGCATTTGCATAAAAGTAAAAGTAAACAAAATACTAGAAAGGAAAATGCTAGCACTGTTCTTGAAATTGCATAAATAAATATGTAATAGAATTCTGGAGAAGAAAACTATGTTACCAATCCTGAATTGCAGAAATATATGTTTACATAGTTGAAAGAATTTGGAAAAGGATCTAGGAGCAAGTAACCATAAGATGAGATAGGTTCGCTTCACACAGTAAGAGGTGGAGCCGAAGCTAGAGAATAAAACATAAAATACACAAAGTATAGTGGCGTAAAGCCCTATAGAAAAAAACCTGAGCCTAAAGGTTGAATTAGGGCTCACTGCAACCAGAAAAATTTGACAAAAACCTACAGCAGAGAAAGATACCTAGCAGGGCAGGTAGACTAAGTCAGAAAAGAACCAGTAACGAGCATTCTAATGGAAATCCACCACACCGTCGAGCTAAGGAGGTTACCTATGCATGAAAGCGATATGGGAAAAAAACATTAGTAACTGGTATGAGACCATGTCAACCAATAAATATGCAGAGTATAAGGAAGAATGAAAGGTGAGTAGCCTTTACCTGTGGAAATTACTCCGCAAGAATTCATAGGTTTAACCTGCAAGTAGGCCACAAAGGAAAGAGTCAATACTCTGCCATCGTATGGGGAAATGAAAACGCAAATTAAAACCACCACATATGTTTCAAACATTAGCAGCTTACCTACGAGCTTCATAGGAGGGTGCAGTAGAGAAGCCATTGTGCTCAGCCCTGAGGGAGGAGCTATAACCACCGTACTGACACAGTAAGAAAAAACAATCTTTAAAGGAAAACAATGATCCAAGAAATTGAGAAACTATGAATTGTTGCTAGCAAGAAAACTGTACTATGCAATGGAAGATCCGTAGCTATGTATTTTCGAAACAAAAACCAATCAACAAAAATACACGAAGAACTTATGCTAAATGGGATAAACTGGGTTAATTACTCACCATCTACAAAGAATCCCGGAATGACACTAAGGAGAGCCATGATAGAGGCCTGTCGACAACAACAAGTCGGGACATCCTTGCAGAGCTCTACGTCAGAGACTCACAAATGAATGGAAATGGTTAGGGTTAGGGTAAGTCATTACCCTAATCAAAAAACCTCAAACCTGTTATGACCGTGGATCTTGAGCCTATGCAAATCAACGACAAAAAGAGCTCACAGTTGTCCTCTAGTGGAGTGCTTTCCATGCTGTATGGAGTTAAAACAATTCGATCACCGTAGCAAAGGTTTTCCATAGTGTCTATCTAAACCAAACAATTCATTCTTAATCAAAGACGTAAAGGGCGTCGATGAATACACAGTCCTTATCGACTTAATTCAAGTTCCTTTCGTAATGAAGTAGTAGGACAGACAATCACAACCTATACCCGATGCCAGATATGCTGACAAGATATCACCTCGTAAACTTGCGAAGCATGCCTTGAACCTTTATGTGGCAGTAATAAATACACATTTTGATTTTATCCGTAGTATTGTATGGCTAGTCGTATGATATGGAATTTCTAGTAGCATAGGTAATAAGAGGAATTAGTTATAGAAGTTGATTAATTAAATAGTGTTTAATATAAAATTATAAAGTTATAAAAAAAATTATATGAGTATGGTAATATGTTACAACATTTTTATAGGAAATAAGAAAATAATTATATAATATATTGTAATAAAATTTATAAGACAAAATAATAAAATATAAATATCATTAAAAAAATATGTAAATAAAAATTTGATTAAAAATAAAATTATTATAGAGAAAGATGATTGGATAAAGATAAAAAGAGTCATTTTAATAATTTAGGTAAGATCATAATTAATAAAAAAATACTATTTTTTATGAAAAAGATTATATAAAAGAGAAATGTTTTATTTATTTAAAAGTTTAAATTTATAAACGACAATTTATTAAAAATTTATGAGCCTAACCACAATCTATTTGACTCTTTCTCATTTTTAAGGAAAAAAGTATGGGACACAAGCCTTGCTCTTTGTATTTCAAAATTTTTTAGGTGACAATGAACTTTCTAATCTCAAGTGATATAGAGTGAAGAGTTCTCCATATAATGTCTCTTTTTGTGATAAGCAAAGTGTCTAATTTGTTGTAAATTGTGAGAAAACTAATAGAAGAAATATAAAATCTATGATAGTTTTAGCAAAAATCCCAGATTAGTGAAATGTTTGATAAATCACCAATGGTTGTTTTTTCCAAATTCATCTTACTTATTATCACTCATGCAAGGTAGAGCATTCCATTTTGAATGCCCTTTGAAGTAGGAATAGAGTTTTTATTCTAGAACACTCACTTACCACTAAGTACAAAGGAGTGTGTTTTGGAAATTTTGGTCATGTTACCACTCAAATTATTAGGGCTCCTAGGATGGGATATTATAGGGAAAGTACTAGGTCAAGGGAAACAATGGAGTGATATCCTATTATCACCTCAGTTAACGCTCCCTACTCTTTACCGACTTTCACCAATGGGAGGAGACCTGCTAAATGAGGACTCACACGAATGGAAAAATGGAAGGATGAGGAGTGGTTCCTAAGGCCTACTCACAAGAGAGACTCAATTAGATGGTTCACTTTCTTTAGAATCAAGATGGTAAGATCTCTAGGAAAGGCTAAGAGGGAATTTGAGGTTAGGGTTTTAGAATATGTATTCTCAAGTAAGACCCTAGTCTCAAAAGGCCTTATGGATGCTTTAATTCTAAGCTATATTTTTGGAATTTGAGTCAATAAGTTGCGGGACCACAAAGGTCCAAGTGGAAACAAAACTAGGTCAAGGATATGGAGTTGATAAACCAAGGACATACTTGACCTAACTAGGTTAGGGAAGGGGATAAAGGAAAGGATATTATTTTGATTACTTAATGTTATGATCCCAATGATGTCACTAGCTAATGGGAAACCAAGGGTGAAAATTGATCTTCGAGCTAAGCCTTGAAATATATCAAGATCCCATCGTCATAATTTCGTGAAATTTGGAGGGCTTCTAAAGGACACACCAACACAGTTGTGGGAAAGAGATCAAATTATTTTGATGGATAACTAGTGAGAACATTTTTGAGATTCAACAAGAAGATTCAAAACCCATGCCTAGTGCATTAAGCACCCAGACTAGGGTGGGGTCTAGGGTGGGGCCCACAATGCTATTTTTGGGTGCATGACTATTTTGGTTATCCCTTAATTAAAATGGACATTAAACTTTAATCTATTCTCAACGTGGACTTGAATGAGCTAACTGAAAGTGATAAATTTAGTTAGCTAGTGGATTTTGAGATAGAGGTTGTTGGTGAGGCATGTAGAGTAATTCTAGTTGTAACAGAGTTCGAAGTGCAGTGGTGCATGAGTTAGTGAAATTTGTTAATAGTTTAACTTAGTTAAGTGAGTTAAAATCAATTGTGTTACTTGTAACTAAAGATACACTAGTGAGAGATCAAGTGAATTAAATATGAATTAATTCACAATCAACGATCTCACATGAAACTAAGGATTTACTATTATTAGTTACATGCATGTCAGATCCAGTGGAGACCCAGTTGAGTTCTAGGTGAAAGGGAAGTTGACTATCAGTTGTAGGATTATTGGCTTTCACACTTGCAACCAAACACTCATTGGAGTGCCCATGATAATTTCATAGTCAATTTTGTGTAACCAACTCCAAAAATAGAAGAAAAAAGATATCAACGCCTTAGAAATAAGCCACTTCGAGGGGGCAACCTCCAATACATTACATAAATGAAAAATTCTTTGATGATACAATTCACACAACCTCCTTTCTATATATAGGAGTCCATGGGGCCATAATGTAATCCTAGTGGGCCACAATGTAATCCTAGCCGACCTAACAATAATAATTTAAGGGCACAATAATAACAAAATGGGGTTACAAGGGTACAATAATAACAATAAGGGGTTTACACTAACAATAATAAGGGACTATACTAGTGATATAGGGACCTAACATGCCCCTCTCCTTCAAAAAAAGTGTTTTCCTCAACACTTGAGTAGCTCCAGGTGCTTCTGTATAAAATTCTCATCCTCCCATGTAGAATCTTCAGTGGGTAAGTTCTTCCACTTGATGAGATACTCTGAAATTGATCGATTTCGTAGTTGTCGAGTTCTTTTTTCCATGACCGCTTCAAGTTCCAATATGATTTTTCCTTCCTCATCAAGTTCTGGCAATATTGTTTGAACTGGAAGATTTTCACCTATAACCTTCTTTAAGCATGAAACATGGAAAATTGGATGCACTCGTGAAGAAGCAGGAAGCTCCAATCTGTATGCCATAGTACCAATATTTTGCAACACCTTGTAAGGACCATAGTACTTTGGCGATAATTTATTATCCTTCTTAGCTTGCTTGAGGGACATTTGTTTGTATGGTTGTAGCCGTAAAAATACCCAATCTCCTACATCAAAACTTCTCTCTACGATGTTGATCTGCCTGTTGTTTCATTCGATTTTGTGCCAAATTCAGGTTATCCTTTAAGAGTTGGAGAACTTCTTGCTGATGCTCGATGTGATCTTCCACTGCTTGAACCTTCGAATTTTCCCTTAAATATGATGTGATGGATGGTGGATGATATCCATAAAGTGCCATAAATGGGTCATTTTTGCTGCAGTATGGAAGGAAGTGTTATACCACCATTCAGCGAGAGGTAACCACTTGACCCATTGTGTTTGTTTATCAGATACAAAACAACGAAGATATCCTTCCAAACATTTATTTACTATCTCAGTTTGACCATCGTATTGAGGATGATAAGATGAGCTATGAGCTAATTGAGTACCCAAACAAGAAAATAACTTCGTCCAAAAATTTCCAGTAAAAATGGGATCTTTGTCGCTCACAATAACCCTTGGGTTTCCATGTAGATTCTGAATTGTGTCCATAAATGTAGTAGCAACTGTACTTGCTTTAAATGGATGAGATAATGCACAAAAGTGTGCATACTTGGTAAGTCTATCAACTACCACCATGATGACACTCTTCCTTCGGACTTAGGTAAACCTGTGATAAAATCCATTGAAATCTCCTCCCAACGTTGACTTGGAATGGATAAAGGTTGTAGAAGTCCCGGGGTCTTAATTTTTTCCACTTTATTCTGCTGGCAAACCAAACATTCTGCCACAAACTTTTGAATATCAGATTTAAGGCCATCCCAAAAAAATTCTTTCTTCACCCTGTGGTAAGTTTTAAAAAATCTCGAGTGTCCTCCTAAAGGAGAAGTGTGCAATTCCAAAAGAATCTTTTGTTTTAGTTGGGAATTCTTACAAAGATATAAGCGATCTTTGTACCATAAGGAATCATTTTTCCAACTAAATGTATCAGATGTACTAGGATCTTGCCGCAACTTTTGAATGAGTGTCCATACATCTTTGTCCTTCTTCCATTCATCTCTTGCTTCAGTTATCCAATCTGGTTGGATAATAGAAATGGCACAAAGCAATGCTTCCACCTCTTCATTCTTTCTTGAGAGTGCATCTCCAACAACATTAAGCTTTCCTTTTTTGTAGATTATTTCAAAGTCATAACCCAACATCTTTGTGACCCATTTTTGCTGCTCTTCTGAAGATAGTCTTTGTTCCAAAAGTGTTTAAGACTATCATGATCAGTTTTTACCTTGAAGTGTCTTCCCATTAGGTAAGTTCGCCATTTCTTTAGTGCATGTAGTATTGCTAACATTTCCTTCTCATAAATAGGTTTCCGTAAATACTTTCCTTTGATTGGACGACTTTCAAAAGCAATGGGTCTTCCTTCCTGCATTAAAACTGCACCAATTCCATTTCCTGAGGCATCACATTCCACAATAAAGGTTTTGTGAAGTCTGGTGTAGCTAAGACCGGTGCTAGGCACATTGCCTCTTTAAGACGTTCAAAGGCCTTAGTTGCTTCAGGAGTCCATGAAAATGCATCTTTCTTCAATAATGTTGTTAGAGGTGCCGCTATTCTCCCATAATTCTTAACAAACTTGCGATAATACCCTGTTAACCCGAGAAATCCTCGCAACTGCTTTATGGTTGTGGGGACTTTCCATTCCTTAATGGCTTTAATTTTGTTAGGGTCTACTTTAACACCCTCGTGAGATACAATATGACCTGGATATTCCACCTCTTGTACTCCAAAGAAACATTTGGATGTTTTTGCATATAATTGTTTCTCCTGCAATAGTTTGAGCACCCTGTCAACATGTTCAACATGATCATTCCAAGACCTGCTATAGATTAGTATATCATCAAAAAATACTAGCACAAATTTTCTAAGGAAGGGTTTGAAAATGGAATTCATCAACCCTTGAAATGTAGAAGGTGCATTGGTAAGGCCAAAAGGCATGACCAAAAATTCATAATGACCCTCATGAGTTTGGAATGTTGTTTTTGGAATATCTTCAGTCTTCATTCTAATTTGATGATATCCTGAACGAAGATCCAACTTGGTAAAATAAATTGCTCCATGTAATTCATCCAATAATTCATCAATCACAGAATGGGAAATTTATCTTTAATGGTGAGCTTATTGAGCTCCCTATAATCCGGACACATGCGCCATGATCCATCCTTCTTGTGTACCAATACTACAGGAGCAGAGAAAGAACTTTGACTAGGTTGAATTATACCCGCCTCTAACATTTCCGCAATCATACGTTCAATTTCGCTCTTTTGGAAGTAAGGATATCTATAAGGCCTAATGTTTGGAGGAACACTTCCTGGAATCAAATGAATAGCATGATCACGATCACGAATAGGTGGGAGTCCTTTGGGAGTTTCAAACACCTTGGAATGATTGTCCAAGACTTGTTGGAGATCTGCAGAAATAGATGATTTTGATGTTGGAACTTCTAGTGAGCATAATTGTGCAATTACGCCTCGTTGTTCTTTCTTTAGAAGCTTTGTCATGACATTAGAGCTTATTATGCTTCCCGGCTTCCCCACAATACCCCATAATTTGACTTCCTTTCCTTCTGAAAAAAATTTCAAGAAAAGTTCTTGAAAATTAAAAGTTACCGTCCCCAAAGATTGTAACCATTGTACTCCTAGTACAACATCATCACCTCCCATAGGAATGGAAAGCATTGGACTAGTCAATACATATTCCCCCATGGTTAGCTTAATATTATGGCATTTTCCAGAGCAATTTATAGTTCCTCCATTTGCAACCATCACTTGACATTCTGGTGCTGGGTATAGGAAATAATTTAATTCCTTGGCTACCTTATAATGAATAAAATTATGGGTGCTACCTGAATCAATCAACACTATTACCCTTTTCTTCTTTATATGTCCTTCTATCTTGAGAGTTTGAGGAGTGGTAATTCCTGCCAGTGCATTACACGATAAGGTCGGATTCATTTCTTCCTCTTCTAGGGGTGGTTCCTGGTGTATATCCTCTTCTTGTTCATTTTCTTCTTCTTCTTCACAATCTATGTAAAATAATTTCTTCTCAGCACACTTATGACCTTTAGTGTATTTGCTATCACAACCGTAGCAAAGCCCTTTTGCTCTTTTTTCTTCCAATTGTTGTGGTGTCAACCTTGTAGGTTGTGGAAATCTAGGCGTAGCAACACTTCCTTCTTTATAGAATTGAGTGGTAGGCTTCCTTGTCGCCATTATTTTACATTCAACTTTTCTTGCCAACCCGAATGCCTTCTCCAATGAATCTGGTTCCAAAATGCGAAATTCATGTTGTATGTTATCCTTTAAAGTGCCTATGAAGAGATCGATCCTGTGTTCCTTTGGAATATCAGTTACCCTTATATTCAATTTTTGGAAGTCCTCAATGTGCTGGCCCACTAAACCCTTTTGTTTGAGATTTATCAATTGGCTAAAGAAGGTGTTGCTCTTTGTATCCTCATAATGTGCTATCATTTCCTCCGTAAAAATTGACCAAGTGACAATTTTTTTACGGAGCAAAGCCATCGATACCATACAAATGTATTTTGTTCTAAATGTAAAGTTGCAATGCGTACCTTTTGTGTGTTTTGCACATTATGGAGATCAAAATATTGCTCCATCCGTAGTATCCATGTTACAGGATCCTTTCCATCAAACTTCCTCATATCCATTTTTGGAATATGGTGGTTCTTCCCACCAACATTCGAGTTTATGAAATCACGATTAACATTTATTTTGTTCTCATCATGAGGTTCTTCTCCTATATTTCCGCCATTGGGAATCATTTCTGGTTTTAAGCTTGTCATCAAGCCTTCCATGTATGCTTTTAGATCACTCTTCATGTTTTCCATGTTGTCTTTCATGTCATCCATCTTAGCTTCCACGCCATCCATCTTAGTTTCCACGCCATCCATTTTAGCTTCCATGCCTTTCTTCAAACTGTCCATCTTCACTTCCATGCCTTTCTTCAAAACTTCCATTTCATTTTTTGTTGCTCTTTGCGAGAGTGAAAACTGTTGCATTTGCTCTTGTAATTTTGATAGATCATGTTGCAATTCTTCATCGTCATGAGTCATAGTAGAGCCTTATGAAGGCTTAATGGGTGTTGAATTCTTTTTAGGGGCCATTTTAAAATCCAATATTGATATCTATTCTACAAGTTTCCCTTGGAATCAATTCAACTTGATTCTTCAAACAAGACTTATGTAATTCGGAAAAAAAATACACACCTTTTACTAGCTTTTAGGAGCTCGATATTGAAATTGAATTTTCTCTGTAATTGAAAATCTTCGATATCTCAAATTCAGCCCTGTAGTAGCCCTCTGAAGCTTCTTTCAAATGCCACAGGTCTGACCTGATTTTGATTCTCCAAGACAAATTTGTGTCCAATCTCCCACAATGACCTAATTTTGGACTGGTTCAGTAGAGCGAACTTGTACGACTTGCCACGTGTCACTGTTTTGTTCTTTGTCTCTGAAATTGATAGCCAAGAAACTACAGGCCGTGTACTTGCAACCAATTTTGACGACACTCCAATCCAATCTCCAGAGAGAGAGTTATTGAACTTTTCCCACAATCACCTCTTTGAGATGCAATTCTGGAGCCTGAAAAAGCACTACCTTCCACAGATCATATCTCTGAAAATATTGCGAACCAAGCTCTAAAATTTTTTGATGAATTTCCTCATGATTTCAACTTTGCACCATACGAATTTCAGATTCTGAACCTTCGTAGAAAAATTGTTATAGCGAAAATGCCACAATGACCTGTTTAGTAGCTTGAAAAAAGACCTAACTTCCACAGATGATATCTCCGCAAATATTGCGAACCAAGATCTGAAAGTTTTAGAAAATATTCCTCAGGATTTCAGCTTTGCACCCTAAAAATTTCAGCTTCTGAAACTTCGTAGAAAAAACGTTATAGCGAAAATGCCACGATGACCTGTTTGGAGCAGCGAAACCCTAGAATCCCAAGCCTCTGATACCAAATGTTGTGTAACCAGCTCCAAAAATAGAATAAAAAGATATCAACACCTTAGAAATAAGCCACTTCGAGGGGGAAACCTCCAATACATTACATAAATGAACAATTCTTGGATGATACAATTTACAAAACCTCCTTTCTATATATAGGAGTCCATGGGGGCCATAATGTAATCCTAGTGGGCCACAATGTAATCCTAGCCGACCTAACAATAATAATTTAAGGGCACAATAATAAAAAAATGGGGGTTACAAGGGTACAACAATAACAATAAGGGGTTTACACTAACAATAATAAGGGGCTATACTAGTGATATAGGGACCTAACAGTCAAGGCATGCAAGAATACTTATATTTTAGGGATCTTTACCATCAGGGATTGTGCAAGCAATGTAGGTTGTCTGGAGGCTGATAATTGGCTATGTGTAGTTCAGTTTTGCATATGATAGTGTGAGATAATTAGTTGAGTACTGGAGGGCTCTTGTGAGAAGAGTTTTGTATGTAATTGTTTCATGATCCATGCTTAATATACAATATCATATAGTGGGGTTTTTAGCTGTAAGATTTCCCCAGGAAATTATCTGTGTTGTGTGTGATTGATCTTTCTTCATGTTCATGTGATTAGCGATTGTTTTTTTTCATTCCGCAAAATATTTGTAGAAGAGATTCAATATTTAACTTTACTACATTGTTATATCAGGTGAATCCAATATATACATGCATGTTGTATAATTTCTACATGGTATCAGAGCACAGGAAATTCCAAAAGTGAAGCAGGAGCTGAGTTTGTGACTGGATAGAATTCAAATTTGCAGAAAGACTTTATTGGTGCTACATCTAATTCAAGATAGAAATGGCTTTCAATGGCTTGAGGTGAGTTGCGATGAGAGTGAATTATGGCACAAGTGATTGGGCCATCTTCACCATGGAGCCTTGAAATTCATGCAACATATTTCTACTGGTCTTCCCAGGGGCACACTTGTGCAGCAAAACACATGCAAGGGATGTAATATGGGAAAATATGTAAAGGCCACCTTTCATGAGAAGGAAAACCAAGCTTTGGGGATCTTTGAGAGAGTTCACACTGATGTGTTTGGTCCTTTCTTGGTTGCTTCATCAACAAAACATAAGTACTATGTAATCTTTGTTGCTAAATTTTCTCGTAAGTGCTGGATATTCTTCATGCAGAAGAAATATCAAACATTCTCCAAGTTATGTGAGTTTATGTCACTGGTGGAGAAAGATTTGGGGAATAAAGTGAAGGCTCTTAGTAGTGATAATAGTGGAGAATACATCTCTAAATAATTCAAGAACTTCTATAGCAAAGAAGGAATTCAAAGAGAACCCATAGCGCCTCATAACACATAGCAGAATGGGGTCGCGAAGAGGAAGAACAGAACTATTGTGGGTGTAGCATGAGTGATGTGGCATGATCAAGGCCCACCGATGCATATATGGGTGGAAGCATGCAATACAATGGTACATGTGCAAAACTATTGTCCTCATAGAGTACTTGGCATGAATACACCTGAAGAGGATTTCACTGGTAAGAAACCTGATTTTTCACATTTTAAGATTTTTGGCTCATCTGTTTATGTGCATGTGACCAAGGACACCAAGAAGAAGCTGGAACCAACAGCTAAGGTTGGGATTTTTGTGGGGTACATTGAAACACACCATACTTATTGTGTTTATTTTCCAAACAACAAAATGAATGTTGTGCAACGGGATATCAAATTAATGAGGAGAAATCCATGCAGTTGTCCCTTGAGAGGGAGATGTACTTGCATGCAGAGGAGGAACTGTTGGTTCCCAAAGATGTGTCTCAAGATGTGGATCAACCACAAGAGGAGGTTCATGGAGTGGAGGAAAACACTCATGCAGAGCCATCCATCAAAAATGGTAGAAGGCGCACCATGGAAGCTAATAGATTAAGACTTGTTGCTGCAGAGAATGTAGAAGCCCCTACTTCACAATGCAGATAGAGACAGTCTCCTAACTGATTTACTGGATACATGGCTCTTATGAGAAAATTTATTGTGACTAAACCATCTTCGTTTCAGGAATCATTACAATAGCCAACTTGGGTTGATGCAATGGTGGAGGAGTATGACTCCATTGTCAAGAATAGTGCATGGGAAATAGTCCCAAGACTAGTCAACAAATTAGTGGTTGGATCGAGATGGATCTACAATGTAAATAAAGTTGTTGATGGAAGTGTGGAGAAATACAAGGCCATATTTGTGGCTTGGGGATTCTCACAGATCAAGGGGATAGATTATGATGAGAATTTTTCACCTGTTGCAACGTACTCTTCCATAAGATCCATCCTTGCACTCTCAGTGCAGATGGGCTAGCGCATTCATTAGATGGATGTGAAAACTGCATTTCACAATGGGATCATTTAGGAAGAGGTGTACATATAACAACTTGAAGGTTTCGAGATCTTCAACTGTGAGTCGCATGTGTGCATACTCAAAAGAGAACTGTACGGGCTAAAGCAAGCACCCCGTGCTTGGTACACTCGAATAGACAATTATTTCACCAAACTGGGCTTCACCAAAAGTGAAGTAGATGTAAACCTTTACTAGATTATGATTGAGGGTAAGCTATTGATCATTATTCTTTATGTTTATGATCTAATTTTGACTAGTGATGAGCACCTGATACACTCATGTAAGGAGGATCTTACAAGGGAGTTCGAAATGAAGGACATGGGACTGCTTCATTATTTCCTTGGATTGGAAATATGGCAGCTGGATGGTGAACTTTTGGTGTCTCAAGGAAAATATGAAAAGGAGATACTGGCTAAGTTTAACATGGAGAGCTGCAAACCCATGGATACTCCTCTTCCAGAAAATTGGAGGAAAGAGGATGCTACTTCTGGAGAGGTAGTGGATGCTATTATCTATCGATAGTTAGTGGGTTCGCTAATGTATTTGGTGAACACGAGATCAGACATTTTCTATGCAGTTAACCAACTGAATCAGGCTATGTTTAAGCCTACCAAGATCTTTTGGAAGACGGGGAACCATGTCCTAAGATACCTGAGGGGCACATTAGAGTATGGTCTATGGTACATACAGACGGATGGAGTGAAGTTGTAGGGCTTCACAAATGCAAATTGGGCTGGCAGTCCATCAGACAGAAAGAGCACATCAGGGGGGAATATTTAGAATTAGATCAAAAGCAGCTTCCTGTTACAACAGGAAATAATGACCCATGACACTCAGTTCAGCCAATGAGAAAGATCTTGGTTGGTTTGTTTAGTTGTTAGATGGATTCGAGAATGATTCATTGTGATAATCAGAGTTGCATTAAACTCTCGATTAATCCTGTGTTTCACGATAGGTCCAAGCATATATATATCTAGTACCATCATCTCAGAGATTTTGTGTAGAGAGGGATCATGTTTCTATAGTACATTCCCATGAAATATCAAGATGCAGATATTCTGATGAAGGCACTCACCAGGAGAAAATTCGAATAACATAGAGGCAAGATCAGGGTGAAGGATAATCCCTTTCTTGTTGAGAGGGAGTGTTGAGATTCAAAAAGAATATTCAACACCCACGCCTAGTGCATTAAGAACCTGGTTGCATTAAGCACCTAGTTGCACTAAGCACTTAGAATAGGGTGGGGCCCATAGTGTTATTTTTGGGTACATGTCTATTTTGGTTATCCCTTATTTAAGATGGAAATTAAAGTGTAATCTATTCTCAATGTGGAATTGAATGAGTTAACTAAAAGTGATAAATTCATTTAGGTAGTGGATTTCAAGTTAGAGGTTGTTGGTGAGGAATGAAGAGTAATTCTAGTTGTAACAGAGTTCAAAGTGCAGTGGTGCATGAGTTAGTGCAAGTTGTAAATAGTTTAACTCAATTAAGTGAGTTAAAATCATTTGTGCTAGTTGTAACTGAAGATAAACTAGTGAGACATCGAGTGAATTAAATATTAAGTAATTCACAATCTGTGATCTCACATGCAACTCATAATTTACTATTATTAGCTACATGCATGTCAATTCCAGTGGAGACCCAGTTGAGTTCTAGGTGAAAGGGAAGTTAACTATCAGTTTTAGGATTATTGGCTTGCACACTTGCAACCAAAAACTAATTGGAGTGCCCATGATAATTTCACTATTATTTCAGGCAGGAATTCCTATCTTTTATGGATATTTACCATCAGGGATTGAACAAGCAAGGCAGTCTGTCTGGAGGCTAAGAATTGGCTATGTGTAGGTAATTTTTGCATATGTCAGTGTGAGACAATTAGTTGACTACTATAGGGCTCTTGTGAGAAGAGTTTTGTATGTAATTGTTTCATGATCCATGCCTAATATACAATAGAAGATAGTGGGGTTTTTAGCTGTAAGCATTCCCCGAGAAATTATCTGTGTTGTGTGTGATTGATCTTTCTTCGTGTTCATGTGATTAGCGATTGTGTTTTTTAATTTCACAAAATATTTGTAGAAGTAATCTAGTATTTAACTTTAGTACATTGTTTTATTGGGTGAATCAAAGATATACATGCATGTTATATAATTTCTACAAAAATTGATTCCCTAAGTGACCTATGGAGGCTAGTTCTAGAAAAAGAGGGGAAGGTGCAAGAAATAAGCTTTAAAAGTGATCACATATGGAGGATTAGTGACTTTTACTTTTCAAAAGATGGATTCAAGGTGAAATTTATAATTTATAGGAACTGAACCCAATCAAGGAGCCTTATAGACAACTTTTCATGGCAATTAGGGCATGATAGTACTTGCAAGAAGAATTTATACTTTAATTTGCAATAATCTATGACTTATAAATATGTGATCAATAGAAATGATTACTAGGAACATTCATCCTTTCATGCATGATACAAGAGATGATGCAACTCTACAAAATACTAAATTTCCACAACTTCACATAAGAAAAACAATAAATTTCAGATCTACTATAGCAAAAATCCTAGTAACATCAATGTATTAAAGAAAATAACAAGGACATACATGAAAAATATTACTTACATGAGTAAAGACTATATCCAATCACCAAATTATGTCAATAATGAAGCTCCAAGGAAAGAGAGAGATATCCAAACATCAAAATTCAACTATTACACCCAAAATCCTCCACCCAAAGGGATAGCAAAAATCTCACAAGAGATAAGAACCAAATCCAAGTAATGATCATCAAAATGAATCATCTCACTTTTATTTATTCAGTCCCTAATGAATTTGATTTAGATAAATTTTCCTAATTGAGCTCCTAAAATAAAATAATGTGCACAATAACAATACTTTTGGTGACAATCCCAACAAATAGCTCCATAACATAAAGATAAGCCTCTCAAGAGGGTCGAATGATCATTATAATGATTCATTGCACCTTTGATGAGGCCAAATGAAGTACAAAGGGTGCCATGACGTATAAATGGACTCCAAACATAGTGTAAAAGGGGTTGGCCCCGTGTTTTCCAAGCAAGAACATGTGGTTCCCCCAAGTGGGTGTGAGGACACAAGGACTTCCTCATTAGTCTCCAAATTAATGCATTGAAATTGCTTGTAGACCATTTGTAAGGGCTATCATGATGACATAAGGTCTCCTTATGCAATGACAGACATCCTCTGGATCCTCGAACATCTGCCAAGTGTATGGTGCAACTGTGGATCTGGTTGGGCATGGTGAACCAGGTGCATCATCCTTATCCAAAATTTTGGACACAAGCAATCAATGTGTGCTGCTAGGGATCCATGAAGTAATATTTTCTATGGTGGAGGCTCGTGGTTCTCAAAATTCACCATAAAAGTGCCCATGTTTCCCTCTGTAGGAATAGGGCCCCGTGTAAGTAGACCAAGCCCAAAATGGAGACCCACCTGCAATCCTGAATAAGATCCAATGTGTCCCCTTGACCTCCAATACCATAAGTCATTATAATAATTAGGTAAAATAGCTTACATGTCATGAAATAAATGAGGCACGTCATGGTGGCATGCCCTTTCATAGTGGAATTTAGCATGTATAAGTGACTCCAAGATCAATAAGGGATTTAACCAAGGTCCCTATTAGGTGGTTTCATCCTTTAAGGTGGTGATATTTCCATGGTACATCCATCAAGTGGAAAGTGGCAAGTGATATAATAATGGAACAAAGTGCGGGTTAAGGGAAGGATCCATACCACATGTTATGGGACAAAGGCTAGTTATAATGAGGGAACCCCACACTTGGGAGTGTAGGATGGAGAAATTTTGGTACATAAGCTACCCCTACCTTTGTTTTTCCACCCTTCTTCATATTCCTTTTACCTTTTATTGATTTTTCTTCATAATTTCTTGGGGAGCCAAGTGATGATCGCATGATGTGTGGTATATAGCAGTGAATATCCCTTTTTAAGGTGGGGAATTTAATTTCCCACTAGGGTTTGGGATAGTAATGGGTTCCTTAATGTGGAGGGGGACCATCTATGGCCCATAGGAACCAAGGTAATGGCCATATATAAGGGGTAGAGTTTATCTTTGGATTTTTTTCCACATGCTAATTTTGTATGCCCTGACCATCTTTTTTGTTTTGTAGTACATTTTCCTATTGATAGTGGAAAAATTATGTCTTTTTCTTTTTTTTTTAGTTGAATAAACCTCTCGGGCATTGTTCTAGGCCCGAACCAAGGTGTGGTCAAGGAGAAGGTGATGTTAACCCTATGTGGACCCAGTGGACACATGTGGACCCAGATGGGGAAAATGATGAATGGGGTAAAAATGAGCAGAATGGGTGATGTATATGGTGTTTAGAAGCATGTACATGCAACCAAAATTAAAATTTTCCATGTAGTTACAACCCTAAATTTAGTGGCCAATAAAGGAGATCCCACAGAGCTAGGATACAAGGCTAAACACCAATCGGGGGGAGGAGATAAGATCACAGACCTGGCCCACTCTTTTCGTTGAATCCCCCCACCAATCCATGCCATAAAGAACCCATGAAAAGTAAATAAAATTACTCAACAAAACCAATGAAAGGTCATACCCTTGGGGTCATGAGGCCCACCTTCAAACATACATTCATAATAGATGGAAAAGGGAACACATGGCTAGCTCAGGTGGTGAAGAAAATGGCACATTGAGCTATCTGGTGACTACAAGGGGCTGCATGTTTCTGACTGAGGACCATCTAGGTGAAAATGTTTCTCCTATGCATACTACACACAGGTGGTGGGTAACATCTTGCTCCATATAGGAAATGAGTTGTAGGAATGGTGTGCAAAGCTACTCAGATGGGAGGTCATGAGAACCCCAATAATTGTTTGTTACCGCAGACCTGTTACCTGCACATATCCAATACCAAGCACATGGGGCAACATGCTTTTGTGGTGTCTTATGATCACCCATGCTTAGTATTAGGCCATATAAATCAACAAGAAATAAAAATCTTTTTCAATACAAATTTAATCTAAATGCATCTAATCTATCATGATAATATCATATAATGTTAATTCTAATGAGAAGATAATTATGCAGTGCATCCTACTCTAACATGTATATGGTACAATGTTGTGTAATCATAAAACCAATGCAACCAACGTACCATCACATCATTATGAATATGTCAGCCTATATGATTATTCATGTACCAAATCCCAAAGAGAATGCAGACACAATCACATGGAGGATGAAGATGGTGGGAGGTGGGAAAACTGATCTCCATTCGAGGTAAAAGGAAGCCATAGGAGAAGGAAAATAAGTCAATATAGACATGTGAGGCTTTATATATAAGTACACCATGGTGGAATGAATGATCATTCTCAATAAATTCCTATCAAAATCATTTTTTATAATATTATGCTTGGAAGGTGCCACAAGGTCCGATATGGGAGGATAAAGGAGACTTGAAACATATTAATTACTCAATCGAGTGACTATAATCACAAGCCCAAGGGTATGATGGGCAAGGAGGGATGCATATAGTGGATGGTTCTTTCTCAACATCATACATAGGAAGGTAAAAAGGTCCATGGTCATAGGATATCATGTGAAAAGGGGTGACGGAACCACTTGGGGAAAGCTGAATATGATGAACAATAGTGAAGGGAAAAGTGGAGGGTGAAGTATTGATTTTATCAGCCTCAAAATCACAATTTAAAGGCTCAAGTGATATATAATCATAAGAGGGATATGTAGGAGCCTTATCGATATAAGAGATAAGGTATTTCCTAAAAGGGGAATCAATTAATTCTAACTCCCCCATTTCTTGCATGAGAAAATAATTATTCTCTTCCCTAAGGATATTAGTGTATATGCCATAATAATTAGTGCTCAAGGGAAAGGGAAGACGAATCTCAACTTCATCCTCCATGTCAGCGTTGTAAATGGAAGCATAACCAAATTTAGGACCAAAAATTTCCCATTTCTCCATTTCAATGTGGAATTAATCTCCAATGTCATCTTCCAAGGTGCCAATGAGATTACCTTCCTCAAGGTTTTCAAAAGGAGAATCATCAGGAGTGGTGTTCTTGAGAAACTTGAGGTTAGTCTCAACTTTAGTCTCCACGGGCTCATTCTTCCCAAAACGAATGTTGTCAGAATCATCCTTTTCATTTTCTGGACCCAACAAGGACTCATCTACTTGATTATCACTTATATCATCAAGTTTATCTACAAATACTTTAGCGAGACCTTCCTTTAGGGATTTTTCATATGTAATAAAAAGTGGGTTGTCTTCAGAAATTAAAGGGGAACCTAAGACCTCACCTTCGAAGACATATTCTTCCTTAAAATTTTCATCAAGATCCCTTTCAAGATTACTCTTACCATTACCTGGCTGATGCACAAAGGGGTCTCCTTTATTTTTTAGCAAGGAAGCTTCCCATTGGTCATGAGGGATGACACCCCATCTTTTTAAAAACATATCTTCAAAACTATCATATTCAGCTTCAATTTCATGAGGGAGGCTATCATAGCAATCCTTAACTTGACCTTCAAGTGATAAATTCAATAACCTCATAATCATGTCATCATTGACAATCCTTACCGGGGCTAAGGCCCAAAATAAATTGTCAATATGTTTATTGGGATCTTGATCATGAGTCCCTTTGAACCAAGGCATCTAACTTCTTATCCATGCCTTCATTTTTGAACACTTTAAAACTATTTCGAGATCAATCTCATTATAGCGAGAGGAGCAAAACTAATCTACTTGAGATAGTCCATTTTTTCATGATTTTACACATTAGGATTGAAATGGAGTCACCAGGGTGAATGTAAATTCCTTAATAGTTTCTTTCTTCACCCTATAAACATTAACTTTAAATTTCAATGAATAAGTACTAGGGCTTCCTTCTTCCAATGGAGTCACAAATAATGATATTTCAATATGTCATATGGGGAACAAAACACACGTATTATTTCCCTGCCAACAATGCCAAAAATGTTACCGCTCAAACTAGCAGGGATCCTAAGAGGGGATCCTATAGGGAAACTACTATTTCAAGGGAAATAATGGAACGATAGCTGACTATCACCTCAACTAAGGCTCCCTATTATTTACATACTTTCATTGATGTGAAGATACCTTCTATATGAGGAATCAAAATATGAATTGATCAAAGGAAGGATGAGGAGTGATTCTTAAGGTTTATTCACAAGAGAGACTCAGTTAGATGGGTTGCCTTCTTTAGAAGAAATATTATAGGCTCTCTAATAAGGGCTAATACGGCCTTTCAGGTTAGGGTTTATGAATATTTCTTATCAAGGAATCCCCTGGTCTCAAAAGGCCTTATGGATGCTTTACTTCTAAGTGATATTTGTGGAATTTGAGTCAACAAGTTGTGGGACCACAAAGGGCCAAGTGGACCCAAAACTAGGTCAGGGATATGGAGTTTATCAACCAGGGATGCACTTGACCTAATTATAAAGGGGATCAAGGAAATAATCTTATTTTGATGATTTAATGTTATGATACCAATGAGGTCACTAGCTAATGGGAAACCAAGGGTGAGAATTGATCTTCGAGCTAGGGCTTGAAATATATCAACATCCCACTATTGAAATTCCATGAAACTTGGATGGAATCTAAAGGACACACCAACACAGTTGTGGGAAAGAGATCGAATTATTTTTATGGCTAAATCATGAGAAAAGTGATGCCCTAGGCGACCTATAGAGGCTAGGCCTAGAAAAAAAGGGGAAGGTGAGAGAAATAAGATTTGAAAGTGATAAAATATGGAGGATTAGTACCTTTTCCTTTGGGGAAGATGAAGTCAAGATGAAATTAATGACTTAGAGGAACTACACCCAATCAAGTATCCTTCTAGATAACTTTGCATGGAAATTAAGGCATTTGAGTAGCTACTAAGATAATTTATACTTCAATTTGCAAAAAATTATGACTTATCAAGATTTTTCAATAGAAATTATCTCTAGGAACATTCACCCTTTCACACATGATACAATATATGATGCAATGCTATAAAATACTTGATTTAATTTCACATAAGTGAAGTAGTAGATTTCAGATCCAGTATAGCAAAAACCCTAGCAACATCAATGTATTAAATAAAATAACATGAATATACATGAAAAATATTACTTACATTGCTAAAGATTTTATCCAATCACCAAATTATGTCAATAATGAAGCTGTAATAAAGAAGAGATATATCCAAACACAAAAATTCATCCATTACATCCAAAATCCTCCTCTCAAAGGGATAGCAAAAATATCATAAGAGATAAGAACCCAATCCAAGTGATGATCATCAAAATGAATCATCTCACTTCTATTTATACACTCTCTAATGAATTCAATTTAGCTAAATTGGCCTAATTGAGCTCCTAAAATAAAATAATGTGAATAATAATAAAAATTTGGTGACAAGCCCACCAAATAACTCCATAACATAAATATAAGCCTCTCAAAATGGTTGAATGGTCAATAGAATGACTCTTTAGGCTTTTGAGGAGGCCTAATGAAGTCCAAAGGGTATGATGATGTATAAATGGACTCCAAACATAGTGGACAAGGGGTTGGCCCCTTGTTTTCCAAGCAGGAACCTGTGGTACTCCCATGTGGGTGTGGGGGCACAAGGACATCCTCATGGATCTCTAAATGCATCAAAAAATTTTGTAGACCATATGTAAGGGCTAGGATGTTGACATAAGCCCTCCCTCTATAGAGGGAGACACCCTCTAGAGTCTCGAACATCTGCCAAGTATATGGTGCAATTGTGGAGTTGATTGGGAATGGTGAACTAGCTGCATCATCCTCATACAAAAGATGGTACATGCATAATCAATGAGTGTTTTTTAGGGATCCATGAAGTAATATCTGTTATGGCGGAGGTGCATGGCTCTGAATGTTCACCGTACAAGTTTCCATGTGGACCTTTGGAGGTCTAGGGCTCCATACACGGAGACTAAGCTCCAAATGAAGACCCACCTGCAATCTTGCATAAGATCCAGTGAGTACACTTGCCCTCCAACACCAAAAATCATTAGAATAATAAAGTAAAAGAGCTTACAATTCATGCAATCAATAGGTTACTTCATGGTGGCATGCCCTTCCATAGTGGGCTTTGGCATGTACAAGTGTCTCCAATCTCAATAATAGGTTTAACCAAGGGCTCTATTAGGTGGTTTAGGCCTTTAAGGGGGTGACATGTCCCTGATACATCCATCAAGTAGAAGGTGGAAAGTGATATAATAAGGGAACAAGGTGGGGGTGAAGAGAGGGATATAGGCCACATGTTATGGGACAAAGGGTAGTTTTTATGAGGGAAGCCCACACTTTGGTATATGAGTGTTGGAGGGAGAAATTATGGTACATAAGTTACCATAGCCTTTGGCTTTACACCCTTCTTTATATGCCTTTTTCCTTTTATTTTTTTTTCTTCATAACTGCTCGAGGCTCTAGGTGATGACAGCATGATGTGTGGTATATAGCAGTGGATACCCCCTTTTAAGGTGGGAAAATTCATTTCCCACTAGGGGTTGGGTAAATCATGGGTTCCTTAATGTGGAGGGGGGTCATCTAGGGCCCATAGGAATTAGTGTGATGGCCATATACGAGGGGTAGAGCTTATGTTTAGCTTTCCCCATGTTATAATTTTTTATGTCCTAATCATATTTTGAATTTTTTGGTACATTTTGTTGTTGATAGTAGAAAAATTATGTTTTTTACTTTCTATTTAGCTGAACCAACCTTCGAGGCATTGTTCTAGGCCCAACATCCCAAGGTGTGGTAAAGGGGAATGGGAGGCTTACCCTATGTGAACTAGTGGACACATGTAGAACCAGATGGGGAAAATAATGAATGGGGCCAAAATGAGTAGAATGGGTGATGTATATGGTGTCGAGAAGTAGGACCACACAATAAAAATCAGGATTTCCCATGTAGTTTCAACCCTAAAGCTAGTAGCCAGTGAAGGAGATCCCACGGGACTAGGATATAATTATAAACACCAATTCGGGTGAAGGAGAAAAGAGCACAGACTTGGCCCACTCTTTTTGTTGAATACCGCAACCAATCTATGCCAAAAAACACCCATCAAAAGTAAACAAAATTACTCACCCAAACCAATGAAAATTCATACCTTCGGGGTTGGGAGGCCCACCTTCAAACATACATTGATAACAGATGGGTGAGGGACCACATGACTAACTCTAGTCATGGATAAAATGGCACATAGAGTTATCTGGTGGCTATAAGGGGTTGTTAGCTACAAGCTGAGGACCATCTAGGAGAAAAAAATTATCCTATGCGTACTACCCACAAGTTGTGGTAACATCTGGCTCCAACTGGGACACGATCTCTCGGAATAGTGTGTAAAGCTACTCGGATGGGAGGTCATGAAAACACCATCAATATCTTGGTACCGCGGACCTATTACCTACACATATCAATTACCAAGCACATGTGGCAACATTTTTTTGTGATGTCTTATGATCGCCCATGCTTAGTATTAGGCCATACAAAGAAACAAGAAAGAAAAACCATTTTCAATATAAATTTGATCTAAATTCATCCAATCTACCATGATAGCATCATATGATGTTATTTATAATGATAAAATCATTACGCGATGCATCCTACCCAAACATGCATATGGTATAATGCTAAGTGTAATAATAAAACCAATGCAACCAAAGTATCATCACATCATTATAAACAAGCTTTCCTATATGATTATTCATGTACCAAATCCCAAAGAAAATGCAGACAAAATGAAATGGAGTATGAAGTGGGTGGGAGGTGGGAAAATATGATCTCCCTTCGAGGTAAAAGGAATCCCTAAGAGAAGGAAAATAATTCAACCTAGAAGTGTGGGGCTTTCCCTCTAAGTACACCATGGTGTAGTGAATGATCACTCTCAAGAACTCGCTATCACAATCATTGTTTATAATATTATGCCTGGTAGGTACCACAAGGTCATGATGGGAGGAGAAAGGAGACTTGAAACAAATCAATTTCTCAATGGAGTGATTATAGTCTCCCTTAAGGGAATGAGGGGAAAGGAGAGATGCATATACTAGATGGTTCTTTCTCTACATTCTACCTAAGAAGATAAAAGAGCCCATGGTCATAGGAGATCATGCGAAAAGGGGTGAGGGAATCACTTGGGGAAAGCTAAAGATGATGAATAAAATGAAAGGGAAAAGGGAAAGGTGAAATAATGGTTTTTTCGACCTCAAAATCACAATCTAAAGGTTCAAATGATATAGAACCATAAGAGGAATAGGGAGCTCCTTATCAATATCATAGATAGGGTCTTCCTTAAAAGGGGAATAAATTTCTTCCAACTCCCCTCTTTCATGAATTAACAAATAATTATTCTCCTCCTTAATGGTATCTGTGGATATGTCATCATAATTAGTGGTCAAGGGAAAGGGGAGACAAATCTCAACCTCATCCTCCTTGTTGGTTTCATAAATGGGATAAAAATCATGTTTAGGACCAAAAACTTCCCATTTCTCCTTTTCAATGTATAAGTAATCTACAATGTCATCTTCCAAGGGGCCAATGGGATTACCTTCCTTTAGGTTTTCAGAAGGAGAACCATCAGGAGTGGTGGCTTGAAGAAAGGTAAGGTTAGTCTCAACATTACTCTCCACAGAATCGTTTTTCACAACACACATGTTGTCAGAGTCATCCTTTTCATTTTGTGGAGCCAATAAAGACTCATCTTCCTACTTACAACTAATATCATAAGGGTTATCTCCAAATCCTTTAGCAAGACCTTCCTTTAGGGCTTTAGCATATGTAATGGGGGGAGGATTCTCTTTAGAAATTAAAGGGGAACAAAAGACCTCACCTTCAAAGACATACTCTTCCTCAACATTTTCATCAAGATCCCTTTCAAAATTACTCATCCCATTTCCTGACTCATGCAAAAAGGGACCTCCTTGATTTGTTAGCAAGGAAGCTTCCCATTGGTCATGAGGTATGCCACCCCATATTTTTAAAAATATATCTTCAAAACTATCATAATTCCTGGACATTTCATGAGGGAGGTTATCATACCAAACTTTAACTTGACCTTCAAGTGATAAATCCAATAAATTCATAATTGTGTCATCATTGCTAATCCTTACCGAGGTTAAGGCCCAAAATAAGTTGTCAATATGTTTATTGGGATCTTGATCAAGACTCCCTTTGAACCTAGACATCCAACTTCTTATCCATTCCTTGATTTTTGGACGATGTAAAACTTCTTCAGGATCAAGGTCATTATAGGGAGATGGAGGGAAACAAATCCACTTTAGATAGTCCATTCTTTCATGATTTTACACATTAGGATTAAAATGGAGTCGATAGAGTGAATATAAATGCCTTAATGGTTGTTTTCTTCACCCTACAAGCATTATGTTTAAAGTTCAATGAATAATTATGGATTCATTCTTCTAATGGATTCTCCAATAATGATATGTCATATTTCATAAAGGGAACAAAATGGTGAGCCTTGGTATTGCACCAAGAGTGCTACAACTCCCAGAGGCTACTCTACTTTACTTTATCAACCCGGGGTTCATAAAACTTGGAGGAGACAGTGCTATATACACAAGAGGTGCATTCCACTCATGCCATCTTCTTCTTAGTCATACGAAGGAGTGTTACTGCTAAGGTTACTTCTAGGGAATGAAGTATGCCACACTTATGGATGAAACCTAAGACTGAAAATGACTTTATTATAGATATCATTTATATTTCAAATGAATTTTAGAATAGTTATCATTTACCTCATATATATTTCAATGAATTTATTATAGATTGGATGTCATTTTTCTTCTTGGAGATAGCTCTTCAACAACATATCATCAAAATTGAACCAACAATAATATTATATATGGACAATAAATACTATTTAATATAAAAATCGAAATCATTTTTAAAACTTTGACATAAATATAAAAAATTCAATATTCTGATAATAGTACACAAAAATAGAAATGCATTCATTAATGTCAAAGTTTATTACAAAATATAGTCCTTGAGTATTTCAGACATATAATCTCACTGTGAGCATACTAGCCATTAAACAAAGCAAAAAACCCTCTTTCAATCTCTATAATCACTCTCTCTATGCAAAATAGTAATTCATAAGCACAAATTGAATCATAGTAGAGAAACTCGTTGTGTTTGGTCGTGACCGTAGAGCCCGATCCCTGTTTTTATAAAAATATATCGAATTACCTTTCGGCCCTTCTGTTCTTCAAATTTGCTTCATCGATACAACAGTGTTTGTGATTGGTGAGCGATAGCTTGATTAAAATTAGCATATTAGGTTTTAGGGTTGAGATTTTTCGTTGGAAGAAAACAACAAATGAGTATCCAAACCATATTTTCTTGCGCGATCATTTTAGTGGTTTTCATTGTAGGATTAGGATCAAATCCCCATCCACGAGTACATTGCCAAAAATTTCTGCCTCAACATTATAAGGGAGATCACCCAGTCCACACCTTATATTAGCTCCTTTTCTGTTTGGAATGGTGGTTCCAACTAGTTAAACTAGGTTCAATTACCTTTTCCCTATTGTTATTGGTTTCAGATGTGTCTTTAGTTACCAATAGGTAGGGACATCATATCTATTCTTCTTTCTAATCATGCAAGAGAATGACCCTTAAGTTGTTTTAACGGCACATCCAAACCACTCTAATGTCTTTCCTCTTAAGTTAACATGTCCTAAATTAAGAGTTAATCTATCCACACCACACTATATTATTCTATGAATTATTTATTATTAATTCTATCATGTTTGATAGATGTTAATTCTAGCATAATCCTACTTATCCTATATAAGTTTACATGAGTTGTTAGTCCTATAATATTACCCTAATATTAATGCTATGTTGGATGTTAATCTATATTAATATGAGTACTATATTATGTTAATCCTAAAGTAAAATTAAGTTAATGTTATCCTAATATTAAAGTTATGTTAACCATTAATCCAAGTTAATACAAATTATGTGTATGCTATTATGTTAATATGACCTAAATTAGATTTAAGAAACAATAAGATATAATAATAAACTACTTTATTATCTAAGTTATAATTTAAAGTCACTAAACGTCTAGTTTAATTCTATAAATTATATAACTACCTGCCTATTCTAAGTGTTTTTTAATATTACAATTTATTTTAATTTTACTACTACTATATACTAATATTTAATCCAATCTATTGTAAGACTATAATATGCCTATGTTACTTTATTAAACTTATGTTAATATTAATTAATATGTATATATTTAACTAAAATATAAACTAACTATTAATTAAATATAACAATGTCATTATTTAAATGTTATAATATTGATCCTAGGAAATATGAGTATTATAATTAAAATTAAATCTAGTTAAATATTACTTTTCTAATTTTATTAATATGATTAGTCAAAAGAAATTGTTAATTCTCACTTACTTATCAAAGTTAATTCTATAGTTAGATTTTATTAAAAACTAAATTAAACAATCTTCATAAAGCACCAAATTCATATATACAAACATATACAATAAATTACAATTCATTTTATTGATCTATTAATGATCAAAATTAATGAATTAGATCAATATAAAGGTTCGATTGATTTGAGGCTTTGATCAAACCATACCTTAATGAGCCTCCCTTTTTAAAGAAGGCTCAATGCATAATTAATGTACAAATGCAAAACTAATTTAAAGCAAAAATCCTATCTCCAACTAGAGTGAGATAATCATCCATCATGTGATTTCCATTAACTAAAAGAAATATTTCATATTAATTAATGAAATAAAAATCAAAATACATTTACGATTAAATGATAAATAGTTATCATTTATCTTAATATATTTCAATGAATTTATTATAGATTGGATGTCATTTTGCTTCTTGGAGATAGCTCTTCAACAACATATCATCAAAATTGAACCAACAATAATATTAGATATGGACAAGAAATACTATTTAATATAAAAATTGAAATCATTTTTAAAAATTTAACATAAATATAAAAAATTCAATATTCTGATAATAGTACAAAAAAATAGAAATGCATTCATTAATGTCAAATTTTATTACAAAATACAGTCCTTGAGTATTTAAGACATATAATCTCATTGCGGGTGTACTAAGCCAAAACAAAGCCACAAACCCTTTTTCAATCTCTACAATCACTCTCTCTATGCAAAATAGTAATGCATAAGCACAAATTGAATCATAGTAGAGAAACGCGTTGTGTTTGATCGCAACCATAGTGCTCAAACCTTTTTTTTATAGACATACATTGCATCACCTTTGGGCCCTTCTGTTCTTCAAATTTTCTTCATTGATACAACAATCTCCATGATTGGTGAGTGATAGCTTGATTAAAATTAGCATATTAGTTTTTAGGGTCGAGCTTTTTCATTGGAAGAAAACAACAAATGAGTATCCAAACCATATCTTCTAGTGCGATCATTTCAGTGGTTTTCGTTGTAGGATTAGGATCAAATCCCCATCCATGAGTCCATTGCCAAAAATGTCGACCTCAACATTATAAGGGAGATCACCCAGTCCACACCTTATATTAGCTCCTTTTTTGTTTGGAATGGTGGTTCCAACTAGTTAAACTAGGTTCAATTACCTTTTCCCTATTGTTATTGGTTTAAGATGTGCCTTTAGTTACCAATAGATAGGGACATCATATCTATTCTTCTTGCTAATCATGCAACAGAATGACCCTTAAGTTGTTTTAACGGCACATCCAAACCACTCTAACGTCTTGCCTCTTAAGTTAACATGTCCTAAAATAAGAGTTAATCTATCCACACCACACTATATTACTCTATGAAATATTTATTATTAATTATGTCATGTTTGATAGATGTTAATTCTAGCATAATCCTACTTATCCTATATAAGTTGACATTAGTTGTTAGTCCTATGATATTGTGTTAAATAAATGTTAATATTACCTTAATACCAATGCTATGTTGGATGTTAATCTATACTAATATGAGTACTATATTATGTTAATCCTAAAGTAAAATTATGTTAATGTTATCCTAATATTAAAGTTATGTTAACCATTAATCTAAGTTAATACAAATTATGTGTATGCTATTATGTTAATATGACCTAAATTAAATTTAAGAAACAATAAGATATAATACTAAACTACTTTATTATCTAAGTTATAATTTAATGTCACTAAACATCTACTTTAATTTTATAAATTATATATAACTACCTACCTATTCTATGTGTTTTTTAATATTACAATTTATTTTAATTTTATTACTACTATATCTAATATTTAATCCAATCTATTATAAGACTATAATATTCCTATGTTACTTTATTAAACTTATGTTAATATTAATTAATATGTATATATTTAACTAAAATATAAACTAAATATTAATTAAATCTAACAATGTCATTATTTAAATGTTATAAGATTGATCCTAGGAAATATGAGTATTCTAATTAAAATTAAATCTAGTTAAATATCACTTTTTAAATTTTATTAACATGATTAGAAAAAAGAAATTGTTAATTCTCACTAACTTATCAAAGTTAATTCTATAGTTAGATTTTATTAAAAATTAAATTAAACAATCTTAGAAAAGCACCAAATTCCTATATACAACATATATAATAAATTACAATTCATTTTATTGATCTATTAATAATAAAAAATAATGAATTCAATCAAGATTTGAGGGTTTAATCAAACCACACCTTAATGAGCCTCCCTTTTTAAAGAGGGCTCAATGCATTTTTTTTTTTTTGTCAATTGGTAGTACCTTGCTATTTTATATTTATCATCTTAAAGCAGGTTAAAATAGATAGTGACTTGGTGACCTCAACCTGCCGGGAGGAAACCAGGTCTATTGGCCATCCTAATGCATTAAAAGCTAGCCAAAATTGGAAATGTTTCATTCTTCTACTCAATGCATTAGCTAGTTCACTATTTAAACCATTTACAAAGTAGAAACTTGTTGGAACACCTAATCCTCCATGGGTAGGTGTGGAATGCGAAAAGTCACAATGGAGTCCAAGTGACCTTGGAATGTGAAACCAAGAGTCACACCATTGTATTATAAATGTACATCATGTATAATGGAAAAATATGAGAGCTACATGCTTATCCTTCATTGTGTATTGAGTTTCTTGTTGTGTATGTGTTTATATTTCTCATACACCATGTGTGTGTTTAAAATGGTGTTTAACATGGTATCAGAGCTGATAAGTTCATAACCAGCTCAACCTTGAGTGAGCCATTTGTGTTTATGGCCTGTGCATATCCGCAAAAATTCTTGGCATTTTTGCAGCATTTAGAGAGTTTCTGCAGCGGAAATTTTTCCACATTCAGGAATTTGATTTGAAGAAGAGCAACATTCAGGAATTGGGAACATTCAGTGTAGGTTTTAACCCTGAAAAAAAATTATCTACACACGAATCTTATGACAGAAAATAAACAATAGCGAAAGCATAAAACATAAAACAGATAAACACAGAGATTTTCCCCTGGATCCCAAATCGGGACGACCGGATTGATTTTTCATTATATTCCTTTTAGTGTTACAACACGTATATATACATGTAGAAGCATACATAAACCCCAATCCGTTAACCCTGGATTAGAACATAACCGTAGTTCCCTTGACCAGATCTACAAAATACCAGGGGTCAAAAACCATCGTACCCCAAAAAACATGTGCAAACTCATGCACAAAACATGGGTGGGTTCGCCTATGAGTGGGACTGCATACCAAAACATTTTCGCCGGGGTGATGCCCTGGACCCCGACAGGGGGGGCTGCCAGCCCCCTTGTGACCCCCCTGCTGTGCTCGACGCAATGTACAGCACGTGGGGCTAGTCGTGGAAAGAATATAGCGCATACCCAACATTCAGAAAGTTGTTTTGAAGAAGAGCAGCACTGTGCATTCTGTAGGTTTTCTCACTGCACATTATTCTACAATTTCTACATTGGAGAGCTGCTGAAAATACTATTTTAAAGTCGGTTTCTGAAGAAGAAGTTTTTGGTTTTTTTATTGGAAAAAAATTCTGAGATTTCTGAGTTTTCTGCAAATTATTCTCCTATTTCTACTTAAAATCCTGCTGAAGATTTAAATTCCTACTGTGTATTACTAGTTAAAATCCTCACATCTCTATTGTTTTAACATTAAAAAAAAAGAAAAAAAGAAAAAGAAAATTTGATTCAGGCCCTCGGCCCTCCCTCAAACCTGCCTCTCGGCCCCCCTCCTTTCCCTACGCTATTTTGTTTTTACTGTATTTAAAATAATAAAAAATAAACCCTAACCCCCTCGCTTTCCCATCCCCACCTTTACACTAACGCACCCAGCTCACTCCACTACAACAGCGACCCTTCTCAACCCTGCACGCCCTCGCACCAAGCTCCGTCACCCCTTACAATGCTCACACTCATCGCTTGCACTCCCCCCTCTACCCACGACTCCCCATTCCACCGTGTAGCCTCCATACGATCGACCTCACCCTACTCCCTCCCCTCTCGGCTCTCACAGCTGACCTCCCCACTCATCTACGCTCCTTACCTCACCTTCCCATGCCCTGCCTAAACCATGCTTCCTGCCACCTAAGCTATGCTCCCCCCTCTCCTTACCTTCTCGATACCTCACAAACCCATCACTTACCTCCTCACTTCCACTCCCCTCCCCCATATCAATCCAACCCCTCACATTCTCGGCCTCATGGCCTTCACTACCCACTCTTACAACCCACCCCTTGCTTCCCCTATCGCATCCCTCTCACCTACTCCCCACCTGCTACCCACTCTCTCTATGCTAAAGCCCTGCCTTCCCTACGACTTCCACCCACCCCGTACTCACACATCCCCCATACCCCCTCACCAACACTCTAAAAGAGAAGGGTGACTTTCTCTAAAAGAGTTTGACATGTGAAGACAAGTTTGCCATCATTTTTAAAACAACTCTTTGAAAAAAAAAATCAACTGCCTTAAAGGCCTCTTGCATAGTGTTTTTACTGCACATTCATACAAATATTTTGTAGAGATGTTGTATTGAACTTACATTGTATAGTGAGTGGAATTTGCATATTCATTCATATTTGCAATCAGTATTTGAGTTGTTGGAAAATTGTTGATATAAGTCATTGTTGCTTGCCGGTTAAACAGTCAAGTCTACACCTTGATGTCCTCCATGACTTGAGGAGCACATTTTGTACTTTGAGATTTCCATAGTTGGAAGTTCCTTGGAGTCAGTTGTATTTCCTGAAAGAAATTTGAAACACATTATAAACGGGTGCATTTTCGGTTGAAGACGACACCCTTTATTTTGAGCCTAAGTTGTTGAAAATGACTAAAATCAATGAGGCATTAGAGTTGTTGAATAATCTCATTCATTCCAATGTTGATGATATGATAAAAATGAGCAAGAATGCTCTTTGTAACATTCAAATTTGTTTGCTAGATGCACGAGAAAAGATTGAGTTTTTGTAGTTGGAATCTCAGCTCCAACAAGATGAACTTCAGCAGAAGAGTCACCATTATGAACCTGTTTCTATTCAGAAGATTGAGAAGGACTCTCATCAGAAGAAAGAAGATAAAATTGTAGTTGATCCTCATTCAGTTCCTTGTACTAGAGCAGATTTACATGCAGATGCAACAGTTCAACCTGCACTTCTCAAGCCCATCATTAGACCTTGGGAAGAGCTTGTCCACAACAAGCATAGAATTGGTCTTGGATATGACAAGGATATGTCCTTTCATATTCCAGACTACACCAAGCCCATCATATTTCAGAGTGCCAGATTCTTGTATGACAGTTCACCTGCAACTGTTTCAAATCCTGTTCTGCTTCCACAACAACAGCAGATTGTAAAATTCCAACACTGTGATCAAGTTGGCCATATGAAAGATCATTGTTTTGATCTTTATCCATGAAAGAACTATGGTCGGCACACCCATTCTTTAGACAGATGCTTCAGAAACAAGCCTCCTGCAGGAACAAAGATTCATCTTGGATGGATTACTTCTTGGCGATGGGCATCAATAGCCAAGAAGATGTTTAAGTCACATGTCAGAACATGTTCATGAATATTGAGCAAACTTGCAGTTGAGTTTTCATCATCATCTCACCTTGTCCCTGATAGGGGGGAAAATGGTGGTCATCTACAAGCTTCGAAGTCAAATCAAGCGAGCCTGAGCCACAATTCATCATTCCAAATTCAGAGATGTAGCTAGAGACACAGATGCCCATGAGCATGCCTTTGGTTGGTGGACAATCTTAAACCATCACAGGTTGTAGACCTCCCTTATTTTAGGTTGAAGGTCTCCCTTTCATATATGAGGGACACTTCCTCTAGCAAAAGCCTTCAACTTCTTTCCAGCTTTGGTTGAGTTCCAGGAAATGCTTCAGGCATTCCAGTGTTGTTGGTCATCCTTAAACTATCACAGGTTGTAGACCTCCCTTCTTTTAAGTTGAAGGTCTCCCATTTTATGAGGGACAATTCCTCTAGCATAAGCTTTCAGCTTCTTTCCAGTTTTGGAAAGTTCTAGGAACTACAATAAGTGTTGCGTTCCAGTGTTGGTGGTCAACCTTAAACCACCTCTTTTTGCCAACATTTCAGAGAGCTGATTCAGCCCAAGTGCTGCCATGTATACTTTGCAGATTTTTATTACAACTCTCTTCTTGGACTCACACATACCCCTTCGTATTAAGGGGGGGAATGTTGGAACACCTAATCCTCCATGGGTAGGTGTGGAATGCGAAAAGCCACAATGGAGTCCAAGTGACTTTGGAATGTGAAACCAAGAGTCACACCATTGTATTATACATGTACATCATGTATAATGGAAAAATATGAGAGCTACATGCTTATCCTTCATTGTGTGTTGAGTTTCTTGTTGTGTGTGTGTTTATCTTTGTCATAAATCATTTGTGTGTTTAACATGGTGTTTAACAAAACTTAAAACCAAAGCACTGTAAAAAAAACATTATTCATATAAAAAATTGAGATTAAACTGAAATACTATCCATCTGATGACTCAATTGGAGCTGGGTCCTTCACCGTAGAACCTGGCACATCTGCTTGCTACATCTATTGAATCTTCTTTTCAATTTATCCAATACAGTCTTCAATTCTCCCAATACGGTCCGTCGCTTGATACTAAGTCACCTTGATATGTTGGATTTGAATATCAATATCCTGAAGCAATTCCAACATTTTTGGTTCTTGGTTCTCGCTACGTGGATAAAGACTCTGGATAGCCTTAGCTAGAAGACACTTCATGATCCAATATGTATGTATTGTTTGATTGAATAGTGAAAGATGACCTCTAGTATTCCCAAGATCTGTGATAAAGTCCAGAATTTCCGCTTCTGCTTCATTGTCTTCCTCATTGCTTTGAGTTTCTTTTTACTTGAGATGAATTCCCATCCTGACTTGAGATGAATTCCCAAGGGATTATACTGTTGAGAGATTCACTAAGACCTCTTTCTTTTTCTTCCTGCCTCTCTTTCTGGTCTCAGCTTCAGATTTTATCATCATTTGTTTCCCTTTTCCTTTAATTTGAGTCACTTTCTATCTCATTTTCCTATTAACCATTGTTTTGGACTGTGTAATTTTATGAATTAACTCTAGATTAAAAATATAAGATCCTGTATAACGGAAGAAAAAAGGTATAATAATTAATTTTCCTATCTTCTGACCAACAACATCTTGTCAACGCTTATGTTTCTCCTCTTGACTTAATAAATACGGAAGTCTGAAAATTTTATCACCCCTGAATTTAACATGGATATAAAGACAAACCCAGTAATAACCCAGAGTCAAGACAATAACAAAGTGACAGTGAAAACCAGAACCAATATTATAAGTAACGCAAAGTTTCAGCTTAAAACCCTGATGGAGAAACACTATATAACCCAGATGGAAAAACACTTTATAACCTAGACAGATTAGCATTATAATACTCTACCTCATAGCGTTAAAGGAATTCATAAAAAGGCAAGACTAGAGAGAATGTAAATGGCCGATTTGAAGCATAATACCCTGCCTCTTGCTAAGAGGATCGACGAAAATTGCATGACAGAAAATCATTACCCCAAATCAGAGGCCCACATAAAAGAATGGTTCTCCTTTCTCCCACTTCTAGAACCCAAATATAACAAATAGAAGCCTACAAAACCGACTTGAAAACTCATGAATAGATGGTAATAGTGATTCATAGGAAACAAAGAAAAGTAATTAACCTATCCATCATTACAAGGATCCCTAAAGCAAGGCTCAATAGCCTCTAGTGCTATGGACACAGAGCAACTGGTTCAGAACAATGTTTTATATGCAGATACTACACTATCCTGATACGTATCAATACTGATGACAAAGGACATAATATTGATATGAAGAAGAACATACCTCAGCACTATATCAGAACTGCTACGAATTATGGAAGCTCTAGTCTCCACCCACCGCAATTCACCATTTTTAGCAGAGTAAGTTATTGTTTGGCAAACTGAACTATGTCACTTGAAACCATCCCTGGAATGGCTTTTACCCCAAGCTTTTGATAGCACAGGCTGTCTTCCTAATTTCATGATCATCCCCATATCCTTCGCATGCCTCCATAATCGTTTTATGGATGACTTAACTTTCATAGTTAATTTGCATGGTACGTTACTGCCACTTGTCTTATGGTGTGGCTAGCATCATCGATCTTGGAGCACCCCAATCGGGGATCTCATTACCCAAGAGATCTCTGTCAATAATGATCTAGGGTGAATGTAGTTCAATATCCCAAGTTCTGTCAGCTGGCGTCACATCCAATTGTCTTCCAACATTGTGACTCCCCCAATTTGCCAAATAATCTGCTGCCTCATTATTGATTCAGGAGCATCCAAGCCAAATTTTCATTATTTAATTATGTAATAAGGGGGGTGAGATATTTTAATTATTTTATTAATTAAATTGCTTATTTTTAATAAATTAGGAGAAAAATGTAAAGGTGAGGATTATTGTATATATATTATTTTATAATTAAAGGATATGAGTGGAATGGAATTAGGTAGATAATCTACGGAGTAGGAATTCCATATACGGGACTTTGTTGAGTCCAAAACTAGAATAAATCTAAATTAGATTTTAAGTTGAGATTTGTGTGGAGGAGTTTATGGAGTGAAATAAATTCATTAGCTATGTATATATACGAGGGATTTGTGAGGATGAAGGATAGCTGAGAGCAGTGAGGAGTACAGTGAGAGTGAGAGATGGTTTGAAGGGCCGAGAGCCAAGAGGTCACCCAATGTAATATTTGGCCAAAGAGTTTTTGGTTTATTGTTAGTATTTTTTTATGTGGCTCTCTTTCCTTCATATGTATTTTTTAGCTGAATATTTTTATGTTTCTAACAAATAATTATTGAGAGTTTTCTTGCTGAGTGAAGGAGTGTGTGTTTTATATGCTCGGATCTGTTTTATAGCAAAATCCCTGCATCATTTAGTATCAGAGCCAGAAATATGCCTGTTCTACATTTTATTTTGAATCTGCAAGTATATTGATCTCGAAATTGCAAGAAGATGAATTCATTTGGAGTCTACATTGCTGGCAAAGACAAATTGGGCAACGTAGGAGATAATTTCCACCGGTTATTGAAGTAAGAAACGATAGCGTTGAACCAAGGACGACTTTGACTGGTAGTGATAAGGCATAAGCGGATGGGAAACACCAAGATTGGCAGTGGTGGTCAAATGATAAATTGTGGTAGCTCCTTCCCATAGCTGGACAAAGCCACAGTTGAGTTGGAAACCACAAGCTCGCAGGTGGAGCTGTGGTATGAATGTAATTGAATATGCAGTAAAGCATAGAGCTATGGTATGCGTATGTAGGAAAGCATGGATTTGGGATATGTGCACAAGTAAAACGTGGTGTGGCTTCCCAAGCAGCACACAACGAAATGCTACAGAGGTGTGAGGTCTGAAGCAACGTGAAGCAGACACGGGATGCTGCAAAAATGTGGCTCAAAGCACCGTGAAGAAGAATCAGCCAGGGACGCTGCAACTGTGTGGCTCGATGCATTGTGAGAGTAGTTGAGGGACACTATAGAGACATGATGATATATAGTGGGTGAGGTTTAACTTTAAATAATAGTTTTTTGACATTGTTTGTAACGTGCACAACGTTGAAACATGTGGTTGTTTGAAATGTGTCACACCAGCGCACAAAGCCATAACGCAGAGTTGTTATGATTTCTTTGCCGATAAAGTTGAATGGTAATGGTATCGGTTGTGACAAATTTAATAGTTGGCTTGAGTTGGGATGATATGAAACTTCATGTTTAAACAAATGGGTTGTGTTTTTAAATGTGATTCTAATTGTGTTATATAATTATAATGGTCCTTTGCAGACTCAATGAACATGGTATGTGGAGATTGCATATGTAACGTAATGTTTTATTGGAATTGCATACTAAGTTTTAGTAATTGATCAATTACGTGTTGTATGAAGGATAAGCTTGGGCCTTAAATCAATGCAATTACTTAAATTTACAGCAACTTTAAAAACAATGCAACATTTGCATTTGTTTAAAGCGGTGGATTGACATGACCCATGGGTAAGGGTTTCCGTGTCACATTTTTTTGATATGGCAATGTTGATTGTAGTGTTGGGTTGTGTGAACCATGGGTTCAACCACAAAATAATGCGTTAAATTTTTTGATGGATTCTAAATGCACCTTTCAATTATGTTATTATTATATGTATAACAGTGGTCCTTTAAGGACCCATCGAATATTGTGAAATGAAGTTTGCATAAGACTGAAATATTCATCGTCATTGTTATATGTATTACTTAAAATGAAAATTGGAATTGCACATCAAGTAGTGTAGAGTGAATCAATTCCATCATGTTGAAGAGGAAATCCCGAAGTGGAAATTGTGTTTTCTACATCAATTTTTGGAAGCCAGACATATTAATGCACTTAAAAAATGCATGTGTGGGGCTTGTGAAAGAGGTGTGGCTTCAGCAGAATATTCAAAGTATGGATCTAGTATTTCCATGGTACCATCTTCTAGCATAAGGAAAAGTCACTAAAATTGATCGAGGTAAAGTTTTTGAAAATTCATGTACGTTTTGGGAAAAATGTAATATTGAAAGGATATTCAGTTACATTAAGATTTCATGTTATCAAAGCAAGGAATTGAAATTGAAGAGATTGAGATAAGGGAACTTGGCTTAAACTAAAGGGGAGATTGTGCGTACTTTGAAGGCTTCTAACATTAATTGCTGGGAAAAGATTTATGTTAGAAAGTTGCTGGGAAGAATTTTATTTGCTGGGGAGAAAATAGACTTCGCGCATTCAAATTAAATCTATGGAGGCTTGAATGTATTCCTAAAAGAATACGTGAGAGAAGGGTTGGATAATTTCAACCACGAGGAGATTCAAGATAAGTGCTCATTGAATGAATCAATGTTCATTGAGTAGAGGTATTTTAAAAATCTGGATGATTAAATTTCCTTGCCATACTTGAGAAGATGATCTTATGTAGATGTTATGAAAGTGTGGAAATGTTGCAAATGCAGAGGTATAAATGAATGGAAAATGTGTTAATCTTGGGTGATATGAAGGAAAACATGCATGTTTATATGAGGAGGTTTATTATGCATAGTGTGATGTTTTATTATGCATAATGTGGATTCTTCACAGTTTTGGTTAAGTCATTTTGGACCAAAGCTTGTAGTTGGAAAAGAAGAATTATTTTGATTGGTGATTGAAAACATAATTGCTTGATGTTGTAAAAGTTTGTTTTACCATTATGTGGCAGTATCTAAGAGGTGTTATTCAGAATGAAGGTGATGTACGAGTTGTACATTATTCATCGTCAAGGTTAAAACATGTTCTTTGTACACAGGTGAAGAGATGTGAATTGATGTTTTAAGGTGCATAAAGGTTCAGGAAAAATGTTTGCATTAAGATGACAAGCTTATGGTATGAAGGGCATGCAGTGAGAAAAATGACACAAAAGAGTGGAAACTAGAAAGTTGAGATTGTGAAGAGAAGGTTTGTTAATAACCTTAACATGAGCATAAGGTAAGATAATTCAGAAAGATATTTTTGAATGTTGAAGATTGAATGGTTTTTTTTATTTTCACCTTTAAATCTTGGAAAACTTGAATTTCATTTTGAATAAAGACTTCAGTATCATGTGAAATGATAATGGGGAACTCATGATCTTTTTCATAAGAATGAAGTATGAAAGAGAGTGAATATTTTACATCCTAAAATGCATTAAGGGTGTATGTTCATTGGATGATTGTATAACTTGAAATATCCATTGTCATAATTATTGGGTCAAACCTTAAATTCAAAATAGATGTTAGAGTCAAATGAAAGTTTGGATAGTTTGAGTAAAGTTTGAGTATTTTCATCCAAGATGAAGAATTGGTGTAAGTCTGAAGTCAAAAAGTCGTAAGCTAAGTCAAGAGTCTGAATGTAATTGGGTGCATGATCGGCGGAGCCCGACATCCAAAGAATTAGTCATTGTAACACATGAGTTACTTAAGTGTTGTTTGCATCAAAGTGAAGAAAGAGGGTTGCCAGAGATTAATTCCAAGATAGTGAACTGAAAGAGGTCAAGCGTCGGAAGAAAGCTTGCATTGTTGAATGGAAAGTGGGAAGACTTGCTAAAAAGTGGATTAAATGAAATCCACACGTGAACAGATGAAGTTCATAAAGGAGGGGAAGATGACTGTTGATAGTCATTTTCGAAGATCTGATGAAGACCACAGTAGATGGAAGAATAAGGAAAATGCCAAGGTAAGTGGCATATGTGAGCAGTTCATAGATGAAGAGTATGAGCGGGAGAAGGCTGAGATAATAGTTCACCTTGAATTGTTAATGGAGTTGTTGCAAGAAAATGTGAAAGAGTAGACACATGGTTGGACCATGAGAAAAAAGGTTAAGTGGAAGAAGCTACATGCAAGTAGGGAAAAGCAAGTAAACATATAGTTGACAGAAGAGCTGAGGAAGCTCGAACAGATGTTGAGTTGTGAAGAACTCAGAGAGGCTGAGTTAAAAATGGATGTTTCCATTTGTGGCCCAGAACAGGGTGAAAGTCTGGGTGAAGAGATCAATGAGGAAGATCTCATGAACTATTGGGATAGTTCAGAAGCATCTGAAGATGTGTTGGCAAGAGAAGCAGATGAGGCTATGAAGCCTTGTAATTTTTCTCACAGTTTATGTATGTTTGCAGGATGTGAGAAAGAGGGTGAGAAGTCTGATGAAACTATCGCAGAGGAGAATGAAACTCTTGAGGTGGAGTCTGATGAAGAATGCCTTTCAAAGGAGAAAGGTAATGATTTGTTACAACAGGAAGAAATCATAAATGAATTCTTGCTTAGGGTAAAATAGCAAGTTGAAGCTATTATGATGCATAAGAAAAATGGAAACGCCGAAGAAATATTCCAAGGAGGTAAACAAATGTATTTGTTTAATGAAATTGCTAACGAAATTTTGCAGTGTAATGGAACAGAAATTAAGACAACTCAGGAAGATTTCCAGAGGGAGTATGAAGCTGGAAAGGAAAGTTGTGATGAAGTGCTGAAAAGATTTCACATGGAAATCGAATTCTCGGAATGATGGCTTAAGGAACCTAATGGAGAAGTAAAACTTGTAGAACTTGATCCAGAAGAAATTACAGTTACTATGCATGATAGAGATGAAATGTTTTTAACATTTATGGAGTTGAATGAATGTTATAACTTTTCAGATAATGATGTAAGTGTATGTATAGAAAGCGACATTAACAGATATGATGTCGAAATCAGAGAAGTTGAGCGGAAATTATTTGGAGTTGAGATGAAATATCAGGAGCAGCAAGGGAATTGTGTCCATAGAGACATAAAGAAGACAGAAATATTGATCCAGCGGGATGAAGATGGAAGTAGCCAGCAGTTAAAAACAAAATCTATTGAAGTCCAGAAAGTCGATGATGGGAGATTGATGCTTGAAGCATCAAAAGAAGCTGAAAGGTCTTATCTTTTTAAAACTAATAGTTTGTTGGTGAATGTAGGTACAGTACCAGACGAGATAATTGTTGCTATAAAAGCAATAAAAGACTACAATAGTAATCAAGAAGGAGTTCTTGATTATTTTCCATTGCAAAAAGTTGAGAGTTAGGCTCAGTTAGAGGAGCAAGAATTTGACAAAGAGGAATTACTTCGAGGAATTGGTGAAAGAAAGTGTTGGAGAAGCTGATGGAATCTGATTGACAAAGTATATGATGAGTTATCAAATCGAGTTGATACTCCAAAGGACTAGTGACAGAACATAGTTTGGAATCCTAGAGGGAGAAAGTCATCAGGACTTGTAGCTGTCACAGTATTACAGAAAAGCGGCGGACCTCATAGATAGGATTCTATGGAAACTTCTCTACATGGGGAGTCTGATGCAGGAGAATCCAAGCCAAATTTTCATTATTTAATTATGTAATAAGGGGGGTGAGATATTTTAATTATTTTATTAATTAAATTGCTTTCTTTTAATAAATTAGGAGAAAAATGTAAAGGTGAGGATTATTGTATATATATTCTTTAATAATTAAAGGATGTGAGTGGAATGGAATTAGGTAGATAATCTAGGGAGTAGGAATTCCATATACGGGACTTTTTTGAGTAAAAAACTAGAATAAATCTAAATTAGATTTTAAGTTGAGATTTGTGTGGAGGAATTTATGGAGTGAAATAAATTCACTATTTATGTATATATAGGAGGGTTTTGTGAGGATGAAGGGCAACTGAGAGCAGTGAGGAGTACAGTGAGAGTGAGAGATGGTTTGCAGGGCTGAGAGCCAAGAGGTCACGCAATGTAATATTTGGCAAAGAGTTTTTGGTTTATTGTGAGTATTTTTTTATGTAGCTCTCTTTCCTTCATATGTATTTTTTAGTTGAATATTTTTATGGTTTTAATGAATAATTATTGAGATTTTTCACGCTGAGTGAAGCAGAGTGTGTTTTATATGCTCGGATCTGTTTTATAGCATAATCCCTGCATCAATTTCCTATTCGATGAACATGTAAAGTATCAGGTACTGGATTTCCTTAAAGAGCGATCCTATTTCTTTAATAAGATTTGTCGTCCTCCAGCTTTTACTGATATTTTCCCAAGATGATCCTTGTTGTAGTTTCTTTAATACTCCTGTGACCATTTTTGAATCTCCTTCTACAATAAGACGTTGATAATTTCCTCTTTTGCTATCATTAAACCTTGTTTAACTGCTGATAGCACGACTTCATTATTGGTTGCGTGGCCTATGTCCATAGAAAAACCTCTACATGCTCCCCCTCTAGAGTTTCTAAATATCCCTCTAGCTCCTACCTAACCTTGATTCCCTTTTGAGGCTCCATCATAATTTAGTTGAATGAATCCATTCAGTGGTAGCTGCCATCTATCCTATTGAGTTCTTCTAGGGGGTCTGAATTTCCAAACGTTCATTGACAACATTTGGGGTTTTAAGTTTATATTGGCCATAATTTGAGTTTCTATACCATCCATCTTCCACTCATCCTCTGTCCATTTCCCTGCCAGAATTGTTTCTCGGATATTCTCAACCATCTTCTGCCAGATTTGATTATTGTTATTGAACTCTTCTCTGAATATCCTGTGATTCCTTTCTTTCCAAATCCCACATAATAGAAACCCAAGACTTCACTTTTGAAACTTCCCTTCTGCCATTTGATTATTGTTGTATTTATGTTTGTGTTATCTCTATCCATTTGCATAAATGTCCTTGCAATAATATTCCACATTATCTCTACTATTTCACAGCTATTTATAAGGTGTTCTATTTATTCATTTGTATTCCCACACATGTAACAAATTGAAGGTCCATACATTCCCCGCTTTTGCAATTGGTCCCAAGTTAAAATTTTCCTGTGACTTAGCAGCCAGAGGAAATACTCCATTTTTGGTCAGTGATTGATACCCCAAATTTTTTTCCATATAGATATGCCATTGTTATTAGTATTATTAGCATGAATATTATATCCCTATTTTATAGTAAGCATGCCTTTACTTTGATATCCCCATTTGAGTATATCCTTTTCCATTGTTGTTACTATTCTCCTTGTGCTCAATTATTTTTCAAGGTTGTTCCATTGCCTCGTTTCCGGTGTATCTGGCCAATGAATTTTATCTTTCCATCTTCTCCATTGGTTATTTTGCTGCTGACACCAGTATTTATTGATTAATATATTATTTGGAGTGTTTTTGAATAGGAAGAGTTCTCCTAAGTCTAGCTAGCTGAACAATTTTTCTCTTTGTTGCCACAAATCTTCCCAAAAGAGTGTTGATCTTCCTTCCCTTACCTCCCAAAAATTATGTTGACGGATAAGATGTCTATTCTGTGCTGTAAGATTCTAGATTGTAGAACCTTTTGGTACAATATCAATTTTTAGTTTACCTGTTACTAATTACAGCATGCCATATTTCCATTCCCATATACATTTCCAGAGATCTTTACCTCCTTGGATCCATATCCACCACAATTTAGCCCCCATGACTTGATTTAAATCATACAGATCATGAAGTCCTAGTCCTCTTGCTGATTTTTCTTTTATGAGTTTATTCCATGACAAAAGTGCCCATTTTCTGCAGTCTTGCACTCCTTTCCAAAGGAATTTTTTAAAAATATTTACCATTTGGTTGCAAATGCTTTTCAGAGCATCTCTACCTGATAATTGATAAATGGGAAGTAACAAATTTGAGCATTATTAATCAACCTGGAGCATTTAGTACTCGAAATTCCCAATTTTGCAGTTTTTGCCCAAGTCTAGAGATAAGATCTTTCCAATCCGCAATTCTTAAAGAGGAAGTATTTAAGGTAACCCCTAAATACTTCATAGGGAACGTTCCTATCTTGAATCCTAGTGTTCTAGATAGAAAATATTGCGTAGGCTCATTAATATTAAAGAAATAGACATTTTATTTATCAGTATTAACTAGTGTACCTGAAGCCTCCATAGATATTTTCAGAGTTTTTAAGATTGCTCTTGATTCCCTCAACGAGGCCTGGAAAAATAAGAGAATATCATCAACAAACTGTTGATGTGTCAAAGAGAGATTTGGACCCCATAACTTTAATCCCTGTAGCTTCCCTTCCATCAAGTGAGCTTTAATTAATCTTCCTAGTCCTTCTGCTACTAAAATAAATAAGAAAGGCGAAAGTGGATCTCCCTGCCAGAGACCTCTAGATATATTAAAAGGCTAAGATGGAATTCCATTTAGCAATATTGAAAAATTAGGAGATTATATAAATGATTTTCACCATTGTACCCATCTATCGTCAAACCTAAATGCTTTTAGAACAACTATTAAGTAAGGCCAACTGATACGATCATACGATTTAGAGAGATCAAGTTTTATGAGCATACCTTTCATCTTAAACATTTTTAACGAGTGGATTTCCTCCTGGGCCATAACAATTCCATCCAATATTTGTCTTCCCTTAACAAAGCCTATTTTCTCTAGAGAAATCAAGCTAGGAAAAAGAGGTTTAAGCCTATTCACCATTATATTAGATAAAATTTTATAGATGACATTACATAGAGCAATGGGTATAAACCCAACAGGGGGGTCCGAATTTTCCTGTTTAGGAATAAGAGTTATGAATGTGGCATTTAGGGCTGGATAAACATTTTGATTCCTCCTTGATTCCTCAACTAGCTTTCATATATCTTGACCCATGAAGTTCCAAGATGCCTTAAAAAATTCAGTTGTAAAACCATTTGGTCCTAGGGCCTTATTCCGAGGCATATTCATGATTACTTTCTCTACTTCTTCCATGCTAATATCTCTCAGTAATGCTAATTTCTATTCTCTTGTTACTATTGATGGAATGTTTCTCGTTATTCTTTCAATAGCTACCTTTCTATTCTGATCAGACTCCATGAGAAAAATTTTGAAATGTTCCACAAGTATTTTTTCCATATCCTCATGTTGAAGCAAGTGATTACCATTTTCATCTTTTATTGAAAAAATCCTATTATGATGTCTCTGTTGTATCATTATTTTATAAAGAAGTTAGTGTTTCTCTCCCCTTCTTTTAGCCATTGAACTCTGGATTTTTGCTTCCACGGTATCTCCTTTTGTTGTCTACGTTCTTCCAAGAGACTGAGAGTATTTCCTTTTTCTACTGCAAGGGCCTCTGTTCTTCCATTAAGAATCATATTTTGTTGTATATCTTTCATTTTTTCTTTCAGTCTCACCTGATCCTCGTGGATGTTGCCAAATTCTGTTCTATTCCATATTTTTATTTCTATTTTCAATTGCTTTAATCTAAGCTGAAAAGAATGCATTTTATTCCTTCCTGTAATTGGATTAGTTTCCCACCAATGTTTATCTTTATCTAGGAACCTTGAATATCTCAACCAGAATAATTCAAATCTAAAAGGTCTGTTCTTCAGCCCTTCTTTTATATCAAAATCTATACGAATTGGCCAATGATCAGATCTAAGCGTTGGAAGAATCGTTGCTTCATGGTATACATCCAGGCTTACTAATGCTTCTGAAGCTATGAAACGATCCAACATTGCTGCAATTTGATGTCTTTCTCCTCGTCTATTATTCCAAGTATAGATGCCATTCACTGTGGGAATGTCTACCAAGTGAATATTTGTCAACAAGTCCCTGAAAAGTTCCATCTCTGGATCTTCTCTCCTTATTCCTCCTTTTTTTTCTGTCAGATTTAATAACATATTGAAATCTCCACCTAGGAGCCAATATTTTTCTTGGTGCATATTATTTAAATTTCTTATGCCTTGTAAAAACATCTCTCTTTCTCCTGGAATTGGAGGGTCATAAACTATCAATATTAGTATACTTTCTTTTGATCCATTTTGCCTAAAAGTACCTAATAATATTCTCAGGAGTCCTACCCATCCTTCCACTACAATTTCTGTAGGATTCCATAATATAGTTGCTCCTCCTGTTGTTCCTCGTGAATGTATAGCCATTACCTCAAAATGAGGTTTGAAAGAATGAATAATAGTGGGCAGTTTTAGTCCCAATACTTTAGTTTCTTGGATCATCATTACCTGAGGTTTCTCTGTTTTCAGTCTTTCCTTGAGATATCTTTCTTTGCCTTTACTGTTAAGGCCTCTTATATTCCAAGACATTAGTTTCATTGGTTAACTTTTGGGAATTTGTTGGAATACCATTGTTAACGGCATTATCTTACCTGTATTTATCAGCATCTCACGAACCAACTGTATAGATTCTTGAAATGTCCTTCTGCCTCTTTTCTTGGTTCCTTTTGTCTGGGTATTAGGCCCCTTGGCTGCATTTTTTTCTAGATTCATTTCTTCCTTTTTCACTTGGGATGTCAAACAGTTCTCAAATGTTTCTTTATATAGTTTCTTATGTTTTGTAGGAATAAACCTATCATCAAGATTCTTCCATTCATTCAATAGATGTTTTAAGACCCTTTCTTCTGCACTCAAATATTCTTTATTCTGTTCTATGTCCATTGGTGTCTATTCCAACTGGCTACTATCGTCTATTTCAATATGATCTTGTGATGATTTGCATTTTGTTGTCGGATTTTTTGAATTAACTAACCCTTGGCCTAGCCCAGAGCTATCTTCCTTTGCATGCGACATTTCCCCTTCCTCTTGCAGAATTTCATAATGATTCACTGAAATTTTCTGGGTTGGTTGGTTCATCATGCTTGTAGACGCCTTATTGTTTCGTCTTTTATTTGTGACTGTGATAAATCCATCCTCTCTATCTCAGCCCTGGTTAGGAATATTGGGTTTTCGGCTTGACTGTTGCTCCACAACATTAAGAGGGCATGATTTATAAAGATGGCCATACTCATGGCATCTTCGGAAGAAAAAGGGAATATTTTCATAATCAAGAAGCTGCTGCCAGATTTTACCATCATATTCTAATTCTATGGGTTTAGGAAATGGCTCAGAAATATTCATATATACACAGATTCTAGCAAAAGAAGTATAGCAACCTCTGCAAGTGGTTTCTGCTATTTTAACAAAACTGCCTAAGGATTTTCCTATGCCTTCCAAAATATCAGGGTCCTAAAAATCGATAGGGAGACTAAATAGTCGTACCCACACAGGTGCTGCAAGAAATTTTTCCTGGTCTGGGTTGTAGCATTCTTCCCATTGTCTAAGAAAGAGCCCTGCATTATTATAGAAATATGGACCCCCTTCAAAAATTCTTTCATTATCTAATAAGTTAATAAAAATTACTGTAAAGAATCCTCTAGCCCCAAATTTTAGATCAATATGACCTCTGTGCTACCATTTTATTTGTATCCATTTCAATAAATCTTTTTCTGTAGGCCAAATACCAATAAACTTACATATTAGAGTGTGATCCTTCATATAGCTCCTGTATTCATCCAATTTGTTTGCTGGAATAATGAATATGGATTTATTCACTGCTCGCGGCAAACATTGACCTTTCATCTTTGCTTGCCAATCTTCTCCCAACACAGGAACTGCCTTCTGATGAGAGCCAGCAGCTTGATATTGTTTGCTCAATTGTTCTCCACCTGTTATATTGTGATAGGAGGGGGAGATGCCCCCTCTCGAAGCTACCACCACTAACACACCAGATGCTATGGACAGGGGTGACTACGCAAGACTGTTAGAAAATTTATAAACCCTAAATGTTCTCTGCTTTCTTGGAGTTCATTTTCCTCTCCTCCGTTCCAGGCTCAATGCATAATTAATCTACAAATGAAAAACTAATTTAAAGCCAAAATCTTATCTCCAACTAGAATGAGATAACCATCTCCTAATCCTAGAGAAAATTAAATAAAACATGGGGAAGAGTAGTTTATGAATGAATCCATCAAGTGATTTCCATTAACTAAAAAAAGCAGTTCATATTAATTAATGAAATAAAAATCAAAATACATTTGCAATTAAATGATAAACAATTATCATTTATCTCATATATATTTCAATGAATTTATTATAGATTTGATCTCATTTTGTTTCTTGGAGATAGCTCCTATAAAGCTTCAACAACATATCAAAATTGAACCAACAATAATATTAGATATAGACAAGAAATACTAATTAAAATAAAATTCGAAATACTTAAATATAAAAAATTCAATATTCTGATAATAGTACATGTTGGAATATTTGAAAATTCCAGAACAACAATGGAGAGAGTAATACTCTCCTCTTTACCACAGAGAAATTAAACAATTTCTTCACTAGAGACAGAGTTCAGCACTTTGAAAACAAACTTCTATTCCTTAAAAAAAAAAAACTATTACAATGCTTCCTCACTGAGAGGGATTACAAAATGAACAAGACTGCTACAAAATGCAGTGCTCTCAAATTCTTCTCTGTCTCACACACAGAAAAAATATATTATGTTCTCTTTTAAAACTATGCACTGTTGTGCATGAAATTACACTCTGTCTCTATAAAAAAAAATAAAACGCACTACTGTGCACACTTAAAAATTACACTGCTGTTGTGTATAAAACAATACACTATATATATCACTTACCTCTCGGGCCTTTTTAAAACTATATAACAAATAAAACTAAAACTAAATCTAAAACTATGTCGGGGCCCACATAATAAAACACGCATATATCAAATTAGACCAAAGGTTAAAAACCTTTTACACTGCGCCTTAAAATAAAAACATAACACGACAAACCTTAATAAAACTTAAACCCCCAGACTTCAAACTGTAATTAAACCAACCTGCATAAGTCATTTCACGTTACAATTCTGGGCACTGACGTCAGCCAAATTGTGATGCGAAATCCCAATTAAATCCGCCCTATAAACTATATCGGGTCCGGTTTGGGCCTGCTAACGCAAGCGACTTTGTGACTCGAAATCCAAATCAAATCCGCCCTAAAGCATTTCGGGTCCGTTTCTGTGCTATGCGAACGGCCCAAACAAAATCTGTTCCAATAAAAATTTTCCACGTGTCTGCTGACTGGCTATTGAATTAGCATTGGGGACCATTGTACCTGCGGACTACTGATGTGGTCGTGGGACCACACAAAAGAAACTTCCACTCACAAGTCAATAAAAAATGCAAGACTCTGCTGTATAAACGAAGTACTCTGTTTTTTTCAAATACAGAGACTAGCACAGAAACCTCTGTTTCCCAAATAGAGAACTATGTACCCTATTCTCAGAAATTGAATTCGAATCCTTAACCATAATAGCAAGCGGCTGCCCATGTCGTGTAGAAAAGTCGGTGATGGGGTGCACTGTTAAGACACTCCATTCTGTAAGGTCACCGGTTCGAAACCCATGGGTGGAATGGAAGGAGAAAAAAATGGGAAGATTAGGATTAGTCTAAACGAGCAAAAAAAAAAAAAAATTAATAATAATAATAGCAAGCGGCTGAGTACAAAAACCTGGAGAAGGAAAAATGAAAGTGGCTACTGTTAGTGATTTTGGAAAAAATTTTAGAAGGCGGCTCATTGTACAGGGCTACAGTTGAAAGTAATATTTCAACACTCCCCCTTACTTTCAACTGTTGGGTTATCAGTCATACCCAGACATTTCCTCAAAAACTCAAAACTTTTTTGTCCCAATGGCTTGGTCAGAATGTCTACAAACTGCTCCTGAGTTCTGCAGTGTTCCAAAACAATTTCTCCACTATTTACCAATTCTCTGATGTAATGAAACTTTGTGTCAATGTGTTTCATTCTCTTGTGAAACACAAAATTCTTAGATAATGCAATAGCTGAGCTATTGTCACAATAAATCATTGTTCCTCTTACCTGCTCTTGGCATAAACTCCTTAACATCCTCCTCATCCAAATTTCTTGACACGCTACTGCTGTAGCTACCACATATTCTGCCTCTGCTGTAGACAATGCTACAATGGGATGCCTTTTAGAAGCCCATGAAATGGCTCCTGAACCCATGTGAAAAACATAACCGGAAGTGCTCTTCCGATCATCTACACTTCCAGCCCAATCATTGTCAGTGTATCCAACTAAATTTGAACATTCTGAAGTAGTATATAAAATGCCATACCTTTTGGTACCTTTAACATACCTCAGAATTCTCTTCGCTGCCTGCCAATATGCATCCTTTAGCTTCTCCATGAATATGGAAATCAAACTAACAGCATGCATTATGTCGGGCCTAGTTGCAGTCAAATGCATGAGGCTGCCAACTATGCTCTTGTACAAGCTAGGATCAAAATCCTTGATGTTGTCCTCTCTACTAAGTTTTAATCCCATCACTGTGGGAGTGATTGCCGCTTTTCTCGCATGCATATTAAACATTTCCAGCACTTCATTAACATATTTTTCCTGTGAGATAAAAATCTCATTTTCATCTTGTTCTACTTCTATTCCTAAGAAGTATTTCAACAAACCCATGTCAGTCATTTCAAATTCTTCTTTCATGACTGTTTTAAAATTTTCAATAAGGTAATCACCATTACCTGTTAAAATAACATCATCAACATATAAAACTACAATTAACATTTTACCATCTTTTTCTTTGATGTAGAGGGTGGGTTCTCCCTCACACTTTTCAAATCCATTTTCTAGTAGATAGGAATCTATCCTACTGTACCACGCTCTTGGCGCTTGCTTCAGCCCATAAAGAGCTTTCTTCAACTTGCACACTTTATGCTCTTGGCCTTTCTTTTCATATCTAAGAGGTTGTTCAATGTAAACCTCTTCCATTAACACTCATTTTAGGAATGTTGACTTCAAGTCCATTTGGTAAACTTTCCAATTGTTTTGTGCTACTATGGACAACACTACTCTCACGGTTTCCATTCTAGCAATTGGTGCGAAAGTTTCCTCATAATCTATCCCATGCTTCTGCTTATATCCCTTGACAACAAGTCTAGCCTTGTGTCTCTCTATTTTTCCTTCAGCATTATTCTTGGTCTTGTAGACCCATTTAACTCCAATGACATCTTTACCTTTTTGGAGTTCAACCAAATCCCTAGTCTTGTTTCTCTCTATGGAATTAAGCTCCTCATCCATAGCTTCTATCCATTTCTTATCCTTAATAGCTTCCTCAAAATGAATAGGGTCATCAACATGACAATATAAAGTAAACAAAGAGTTCATACCTTCATTTGTTGCCTCTTGCTCATAAATGTCATTTAAATTTCTGAACTTCTTACCTCTTTCATTAGGTGTACAAATGCTTGAAGAAGCACTTGAATTTCATCCTTGTGGTGTGCTTGGAGAAGCACCTTCATTTCTCATCAAGGGTGTGCCTTGTTGCCCTTGTGTTGGAGCTGTTGTTTGGGGATGTATTTTAGCCAACTCATCATCATTTTCATCATGAGATAAATAGTGTTTAACATTCACTGTTTTCTCTATGCTTCCATCCCAAGCTTCCTCTTCAATAAACTGAACATCTCTGCTCACAATAAACTTCTTGGTGGATGGGTTGTATAACCTGTAGGCCTTGGATTCCTCACTGTATCCAATGAAAATATATTTCTCCCCCTTGCTGTCCAACTTCTTCCTTAGTTGATCTGGAATGTGTGCATAAGCCACACATCCAAAAACCTTCATGTGTGTGACACCTTGCTTTGTGCCACTCCATGCCTCTTCCAGCAATTTGTTCATAACTGCTTTTGTAGGGCACCTATTCAAAATGTATGCTACACAATGTACAGCTTCAGCCCAATAATCATTAGGCAAATGCTTTGCCTTTAACATACTCCTTACCATGTCCATTATGGTTCTATTCTTCCTTTCGGCTACTCCATTTTGCTACGGAGTATATCTAGTTGTAAACTACTTATGAATACCATTTTCTCTACAAAAATGTAAAAAATCTATAGAGATATACTCACCTCCTCTATCAGTCCTTAGGACTTTGATGTGTAGCCCACTTTGGTTTTCCACAAGTGCTTTGAAATTGCAGAATCTTTCAAACACTTCACTTTTGTTTTTCAAAAAGTAAACCCAAGTTTTTCTTGTAAAATCATCTATGAATGTTAACTTGTAGTGGCTACTAGCAAGCGATGGAGTTTGCATCGGTCCACATAAATCTAAGTGGACAATCTCTAAGGGTGCCTTTGCCCTTATGATTTTTTCGGAAGGAAAACTTTCTCTGTGTTGTTTCCCCAAGATACAACCTTCACAAAGGCTGTCCAGTTTCTCTATCAATGGTAAATCTCTTACCATTCCTTTTCTATTCAACAAGTTAAGACCTCCAAAGTTGATATGTCCAAATCTCAAGTGCCACAACCAATTTTCATCTTTTGGTTCGCTTTGGATAGCCTCTTGTGCCACTTCTGCTTTCTCTTCTTCATTTTTCATATCTACTCTCATTCTAAGAGGGAACATCTTGTTCATTGTCATCTTCACTTCAACAATACATTGTTTGCTAGGTGGTTTGTCCATGATGGTACAAACATCATCCTCAAAAAATATATTATACCCCTTTTGAACAAGATGTCCAATACTTAAGAGGTTACACTTTATTCCTGGAAATAATAAACATCTGCTATGGATTTCTTTGCACCTTTCCTTGTTAAAACATTTACATCTCATTTTCCCATAACAGAAACTTTGCTATCAGTCCCTAGTGTGACTTGTGACTTCACACTCTCATCTAACATAGAAAAAATTACTATGTTTCCTGTCATATGGCTACTACAACCGGAGTCTAGAAACCATAAGTCTTTATTCTTTTCTTCAGCCATATTACAAGCTAAAAATAAATTGTCTTGGTTGAGATTTTCCCTAGTAAAATTTGCATTTGTTATATTTCCCATATCATGTTGCTTCTTTTTACATTCATTAGCATAATGACCATATTTTTTACAATAGTGACATTGGACATTGGACTTATCATACCTTTGTCCTTGAGCATTATGCTGACCACTTTGTTGGTTGTTGTCTTGGCCTTGATGCTGATTTGGATTGCTGCCTCTTCCTTGAGCATTTGTTGGACTTTTCCTTCCACCTCTATTTTGGCTTCTGCCTCTTCCTCTCTTGTTTCCTCTTCCTTGCCCTCTTCCTCTTCTAAAAGACATTTGGGTCTTAAAGGCATGTTCAAGAGATGAGTTTTCACTTCTACCCAATCTCTGCTCATGGGTCATCAGTGATGCATGTAGCTCATCCACTGAAAAATTTGTGAGATACTTAGTCTCCTCTATGGTGGTGACAATCACATCGAATCTTGAGGGCAGACTCCTCAAGAGTTTTTCCATGGTCCTCTTCTCTTTAAGAGTCTCTCCATGAGATCTTATTTGTGTGACCATTCCAATCACATGAGTGAAGAATGAGTCAATAATATCTGACTCTTTCATACAGAGAGTCTCAAAGTCTCTCCTCAGCAACTGAAGTTTTGTTGTCTTCACTTTTTCCATGCCTTGATAGGCTGTCTTGAGAGTTTCCCATGCTTCTTTAGATCTCTTGGCTGCTGCTATCCTCGGAAACACACTCTCATGTGCTGCTTGATACAATAAGAAGAGAGCTTTGGAGTCTTTCTTCTTATTGCTCTTCAACAACTCTTTCTCTGCCTGAGTTAAATCATCAAACTCTTCTTCATCTGCTGGCTCTTCAAAGCCATCCTCAACAAATTCTCATAAGTCTTGGGAAGTAAATAAAGCTCTCATAGTTATTGACCAGTAGTCATAATTTTTCCCATTAAATTGTGGGAGGTGGATATTCCAATACCTATGCCAGTGCTGGCTCCAGCCATTCTTGCACTCTTAACTATGAATCAAAAAACACTTGACTGTGTATTTTAAAATAGCTTACTATTCTACAACAATAACATAATAAACTATATAGAGAAATACCTTGAATTATTTTTGGCTGATTTTTCACACTGCTGGAGAAGCTGCTACAACAAAGAACTCCTTCCTTCAGCTTCTTTGACCTTCAAAGAGCCTAGACTAGCTCTAATACCATCTTGGAATATTTGAAAATTACAGAATAACAATGGAGAGAGTAATACTCTCCTCTTTAACACAGAGAAATTAAAAAATTTCTTCACTGGAGATAGAGTTCAACACTTTGTAAACAAACTTCTATACCTTAAAAAAAAAACTATTGCAATGTTTCCTCACTGAGAGGGATTACAAAATGAACAAGACTGCTGCAAAACACAGTGCTCTCAAATTCTTCTCTGTCTCGCACACAGAAAAAATATACTCTGTTCTCTCTTAAAACTACACACTATTGTGCATGAAATTACACTCTGTCTTTGTAAAAAAAATAAAACACACTGCTGTGCACACTCAAAAATTACACTGTTGTTGTGTAAAAACTTACGTTGTGTATAAAACAATACACTATATATATCACTTACCTCTCGAGCCTTTTTAAAACTATATAACAAATAAAACTAAAACTAAATTTAAAACTATGTCGGGGCCCACATAATAAAATGTGCATATATAAAATTAGACCAAAGGTTAAAAACCTTTTACACTGCGCTATAAAATAAAAACATAACACGGCAAACCTTAATAAAACTTAAATCCCGGATTTCAAACAGTAATTAAACCAACCTGCATAAACCATTTCGCGTTACAATTCGGGTGCTGACGTCAGTGAAATTGTGATGCGAAATCTCAATTAAATCCGTCCTATAAACTGTATCGGGTTCGGTTTGGGCTTGCTAATGCAAGCAGCTTTGTGACCCGAAATCCAAATCAAATCCGCCCTAAAGTATTTCGGGTCCGGTTCTGTGCTATGCAAATGGCCCAAACAAAATCCGTTCGAATAAAAATTTGCCATGCGTCTGCTAACTGGCTATTGACTTAGCGTTGGGGACCATTGTACCTGCGGACTGCTGATGTGGTCGTGGGACCACACAAAAGAAACTCCCGCTCACAAGTCAATCAAAAATGCAAGACTCTGCTGTATAAACGAAGTACTCTGTTTTTTCAAATACAGAGACTGGCACAGAAACCTCTCTTTCCCAAACAGAGAACTATGTTCCATGTTCTCATAAATTAAATTTGATCCATCAACCATAATAGCAAGCGGCTGAATAAAAAAACCTGGAGAAAGAAAAATAAAAGCGGCTACTGTCGTTGATTTTAAAAACAATTTTAGAAAGTGGTTCATTGTATAGGGCTGCAGTTGAAGGTAATATTTCAACCGTACACAAAAATAGAAATTCATTAATTAATGTCAAAGTTTATTACAAAATACACCGTCCTTGAGTATTTTAGACATATAATCTCACTGCGGGCGTACTAAGCCATTAAACAAAGCCACAAATCCTCTTTCAATCTCTACAATCACTCTCGCTGTGCAAAACAGTAATGCATAAGCACAAATTGAACCATAGTTATAGAGAAACCCGTTGTGTTTGATCGTGACCCTTCCTTTTGCAGAGCTCAATCCTTGTTTTTATAGAAATACATCGCATCACCTTTGGGCCCTTCTGTTCTTCAAATTTGCTTCATCGATACAACAGTCTCCGTGATTGGTGACCGATAGCTTGATTAAAATTAGCATATTAATTTTTAGGGTTGAGCTTTTTCGTTGGAAGAAAACAACGAATGAGTATCCAAACCGCATCTTCTCGCTTGATCATTTGAGTGGTTTTCGTTGTAGGATTAGGATCAAATCCCCATCCCAGAGTGGGAACTCTCTATTTCTTATCTCTAATTTATGCTCATTTGTTTTTGGAACCCATTCTTTCCAAATTTGACTTTTTATAAAATCGCTTTTTTTTGTTTTCTTTTTCTTGCAAGCCGTCAAATCCAATTGTCGGCGATCTATCCAACGCTATTGAACAAGCTACTGCAAAAGTAGAAATTTATAAAATATACACATATTCTCACGTTGGTTTAATTTATTTACAAATTCTTTGTATCCTCACAAAAAGAATAATTTTCAATTTCATATTGGATTACGTGCTTACACCATATTTGCTCTGAAAGTCAAATTAGAGTGCTGCCTGTGTTACATACATGGTTGTAATATCAAATCAAATGGGATGCTTCATAATATAATATGTCGTGTGTTTTTATATGTATTGCTTTTTATTTAATGTATTTACAATTTTTAATATATATATATAATACAATACAATACAATACAATGCACAAATTTTAATGAAACTTTTATTAGTCTATTTTAATGTTGTTGTTTTAATATAGTATATATAATGGAATATTTATAATTATTTACAATATTAATATATATGCATATAACTTTAAAATTGATTCTATATAGATATATTTGGTTAAGGTTTATTTTACATGTAATAATTTATTTTTATTTACAAATTTTAAAGGTAATTTATAATGAAAATTATGATGTCATAATTAAATTTTATTTATAATGTTTTTTTATAGATAACTTATTTATTCTCATTGTAGGTGTAAAGCGAGAACATAAGACAAATAGCCAATGTGATCCAATGTAAGATTTGGGGTGATGTTGCAACTAAAGGCGCCACATCACTTTATTGTGACTATCAAGAGAATATCATCATGAATGCGAAAGATCACAATGTGAAGGTAACATTCAAGCAAACATCAAGCAATTCATCGCAATGGAAATAATCCCAACATAGTCAAATCCAAAATAATCAAAAGCTCCGATGCCCAACAAGAAGGTCAATAAAGAAGGGAGTCTTCCAAAATGGAGGGTAAAAGGAAAACAAACGAAACAAAACCTAATCCAAGTAAGGAAATTAAATAAGGGTCCCCATGATTTTGTTGGAAACATATGGGGTGGTTGTTGGCCAACAACACTACCTTGATTCTATCTCATTAAAAAACCTCTTAAATTTTGAATTACTGTTGTGACTGTGTATAATTTTCATGGAAAAAATTCACAACTTGGTGTGGTGGCATCCACTTACCTCTGACCTCTCGTGTTTTAATGCTTGGTAGATGGTGGTTTTAGGTGTGAATACCACCTGTGAGTGGCTCTCTTTGCAGCTCTGATCACTATGCAACCTTATGTAGACTTTCCTGTAGCATCAGCAGTTTCCTGTAGCACGGGTTTTGCATGCAAACTTCATCTTGGTGTGGAGTTCTTCGATGGATCTTGTCACTCTCCTCTAATTGCTCTTGAAATGCTCAATGGAATGAGGAGAGTGAGCCAAAACATCCCTTTATGCCAAATTGAACGAATTTGGAGCAGAGTGGTGACCTAGAATTTGGCATGACATTTCCTCTTTTGGATCGTTGGTCCCACTCAACTTAATCATTTCTCTTTGCCTCAGAATCACTTCCATCTCCTAGTGAACTCATCCTTAATTGATTTGACTACCTAGGTGGCATGTAGAACTTCAATTCTCTTTCACTTTAACTTCATGAGGGTGGCCAAGTTAACTGGCCACCTTCTTGCCTTTTTAACCTCTAATTCTCGACATTAATTCATTTTGGCCAATATGATGCATAGCAAGAGGGTGAAGGGCCATACTTGAGCCTACTTGCTATTGAGGACTTGTAGAAATTATTTGATGCAAGGAGCTAGAGTTTGGTGATAACGTTGACATACACCTGTCGATCTTCAAGGTATGATTTGAAGCTTCTTACTGAAAATGCTTCAGTCACTTTCTGCCATGTGATATTTGATTCCTTCTCTATAGATAGTTGAGTATATGAGTAAATTGGAAAGTTGACTGGGGTACTCTCAGCTTCCTCCACGATGCTGCTTTCAGTGGTGTCCTTTGAAGTATATCTCTTTGGTTCCATGACGGTAGTGATTGATGAAGAGAAGTGGTCAACACCCACAATAACTGTAGGAGGAAAAGAAATAATGGCAGGAGGAATTATCTTTAGCGAAAATGATTTTCAAAGAAATATCATGTAGAGATGACATGACTGGAAGGAAAATCATGCAATTATGTAGGTGAAGGGATAGGGACTAGATTTTTTTAACTACGCATTATGTAGTCCCAGTAGCAAGTGATGCAGCTTGAGGCTAGAAACTGCGTAATGTGCAGTTTAATCTAAGCAAACTAAGTGAGAGATTGGGCATTGTGTAGTATAAGTGTCCAGGGAAGGGGGCTTGAGCCCTAGAACTGCGTAATCCATAGTTGGGAAATCTAGGTAATGTGAATTTCACAGTCTCGTAGGCCACACAAACAACTTGAGACTTGAACTTGCGCAATGCCCAGCTAGACAAGGAAACTACTAGCCAAGGGAAGGGTAGATATGTTCGGAGAAGTTATGGGAAATTGGAAGATCTGAGTGATGGTGAAAGCTTGAGTGCATATCTTCCTAAGGAAAAATATATTAGTGCAATTCAAGTGCAAAAAATCAACATGCAAAATGAAAATAAAACATGCAGAATGAGTTGTTGAAACAATGACTACTAATGGGAAAAAACAAGAAAAGTAATGCAACACTTGTAAAAGAAAAACAAAAGACTGAACCAACAATTTTAGAAGATAATCTAAGTTAAACTCTAGCGACCATGAAAAGGAACAAGCAAAAAAACACTCATAGAAGTTAGACGACCAAAAATGAAAGGAAAAATGACAAAATACGACAAAAGAAAAACTCAGCCAGGAAAAAGCTAGAAACTCCACCGAAGGCTCCTTGATCTCCTTGGGAACGCTAGAGCTCCAAGATCGAATATGAAAATGACCTTTAGAGGCATATATTATATTGATTTATACTAATTAGGGTTTATGGCATGCATGCCTAAAATCAAGGAAAAAGTGACACTTGGCAAAAAGTTCCCCAAACAGTAAGTGTGACACTTTTAGTAAAATAATGAATGAATCCCTATTTTCTAGGGATGATTTTTAAGGAAATATGGCATGAAAAATTCCAAGGATAATTGCGCAGTTCCCAAGGAACGAGCAACTTCTCAACTCAATGCATTGTGCAATTTCTCAGCGTAAGGAAGGCTTTGTGTAGTTTCTAAGCTTACTGTTGGGATTCCATCTAGAATTGTATAGTTTTGAATGTCAAGGCTAGCATATCATTCTATATTTTGCAATTATAATCATCAAGGCTGGCTTGCCTTCCTATATTGCGCACTTTTTGGAGGCAATCCCAACAATGTTGCAAGGTCAAAGTCGAAGGCTCCTTGTCACTTAAAAGATTTAGATCGGAATCAAAAAAGAAATTACAAGAAAATCATGAAAAGACAAGTCTAGATCACAACATGAATACTTAACAAAATTGAAATATTAGCTCCTGTGAATAGAAGGGAAGCTCCAAAATCAAAGCATAGGAAAAATTTTGGAGGTTTTTTTTAGTAGCTACAACACTTGGCGACACACTGGTAGAACTCTAGCTCTCTTTATGGATCTTAAATCATGTAAAGCAGGTCTAAATCTTCAGGAAGTATTTTCCAATTCATTTATTTCCATAGCTTATTTACTTAGCTTACATTAAATATATAGTCCCTACCATTCTTCATCGACGACACACTACAAATACAAGCAAAATTTCATTTGTTTTGATTTAGGATTATATAGATACCACTACAAGAAAAAAGCACATTGGTGAGGGTCATGCTTGTGACGGACCTTTAAGGTCCGTCACCAATGTCACATATGGTGACGGTCATTAAAAAACCGTAACTATAAGTGTATATAGTGATGGTCCTTTATGGTCTGTCACCAAAGACGTTTTCAATGACACTTTTGGTGAGGGTCGTTAAAGGCCCATCACTAATTCTCTCTTTGGTGACACTTCTAGTGACGAACTTTTAATGACCCTCACCAATGCTCTTTTTGTTACTTTTGGTGACGGTCAAAAAATTTCCGTCATCATTGATCACTAAAAACCGTCACTGTAAGTGTATATAGTGGTGGTCCTTTATGGTTCGTCACCAAAGACATTTCAATTTTGGTGAGGGTCGTTAAAGGCACAACACTAATTCTCTCTTTGGTGACACTTATAGTGACGAACTTTTAATGACCCTCACCAATGCTCTTTTTGTTACTTTTGGTGACGATCAAAAAATGTCCGTCATCATTGATCATTCCAATGAGTTTTTGATGATGCTATTTGCATGTTAATATATTTTTTGTGAAAAGATAATGATTTAATACCATTATTGTGGATCATTTTTTATAATATGTCCAAGGCCATAGTGGTTAGGGTCAGTCAATTTTTTAAGAAGTAATAAGCGTGTATCATTTCCCTCAAGTAATGACTAGTCGAATATAGATTTCCTATGAGTCAACACATGATTCATATCTATTAAGTTTATTATCTAGAAAATTCCATTTAGATAAAGTTCCACTATTGTGTGTAGGAAATATATTATTTAATACATAATCGAGCTCTGACAATTCTATTAATGAGAAAGACCTAACAATCCTCAACAATCTGGGCACACCTTAAATTATTGCTTTGGCACACACTAACTGTAGGAGATCTGATAAGAAAATGTATAGAAATGGAAAATATGCCCAAGAAATACACCATTGAAGACAAAACTTCAGATCTTCATTAATATCAAAACCCTTAAGGTAGGTCAACACCATACATTCACTCCTTAAGGAAGGAGATCACTCCACAAGCCATATGCTAGCCAATACCATAATCCTTGACATCCCTCAATGGAGAGTCTCTAGCCTCTATATAGGTTTCATACATGCAATACCATGGGTAGTTACCATGAGTATCTCAATACCATACATCCAATACAATGGGCTTATAACTTTATTCCCTAGCTACATGTGGTCCCTTACATAATGTGGGTTAACCACTTTACTTATTAACTATGGCCCAAATATTTTTCATTCTTATATTATTACATCATATTATTCCTTTGGTTACCTCCCTCTGTACCCTATATTATCCCCCCTAGGTATACTGCATTACACCCCCCTTAAACATGTTTCGTCTCCGAAACATAACAAGAACACAAATAATAAGATATACTCAAAAGAATATTCCATTGGTACCATTCACGTGCATCCAGCCATCCCAGAGAAATGTGAACACTCGATCTAGTCGATGTCTCGCTCGCTTGAGATGGAAGTGGGTTCTGGTGGTTCTTCTATGTTGATGTGTTGTGGGTGGATCTTCGCACCTCTTTATGTGTCATCCAGGGGTTGTTGTCCTTGTTGCTAATTCGTTTCCACCTTCTTGGTGGTTTTCTTGTTGGGTGATGCGGGTGGTGATATGTTGAAGCTTTAACTGATGGAACATCTTTCATTAATTCCTCCATTATTGGTGATGGAGTGGTGTCAGGTTCTTTTGTTGGTACTTGCTTTAATGTCTGTGTTTGGCTATCTACCATCAAAGGCTTATCATTTGATGTGTCTGTGTCGTTAAAGATTTGCACTTCTTCCTCCCTAGTCTCTCCATGGTTCCTAATGCAAATATTGTGCAATGTAATTTTCTTCTTTTTATACCAAAGCTTCATGAATTTCTTTTGCACATTAATATTGACAGTGCTAACGGATTCCATCCAAAGGTGTCCCAAAACAACATCCACAACAGCCATATCTTAAGTATAAAAATCAGAATGCAACACATACTTATCCATAGAAATCTTCAAATCTTTATAAATTTGAACATCTTCATTATCAACCTGTGTGTTTTCAATATGTTTTGCTGGAACTTGCAATTTTTTAGCCAAATTAACATTGATACAATTATGCTTGCAACTAGGAACGATAGACACAATGATGTTCTCTTTCTGAATACTTCCATTAACCTATAATATGGAAATATTAGTAGAAAAGAAGTCTTTATGTCTCTTAGTGTCATTCTTTTTGGCTTTAGACCACTTGTCCAAAATGACTTTTACAAGTTTTTTCTTAGGAAGTTTCCTCACTGCGCTGTCAAGTGAGGTCCACCATTTATTTGCCTCATCTTTCAGATGAAGCCCTGTGGAGCATATCCAAAAAACTTCGTTATTGAGCCTTGAGATGTTGTAAAAAATATTCAATAGTAGGGCCATCATCTTTTCCTGTAAACTTCATCTTGCAAGAATCCATAAAATAAAGTAAGGGTTTTGAAGAAAATCACTTACTTTGGCAAAAATTTAAAATTGACATTACTCGGTCAATATAACTCAGAATCCTTAATATAACTTGTTTTTGAAAATGGAATAGCCATTCTGCATCTAACCACATGACTGAAATCCCGATCTAGGCACTCTAGAAACATATATTTGCATTGCAACTGTCCCGCCGTCACAAAATTTCTGGAAAAAATGACTGATTTTAAATCAGTGATAAGTCCCTCATCCAGACTCCAATTTGACCGATTTTTTTTTTGAAATCGGGTGATTTTTCAAGGGGAGCTCAGATATGTAATTGGTTGTCTAATATTGTGCACCAGAATCTACTAAAAATTTCAGGAGATCCGCCGTATATAAATAGACGTCAGAAACGTTTGTGCAACACAACTGAATTTAAATCAGCAATATCACCCTCATCCGGACTCCGATTTGATTGATTTCTTTTTTTGAAATTCGGTATTTTTCTGTAAGGAATCCAGATCTAATATTTATTTCTGAAAATTTTTCTCCAAATTTTCCAGATCTACTCTACAAACTCACCGCCCAAAAATTTCCTGCAAAAAAATGAAAAAACAAATCTCCAAACTCTGCCCAAGAAAGTGCTATGATACCACTTGTAGTAGATCTGACAAGAAAATGTATAAAAATGGAAAATATGCCCAAGAAATAACACCATATAAGATAAAACTTCAGATCTTCATTAATATCAAAACCCTTAAGGTAGGGCAACACCATACATTCACTCATTAACGAAGGAGATCACTCCACAAGACATATGCTTGCCAATACAATAATACTTGACATCTCTCAATGGAAAGTCTCTAGCCTCTATATAGGTTTCATACATGTAATACCAAGGGTAGTTACCATGGGTCTCTCAATAACATACATCCAATACAAGGGGCTTATCACTTTATTCCCTAGCTACATGTGGTCCCTTACATAATGTGTGTTAACCTCTTTATTTATTAACTATGGCCCAATTATTTATCATTCTTATATTATTACATCATATTATTTCACAACACTCCCTTTGTACCCTATATTATCCCCCCTAGTATTCTTCATCATGATTTCTTAGCACCCCACATGTCTTGGAACATATTTGTACCTAGAACATTTTGTGATGACATTGACGCCCAAGCACATGGTGGCATGTGCTAGCACAACATGGAACTCTCCTAGCATGTGTTGGCATGCTGCATATAGTCCCTAGCATGCCCTCGAACACCTTGGTTGAATGCATTTACATACATTAGCACTTGGCACACAATGCCACTTGGCATGTATTGGGACCTATTGTTAGTGTGCCTAGCATGCCCCTTTTCAAAAAGATAAATTCCTAACTTATTAACGCTCTTATGGGTTCTTCCTTTTGTTGCCTTGACACATATTGATATACCCTAGCACCCTGTGCCACATCCTTAGCACCTAGCATGTATTGACATATCTTGGCACTATTAATTGGCACATGATATAGTTAGCACACCCTGGAACTCCCAAGAACACTTTGGGAATTCTTAGCATGCCTTGATATTCCCTAGCATGCCTTACCAATGCTTAGCATACCTTGTCACTCCCTCCTTGGCATGACAACTAACACTGACCATTAACACTAGTCTCTGGCAATTTCCTCATATTCATTAACTTCCATAAATTTTTACCTAGTGCTCCCTTAATGTTTTTCCTAGTAATCCTTAACACTAATCAACATGCATTATCACTCTCTAGCACACCTTAGCACTCTTCAACATTCCCTTCCACTTCATAACCTGCATAACACTAGTCCCTGACACATATTGGTGCTTGGCACATGTTGGCGCTTGGAAAGTATTAGCATGTATGGGATATGTTGAGATGCCTTGGTATGATTTGGCATGGTTTAATATTAAATTTATTTGTGATGATCAATTGTTGGAAAGTAGATTAGAAGCAACAAAGGAATACTTGGCACCTAGAATGCACTAATACTTTGCACTTGGCACCTATTTCCACCTAGTGTTAGTGTGCCTAGCATGACCCTCTTGGAAAAGGTAAATTGATGACTTATTAACCCTCGTATGTGTTCATTTCCTTGTAGTTTGACTTTTTTCTCCCTTTTGTTGTCTTGAAAGTCCCTGATACGCATTGACACACCCTTGCACATCTTGGCATGCCTTATCACTTGGCACATCTTAGCATGTTTGACATGTATTCCCACTATCTAGCACATCAAAGGGGTGAAGAGAGATGTATTCCTAAGTAGGTCGAGTATGAGGGCCGAGTAAGGGTTGCTAAAGCGAGGTCATGATCATCCTCCAAGACCAAGATCATCATGTGAGGGTTTAGAAGAGTGTTGCATACCTTAATGGTCAGTTTGCGCTAGGAAGTAGGATGGCATATTGTTGGTTCTCTTCTGGTAGATCAAGCTTAAGAGAGATTTCGGATGAGAATCTTGGCATGTGATTTCAATGGTGTCTTTGTGTGAAGGCCACATCAAATTTTTAAATGTTGAAAGTTGCAACAAGAAAGAGTGAGATTGGAAATCAGAAAGGACAAAAAAAAAATTTACAAGGTCTAATTTATTTTTCCCTTAAATAAATTGGACAATAAATTGTGATTTCATCTCATAACAACTTGTGTCAGTTAATTAAGTCATGATGACTAAGTTAGCTCAAGAAATTCGAGTTGAGGGTCTAATATGAGGCATCTAGAGGGATTCTAATATTTTTCGGGTCCAGTTGAAATTGATGCATTAGTGGGGTGCAAGTGTAATTGACTCAATTAAATCAGTTAAAATCAGTTTAACTAGTTCTAACTGAGTGATGAGCTAGTGAGAGGTCTAGTGAATTAAATTAGATTTAATTTACAATGAGTGATCAATCAACTGATAATTCACTATTAATAGTTGCATGCATGTCAGTTTCGAGGAATACCCAGTTGATACAGTGCTTAAAGGGAACATAACTATCATTTTTATTCAGAGAAAGTTTCCCATGTGCAAATATAAAGTCATTGGGATGCCATGATGGATTGCACAATCAAGGAAGACTGGTTTTCATAATTAATAAGGATTTAATTCCCTAGGAATTGCATGAGCAAGGCAGGCTGAAGTAAGGATGATAATTGGATGAGTACTAGACCGAGTTTTCCTAGATCAACAGGAGACAATTGACAGAGTGTTGGAGAATCTCATGAGAGATTAAGCATTGTATTGTTTCATGATTCCTTGACTTAATACACAATAGTGATAGAGGGGTTTTGGTTAGTTGCTTTCCCCAAATACATCATGTTGTTGTGCGATTGATAATTTATTTCTCTTCCTTATATATGATTGCGTTATCATGTTTTTTTTTCTGTAAATTGTAGGAAGGATTTAGTATCTTGTTTTAGTAGATTGCAAGATTAGATTGAATCTCGTTGGTTAGATTTTATACATGGTATCAGAGTAGGAATTTTTTGGGCAGTGAGTTTGTAGAGAATCTTTGAATATTTTGGTGTAAAATTTTCGGAAAAAATAGAATATTTTGATTCCTTGCGAAAAATCTACCCAAATGGAAAAAAAATCAGTCAAATCGAAGATCGGATGAGGGAGATATCATCGATTTAAAATCAACTCTTTTTTAGAAACTTTTTGTAACTTCGAGACAATTACACTATGCGCGAACCTATATGCACTTGAGGTACTAGATGCATGCAAAGCTTTGAGGAGAAAGGCAGAAGTTAGAGACTTGGTGGTTTAGAGGGAGCATAAATTACCTCTCAACATGCATCCTCATGAGTAGCAGTCTCAGAAGGTTGTGGAGTAGCTGCTACAACTGGAGAAACAGAGAGGAGACCGAGTGGAAGCATCCACTTAAGAAGAGACCTCCATGAGGGGGAAATTTCGAGCTAGATGGGAAGAGGGAGCAGCCATACGTCGAGGTGTAAGGTGGGGTTATGTGTAGACATAATCGCAAGATGAGAAATTTGGGCAAGGTCCATTGATATTGCATGTCTCATGGATCGAACCTAGCTATGAGGAGCCCACAATACATTATTAGTAGGAAGGATCAGTTAGATTGATGTTGTTAGATGTTAGCAAGACATAAATCATAGTGATAGATGTCAAATACTGGAGCACAAATAGAGTTAGAAATAGTTCAAAGGGCACGGATGCAGATGTCGTAGTAATGCGTAGAACTAAAGACTAGACAAAACAATAGTAGCAACAATGTAATAACTGGCGTACGATGCAGCGATAATAATTCGGCTTGTTCGCAGGCTATTCAAGCCAGGATTTGCGGTGTAAACAACACTAGAGAAGTGTAGCATGTGAACATTCCAAAGGCATGATGGGGATAGATTGAATTCCTTTCTTGTTGAGAGAGAGTGTTGAAATTTGTAATAAGAAATACCGACCGGGCGACTAGAAAGGACAAAAAATGCACCACATCGTGGAGAATTGATGTACCCAGAGTGAGGAATGTGAGGCGTTCTTAATTTATTTTTCCCTTAAATAAATTAGTACTCATCTCATAAAAACTTCTGAAGTCAATTAACTAAGTCATGATGATTGAGTTAGCTCAAGAAATTTGATTTAAGGTGATCGAGGTGGATATTGGTGGCCACCCACTTATTCCACTTGGGCCCTCCCCATTGTCTCTTTCAGTTTTTCATTTTCCTTAATTACAGCACAATTTACTATTTTTGTCTGTTTTTCAGGTCCTAAACTTTCGAAGCCGTTTTGAGGCCCCAAACGATGATTTTTGGGCATGAAAGGTTTGGTGATTTCATAGAAATCATATTAGTAGTTGTAGTCCTTAGAGAGATCTTTCTAATGAGGTATCATGTGCGTTAAACAAAGAGCATATGACCAAGTTACGACCCTGGGAAGTTGGCTACCCAACTAACCACAACGGGGCCCATAAACTCTTGGTGTTACATCTCCTCAGGATAGGGTTTTGATTGTTTAGGGTTTTATCTTATTTTAAATAATAAAAAGACCCTTGATCCTTATTGTAACACAGTTTAGAGGAACATAACTATCAGTTGTATTTATAGAAAATTTCCCATGTGCAATTATAAAGTCATTGGAATGCCATGATGGATTGTGCAATCAAGGAAGGTTGATTTTCCTAATTAATATGGAGATAATTCCATAGGAATTGTGTGTGCAAGGAAGGCTGAGAATTGGCTAAGTACTAGATCGATTTTTCCTAGTTCATCAGGAGACAATTGGCAGACTGCTGGAGAATCTCAAGAGAGATTAAGTATTGTGTTGTTTCATGATTCCTTGACTTACTACAAAATAGAGATAGAGGGTTTTGAACAGTTGCTTCCCTAGATACATCTTGTGTTGTGCGATTGATAACTTGTTTCTCTTACTTATATGTGATTGTGAGATTTTGTTTTGTTTCCACAAATTGTAGGAAGGATTTAGTATCTTGTTTTAGTACATGATTACAAGATCAGATTGAATCCCATTGGTTAGATTTTCTACATGAAATAGAAGAGAGGGTTGATACCATCTTGCCTTGTGGTGGTTAGTAGGCCGCAAGGTCTGTGATAAAGACCAACATAAATGGAGGAGGGCTTGCACTGTAATTTAGAGCCATAACAGAAGTTGACACAGGCGTAATATTGACTTAGTTAACCCTAGTTTGAGGGTCGACATTGAGATCTGAAGTTCATGTCAAGATTCAGTCAAAGAAATTCCCAGAATCTATGGATCCATATGAGCTAGGTCGAGTCTCTTATGGAGGCAAGTGTCATGTTTTTTCTATGTGTGGATAGGGTTTGTTCTACAACAATTAGAAGTACATAAGTATAATGCCCTAGTTAGGACAATTTTTTAGCATGTTTAGTTCATAAGGTATGACCTTAAGACTGTGACAAATTTGCGTAGAAGAAGATGGGTTGTGACCCTTAGAGAAAGGTTTATTTCTGCAATAAAGACCACAAATCTGGAAGATGGTTTGCAGATTTAGTATGTGTGGAGACAACATATCCAATGGAGGGTGGAACCTGAGCAGAAGATTAAGCATGCAGAAGAAATGTGCCATATGAAGAATGGATTGACATGCAAAGGAGTTGATTTTGGTGGACTTTCCATAGAGTTTTAGACAAAGATCTAAATAAACCTTTAAATAATTAGTAAATGGATTGTTAATGGCTGATTTGTGACCCTATTTCAGTCATCTACAGATTGTTAGAAGTATGATAAGAGGAGTAGTTCATATTTGTTCATATATTGGACAACAAAGATCAAATTTTCGATACACAAGAACAGTGATCTTGAGAGGACTCAAACCATTGTTAGGTGGTAGATTTGAAGAGCCCTGGATGAAGGCAATATTGTGGGCCCTAGATCAGTAAAAATAATTGACTATGGTTGGGAAGATTGATGGTAAGCCAAGTATAGTTGGAGGGTTGTTAGGTTACTGTCAAAGAAGAGCCCTGAATCTTGTTCTGGTGAAGGACAACAAAATTGGTAGAAGGGCAGGTGTATAGGGCCTAAGGATGTGCAGACTTTGAAGGACTAAAGTAACATTCAAGTGGGCCAACCAAATAGCCCTAGTTCACTATATTGTAGAGGATTGATTCAGTGAGAAGAAGGGCAACCTCCATAGCCCTGGACTTCTCATCTTGGAGCTGTAGTATGGAAAAAGTGGGCATATCAAAAAGTTGTTCACAAATGGAATTGTGAACAACTTATTAACACTCAAACTAGTAGTGGATCTAAAAGGGGTTCCTAGGAGGGAATTTGCTAGGACAAGGGAAACGATGGAGGCTTAGCCCATTGTCACCACAGCTAAGGCTCCTTGCTCTTCACGGAATTTCACCGATGGGTGGAGTCCCGGTAGTTTAGGAATTCACTTGTAGAGTATAGGTAAATGAATAGGTGGGAAGTGACTCTCGAAACCCTTTCCCTAAGATAAAATAAAGAGTGGGACTTGCTTTCCTTTTAAGCAAGGGAATTGTCTTCTAGGGAGAGAGGAGGGGGATTGAAGGGATGAGGGAGAAGAATAAGACTTATGAAGGAAGTTCTCAATCCCTAAAATCCTTTGGGAACTTGGATTCCCAAATGGTCCTTGATGAAAGGCCTTTGACACCAAATGGGACCACACGGGGCCAAGTGGACCCAGCCCAGGGTCGAGCATGGAATTTAGCAACCAATGATGTTCCTATCTTGGAAAATGTGATGGGAAAGGATCAGACAAGTGTTTTTACTTCGATAGGTCAAATTGATCCTACTAGGTTCTATCCTTGGGAACACCTAGGCAAAACTTGATCCTAGAGCTAGGGCTTGAGGTATCCGGAGATTCCACCGTCGGAATTGGCCCAAGTTCTGAGGAGAGTGAAGGCACCCAGCAATGCAGCTGCCTCTAGGAGATAGAAGTTTTCCTCTAGCTAGATTCCTGGGAAATTGTTGCCCTAGGTGACCTAATGGGACTACACCTAGGGAATGTGAAAATTTCTTAATTTAAGAAACCCTATTACAGTATCTTGATTTACTTCTCCTACTTGATTTAAGTTACAAGTTAATTTCTGAAATATTCAATAAATTAGCGAAGTAAATAGTAAATACAACTAGCAACCTACACATATAGATCAAATACTGAATAACATGGTCATAGACAAAGTGACACACGAATTTTTTGGACAACTATCCATAGAAAAACCCACTATGGTAAAACCGGTGCAGCTAGCTCTAGAGGGTTTTTATTATTATGCAGAATCTAAGTACAACAATCCTGGGCACCGAAACTGGTTCACCCAACAGAGAAATAAAAATGGCAGCAATATGCTGCTCTGAATCCCTCTATGTCAACCTAACTGAACTGCGTCGGCCTCTACGCTGCCTTGACTGGGCCTGCGTCAGCCCTGCGTGGCTCCTTCTTCCTTTGCGTTGCCCCTGCTGGGCTCTGACTGGACTGCATCGCTCCTGCTGCCCCTGGTGCTCTGGCTGGCTGGAATGCTTAAGAAGAAAATGCATACGTAAGAAAGAAGGCATTGGCCAAAGGCAATGCATAACAGTCAGAAAAATTGAAGAAATGAAATGAAAATAGATCAATGTCCACAAATAAATGAAATAGCTCAATGGGACTAGAGAGTAAAAGCTTTGACAACATCAATAAGTGCTTATAGAATTAGCTAAGAGAACAGAGGAGACTAATTCATGAGGTTAAAATGTTGTATAATTGTTGGCATAGGAAAATTGTAGAATTGTTAGAGTAAATCTCTGCAGGTACCATTAGTTGGTGATCATTGATAATCATTTCATTTCATCAAATACCCTGATGAATGGGCCTTACAAGCTACTTGCGTAGACAAACCCCACAGAATTTGTGTGATGGAAAAATATTCACACTATATTGAAGAAAACACCTACCAAATAAGGATGACATTTCAAATGGGGCAAGAAACAATAGAGAGATAGACATCGAAAAAGTTAAAATGCTAGGGAAACAGGAAAGTAACTAGGTAGCATGGTAGAAAGCACAACAAAGAAAATTATAAAAATGGAAAACCCTACAAATTAGCACCCATCCAAACATCACCACAATTTTTTCTTCAACTCTAAATCTCCAAATTCGTTAAATTATATCTTGTATTCAAACCTGATCCTCTCTGTTAGCCATTCTGAAGATAAGGCCGAGAACTTACTATAGAACCATCACCTACATGTAGTGATGTTATTCTGTGACCAGACAACCTACTTTCGTGAAGACATGGAAAGGTAAACACTCTCTGCCAAGATTTTCCATACAGCCCAGGTTGAGCAACCACATATACATCACTAGTTTTTTCTCTTCAGATTTGTAACTTAGAAGAGCTTTGTCTGGCCACCTCCGGGTTGCTCCCAGAGTCACCTAGGCAAGCCCTCTTAACATCATCCTCTTTCTGTAGTGCCTAATTAGTAATTTAATTAACCATAACAATTTCTTGATCATGCAGGTATTTCAAATATATTGCCAATAAGCATAAAGCTTTCATGTTAAACAATCAGGTCAAAAGACTTTAGACTATGATGCAAAAAATACAAAGAAACCTCACCAACACCCAAAGGACAAACAAAGTCAAACCTCTATAAAATATAAATAGATATCTGATAAACTTCATTCCACCACAAAAACGTGCTTAACTAAAGAAAATTCTAATTATTGTGCTTTCAAGACAAAGCTTTCAAGGGAAGTGATGTTATAAACATACCCCTACACCTCGTGAACAATCAATGTGTATAAATAGACCATCATAAGGCTCATTTTAAACATCATTATTATCATTTTATAAATCATTTTTATTAAATCAACAAGAAGCAAGCAACAATTGCATTCAGTTCCACTGAAGCAAAGTATATGGAAGTTTCATATACTTATTATGAAGCTATCTAGATTTGCAACTTGATTGTGGAGTCAACCAATCAGTTATTGAAGCCCAATATTGTCTCTTGTGAGAATCAAAGTTACATCAAGCTCTATGAAAATCCAATGTGTCATGACCATTTCAAACACATTGATATTCAATACAATTTCCCAAGATTCCAAGTTCATTAGGGAGTTAGTAGTGTTGGACCACATTCTGAAAAAGTTTCATATGGTTAATAGTTTGACAAAGCTCCTAACAAAGGGGAAGTTTGACAAGTTGGGGGAGAATCTTGGGTTATTGGAAAAAAAAAATTCTCAAGAGTGTTAGATTACCTAGTTGGTCTCACCTCAGCCTTGAGAAGTTGAGCAACACTAGGATTGCAGAGCTAGATTGTGGTACACCAGTCAGAAAGATTCTTAAATACAGCTAGAAGCTTATAACGACACCTTCGAGGATAGACGAATTAGTTGTTGGGTCACACCCACCAAGTATGGCACACTAGTTGAGGAGATTAACACCATCATCTAAGGTGCATTCATGAGTGCACACTTATGGAATGAGGCACCTTCAGGAGAGGAGTTATATCTACTATGATAATGCACTACTCTAAAAGAAAAGCCTTGCATACAAGGCAAAGTTATGAGGGAGTTTCTCATGCTCAAGGGAGATGCACCACTAACGCTATCATTAGCATGTTTTCTAGCAACACCTTCTCTTAACTTATAAATGAAAAGGATGGGCACACTAGTTAGACATTTGTAGAAATAGATAATAAGAGTGAGTATTGTTAGCTTGTAGGTTGTAGTAGGAGCTTTTGTGAGATGACAACTTGCTGTGACATTCTTCTATTTGAGTAATAAAGACTTCTATGCAATTTTTGTTGGAGCCTGCTCTTTTTATCCTAAATTCTCAGATTGCATATTTTTGTAGAGTGGGCCTAATATATTTGTTGTTTTAATCCATTTTACTTCTTCTCTCTCCCTTTCTCTCCTACCTCGCTCTCTCTTCCCCTCTCTCTCTCTCTCGACCCTCCAATCCTCTCACTATATCCCTCCCTCTATCCTTCTTTAATCTTCCCCCATTCTATCTTTGTGTCACCATCTCCCTCTCTTACTCTTCTCTACCTCTCTCACTCCTCTCCCTCTCTCTCTCTCTCCATTCCTTCTCTCCCCTCTCATTCAGTTTATCTCCATCTCTCCCTTGTGACTCCCCTTGTCTCGCCACCTCTATCAATCTATGTCTTTATTATTCCTTCTCATATATATCTAGAGTTAATATATATCATGACATATTGGGACCTACGATTGGGTTAATTCTGCCTTGTTGGCAAGGTTAAAATGGTTAATCTTCGATAAACAAAATGTAGATAAAATATTTCATCAAAAAGAGGGAACCATACCCTATCTTCTAGGCTATGCCTATCAGTCGCTTGGCCTCTTCTTGCTCTCACATGAATGTAGTCTTACTTGACTGGTACAGAAGAAGGTTTCGCATTATCAACTATTTGTTTGGGACAAATTTTAGTTGTTTCAACACTACTACATTCTTCAAGCTTATCCTTTAAACCATCTTAGTCTTTTTTACTCTCTTCAAATTTGTAGTGCTTTCCATTCCTCTCAATCACATATGTTTCCTTGGTCTGTTAAGGGACAAGGTCGACAATATTAGGATGTGTTTGCAATAAACAAGGGTATTTCCAAGACACAGTCAGGTGGAGCAAGAGTATAAGAGCCAAATTTCTCATGAATGTGGGACACTCAAACTTAAGATTTTCTAGAGTAGTCATGAGGTGTAGTATGGTTATTAAGACTTCATCAGATGGCCATTCTCCAGACTTAAATTGTGTGACAACACTATGGATAAGTTTGAAACTGGAGATTGAACATACATTTGGTTTGATTACAATAGACATTTTCATCAATAAATGTAAAGCAATGGCTAACAAATACTATAAATTAATAAATAAATAAGACATGGCAACAAGCAACAATACTTACAAAATTTTTACATTGAGACGCAAAGAATAAGCAACTATTGTGCACAAACAGAGACCAATAAAACTATCATCTTAACCCCTAACCCCTTAAACACTAATTCCCAACCCCTAACCCATTTAACCCCCTAAACCTCTAAACCCCTAACCCATTTAACCCCTAAACCATAAACATATAAACCCTTAACCCCTAACCCCTAATCCCTTAACCACTGACCCATTTAACCCCCTAAACCCTAAACCTATAAACCCTTAAACCCTAAACCTTTAAACCCTTAACCCTAACCCCTTAAACCCTAATTCCTGACCCCTAACCCATCTAACCCCCTAAAACCTAACCCCATTAGCCCATAACTTCTAACCCCTAAAATCCTTAACTGCTAAATCCCCTAACCCATTTAACCCCCTAAACCCTAAACCTATAACCCCTTAACCCCTAACCCATTAAACTCTAATTCCCAAACCCTAACCCATTTAACCCCCTAAACCATAAACCTCTAAATGCATAATATTAACCCCTTAACCTCTAAATGAATAATATTCCCTTAACCCCTAACCCATTTAACAACTAACTCATTATTCCCCTAACCCATAAATGCTCCTAAATCCCCTAACCCCTAAGCCCTCAATCCCTGACCTCTTAACCCCTAAGCCCCCAATCCCTAACCCCTTAACCACTATCTCATTATTCCCCTAACCTCTAAACCATAAACCTCTAACCCCTAAGCCCCTATTCCTCTAAGCCCTAAGCCCTTAATCCTTAATCCCTTAACCACTAACTAATTATTCCCCTCACCCTTATAATAATCCTTAAAGCCCGTTGGGATTAGCCATTCCAAATGAGAGAAGGTCTAGTTGGGACCTATGATCGAGTTAATTCCCCCTTGTTGGCAAGGTGGAATACCATGAGCAAAACCATGGGTTGCAAAAACCTCTCCTAAATTTACTATTTTATCTCAATTTTATTTTAATAATTAATTATTTAATTTCTTTAAAAACTCTTCTGGATAAATCACATAAAAATTTTAAGGTACATGCCTTTCGAACCACTCATTGTGTGGCTTGCCATCAATGTTTTTAAAATAAATTTATTAGAATGAAATTGAATTGATTTTTGAAGCTTCCCTTTAAATCAATTGTTGGCATTACAAAGAATCACGGAGTGCGCTAAACATCCATAAAAAAACAATGGGTATGATATTAAAATGATATTGGAAGGCATAATATTAAAAATGATGTTTGGAAAAATGGAGGGTAGGACTCGCAGTGATCAAATTTGAAGGGTTGGTTCTAATTTCAATTAGAAGGGCACATGTTCATGTCACCCTTCAACAATGAAAAGCTTAAAAAAAAAAACATTTCGATTGACAACATTATGCATTTTTTACTTTTCATTTTCAATCGAAGTTATTTCTATAGAATAAATTAAATTTGTAGATGACAAGTAGTGTTGTATCTCAAATTGGCCCAATCAATTTGAGCTTTGTTAACTTCTTTATTTGGCTTAAACATTCTTGCAATCAGAGCACTATTCCATCTCTCAATTCTTTCATTGGAAACTTTATCAGATTTTGTGGCCCTAAAATGGAGAAGTATGAGGATTTCTTTGGCTAGACATAAACTATTATCATATTTTAACAAAATAAATTGTATCCTATCACAAAATAAAATTACAAATGAATCCAAATCTTTAAAAAAATTCAAAAAAATAAAATTGTCATTTATAAAATCATAAAATTAAAAGCTCATTTATTTACTTATCATAGAATTTCATCCCAACAAAATGTAAAAAAAAGAGAGATGAACTTAATTCCCTTTATTCCCATATATATTTTTTATATTGAATTCTATATGGATTGTCAGAGTTTCAATCTCCCATCCACTAGGATGTAGGGTTTTATTTTTTCATTTGCTAAACTCACAAGTGACATGTAGAGAGTTCTAAATGGTGATGTATAATGAAACTAAACTATTTAAATCTAAAAATTGATTTGGATAAACTATACTTTGAAACCAAGGTTGTAAAATGCTTCCCAAATGTTGAAAATCATTAGCGAAAGGGATATATGATAAGGATATATAACTACTTGAAATAATAGTCCTCTTTTATGTCTTCATATACATAACTCATCTAATGGGAAAGGTGAAGGAATGAAGTTATTTTGATCCAATCAAGAAAAACAATTAACCACATGGAAGTAGGAAATTTTGGATTATCATTGACTTGTGTTGTTTATCCTATTGATCACTAAGTGATCGAAGGACATATGTGTGAAGTTATATTTGGTCGTGGAGGAGATCAAAAAAATTCTTTTTGAATTAGTTTATGAGAGGAAGTTGTAACATTTCCAATTACTTCTAGTCATTCTAATTGGTGAAAATTTGACGTTATCATCCTCAAATTTATTTACTTTCTACATTGGAATCAATGGAACTTGAATTTAAAATTAAAATTACATAAAATTAACAAAGTAGGTAAGCTTAAAAGCTTATCTAAACTATTTCTTGGCTAAGGTTTTGTCTTTTTGGAGGGTAAGGAGTAAGGAATTAGGTTAATGGTACAATACCAAGAGACATCTTGTAGGAGCGAAAGCATGTATCCTCATGGACTATTAGTGAGTAATCTTGTAGGAGCTAAAGCATGTATCCTATTAGTGAGTAATTCCAAGTGGTATGGTTTTCCTTGAATAAGGGTGATGATAACCCATGAGTTGTCCATTCTAGATATTCCACATGGTATGATTTTATTTCAATAAAGGTGATGATTGTTGACATTTTTTAACCAATAAAAACTAGTAATTAATGTCAACACTGAGCGATGATAAGTTTTTATCTTGTATATCCAAAAAATAAAAGGGTAAGTTCAAAAGGTCTCCTTTATTGTTGTAAAGACTAGTAAAAATTCACAAGTACCCAACCAATTTTGACCTCCCGAGCCTCTTGTTGTCTAACCTCAACAATCGAAAATAATGGTCCCCAAATAGATTTTGAAAGCATGTTTTTACATTTGGAATTTGAAATACAAAATGGACAAATAGTTTGGAATAAACATTCCTTTGTACTCTAGAAAGGAGGGCCCCAAACAAACTTGGCCATAAATGGTCTATAATTAACCTTCACAAAGTAATACCTAGAAAAGTGTGTATATATACCTTATTTCAATGCCATCCAAAAAAGGTTATTGTAGTTTAAACTTTGTAGGATGAAACGATTCTTTTTGGCAATGTTAGTACTATGTATACACAATTATTATGTATTGAAATGAATGGGGCAACCATACAATGATTTTTTACCAAATAGATTCAGACATACTTTGGGAAAGCAAATTTGGATGATTATGGCATTAAAACTAATGGGACACGCATACATTCACTTTTTACCAAATAGATTTAGACATACTCTGGAAAGCAAATTTAGATATTCATTGTCCTTCAATGTGTGTATTGGCACAATCAATGGGAGATTCGGCAAGCAGATCCAACCATGTTCTTGCATGTGAATTTGTGTGTTTTTTTGTGAGAACACCAACCCATAAGGAAACAACATATCAATCTTATGTTAGCCACTGACAGTGAAAACTTAATTTCCCCATATATAATCAGAATTATATTGCAAAGACTCATCCTATATGAATATCCTATTTCACCATGAATGACTTGTTTATTCTTTAAACAGTGTAATAATATATTAGATCTAAATAGTGCATTAAATGTATTGAACACTTATATTGATAATCTAAATCTTTAACATAATTTCAATTTACATTTAAATATTTAAAAATAAAATATTTATTTTAAATTTCATAAATTTCAAAATCATTTAGTTTTTATTTATATCTAAATATTTAAAAGAATATTTTTTTTTTAATTTCATAAATTTTATTATTATATACTTTATATATATATATATATATATGAATATATAAAAACATTTTTTATAAAAGAGGCATCAATAATTCACTCTTACATAATAATAATAATAATAAATATTTATAAACATTACCATTCATATATATATACAAAAAAGTTTAAAAGCCTTTTTTCATAAAGGAAAATTCTTAAAAACATTATATATATATATATATATATATATATATATATATATATATATGCACCATATAATTAACTAAAATTTAAAAGCCATATCATTAACTTATTCTAGCAGAAATACTTACTTAAAAATACTTCAAAACATTATATTATAATATTATACTTATATAGAAATATTCAACAAAGTAGACAATACTTATATAAAAATATTTATCAAGACAACCAATAAAACAACCTAGAATTAACCCTCAGGCATTTTCAACAAAACCCACTCTGCCCTAGAATCAATTCTCAAAATAAATCTCAGACCAATTAAACCCAACCTGCCTTAGAATCAACCCTCATAATAAATCTCAGATCAACTAAACCCACTGTGACCTAGAATCAATCTTCAAAATAAATCTCAAACCAACTAAACCCACAATGCATTCGAATTAATCCTCGTAGTAAACCTCAATGACTCAATCCTCATAGTAATCCTAAGCGAATGGACCAACTAAACTCACCCACTTGGCCTAATGTTCAGGTTTGATGAAAGTGATTTATTAAAAAACATAAATGATATTAAAAAACCAAAAACCATACTTGGTAATTCTAAAATTTGGATATTCATCTATGCATCTCACGTAAACCCCAACCATAGGGAGAAAAAAACTTAAGTAACAAGTTTTTGCATTATTCACAATACATCAAAGTTGCAAGCTTGATAATCTTTGAAGACTCTTGGATGAAGTCCATTACTCCAATATCATTGAAATGTACCTTCAAATTGACTCTTGGATGAAGTCCATTACTCTAACATCATTGAAATGTAACTTCAAATTAAATGCCATTGTTGTCCAAGCACAGTCTCCCTATAAGAGGGTAGAAGTGAACCAAGGCTTCTCACAAGTTTTTCTTCAAAGACTCCATTGAGGAGGCCAATCCCTAGGATGGGTACAAGATAATCTTCTAATTGTAGTAAAAAGTGGCATTATGAAGATCAAAAGTTATCAAGTCACATTATTTGTGGTTAAATGGCCTAGGAGGATATACACAATATTTCAGCTGCACAATTATGTATGTTTGCATCATATGCTTTCTCATCATTCTCATCATGTTCGCTGCACAAGATTTATCTAAACCATATAAACCATTGGGCATAGCTTGTGGAGTATGTTCTTGGAATCTATTCTTAAGCCATGGTAATTAGGAATAATTCTTATGAACAGGATTGAAGTTCAACCATTTTTGCAGAAAAGCACCCATATCATCGACAATATTTGAAAAGGACCATCTATTTCTAGCCTTTAATGCTTGACCACATCACAACCATTTAAGTGTTGGGCTAAGGTTTAACCACACCACTACAACATCATCGACCGCTGAAATTTTTAAAACCCAAATTGACAAGCGTTGTCAAGGCAATGAAAATGGAATTATGATATACGCTTAGCAAACTAGTACGGTTATTACGGTTTAAGAACAATATTACGGTTACACAAAATTTAATGAAGTTTATAAAGCTGTAGCAACCGAACATCTCATGGTTTTAATTTGACCTACCACCCTTCCGGTACATAAATTTATTTATTTTATTCATAGCAGAATCAATAAGCTTGATACTCTTGATGTGTAATATCTACGGAATGACATTAAGATTTCTTCAAATTTATCGCTGGAAGACTGATGGTTGAAGTGTTAGTTGCGTCCATTGTACCTAGAATGAACAAGGAAACCAAGGGTTAGTGGCCAACCTCGAGAGATATCTGGAAAATTTATCCAAGAGCCAATAGCCCTTCACATGACATTTTATTATATTATCTGATTTTTTTTTTTAAACAAGCATAAATAAAAATTTGAATTTTTTCAGACGTGTAATATTTTCATTGCATTTCTGAGACGTGTTAGAGCCCTTTTGACTGGCTGTGACGGGTTCAATTTTGAACCATGGGTGGGAATATTCATTTTTGTTTTAAAGTTTAGACCTCCAGTTAAAATAACATTTTTCCCACCCAAAACATGTGTTTTTGTTATCTCCCACTGGCTTAGTGATTAGGTTTTTTGTTGTGGGTCTTGTTCTTACAACTGCCTTACTGCAATTTCTTACGAGTGCCAGTTCCGTCTCAACAATCTGCAGCGTTTGAAGTTGCATTTTTCAAGAATTCTACTAAGTTCAATAGTTAAGATGCAGGATTGGGGGATCTAATGCAATTTCTTCTGGGTGCAATTTCAGTCTCCACAATCTGTGGTTTTCGAAGCTGCATTCTTCATGGGTTCTACTAAATTCAATAGTCAAGATGTAGGATTAGGGATATATTGCAATTTCTTCCTGGTGCAATTTCAATATCAACAATCTGCGGTTTTTGAAACTGCATTCTTCAGGAATTCTACTAAGACCAATACTCAAGTTGCAGGATTGGGGGATCTATTCATGATTTTCTTAGCTTTCATCAGAATGGTTTAGAATGCATCCAAACCCTTGAGAATATTGATGCTAGTAGAATTTCCCCCAATATGATCCAAATCAATGTGAATGGCACACACGGGCAAATAAAATTCCTTCATCGGATGATGCATTGTGCGCTGGTTTTTGGAAAGAGCCCATGATCATCAACAACAATAAAAAGATTGGGCTTAACACGATCAATCAGACGCCAATGGTTTCAGCTACAAATGTGGAATCGCACCTTTAAATCTCCTCTTACTGAAATCTTATCTTGGCATAATTTCCCATTTGATTCAGACAGGGGACCAGCAATATGTGAATCTTCCTAACTGCATATATTTGTTTGGATAATTTAGGTATCCAACTTTGCTATTTGCAAACGTGAAAACCCGAGGAGCACTGGAAATGCATGTGCTTTTTAATGGTTTTCTCAAAGGTTCTCTAATTTTTGTTGCCTTATTTCGATTTGAATAAAGATATTTTCTTGTAGCTCCGCGTTAGAGTTCAATCAATTTTGAAGTTATGTTAGTGTTGCACCATTTTTGCTGAAGTATTGGCAAATTACTATTTTATTGCATCCAAATTACTGGTTTTTGATTCTATTATGTGGTTTGAGCTTCTTTAAGCTTCTTTAATATTTTTGAGAAACTAGATTCATTTTTATAAGAATATTTAAGATTCTGGATCTATCGATCTGAGATGGAACTATCGATGTGGGATACAAAGCACTGTTATTTGCTATACGCTTTCTGTATGTATGAAGCTCTGTAGGTGGGTTCTCATAAACAGTCATTTATATTGTTTGTATTTTACTATAGATAGCAAGATTGAAATCCTGAGTTATTATTAGATTGAAAGCAGAGCAGAAGCCTTACAAGACCTTGTCTGATAAAGAATAAGATTCTCATGCTACAGTAAGGGAATATCTTGGTTTATTTATCTGCTGCATGCATGATATTTCATACATATCTATATGCATTCTCACCTGCAAAATACAGAAATATTCCTTTCTAGCTCATGAAAAACAATAGTTATCAATTTTGCAAAATCCAGGAGAAATCCATAAATTATTAATGTTGTTTACTAAATTTAAGGTGATCATCTGTAGTAGCTGGGATGTCCTTTTTTCTTTGATTGACGCTAACATCCATCCTTCTATAAAAAGGTCAGGCACCTACGTATGCACATATTCCATTGTCATTGGGTATAAATTACTGTGTTGCTGCCCAAAATCGGTCTCATTCATCTCGAGGAAGGGGTGCTGAGGTTAACTGCATCTCTAAGGAGGTTTTAGGGTTGTGATTTCTATCATTTCACTTAAATGGAAGGAAAGTACCCACATCTTCAAAGCTCACCAACACCACCTGTTTCTCATGGACCATCAAGCTTGATGCATAATTCGCTCTTCCAGCAACAACAGCCACAGATGCCTCTGCAACATCATCGGCAACAGGTTTTAGAGCCTGTATTTGATCTTGCTTGTAATGTGTTCTTTTCAATGCGTTCATTGCTATTTTTTATGTAATTCCTAGCTTCAACTTGTGCGTATTTACTATTAGTGTTTATCAATCTGGTTGGGTTTAGTGTTTTGATTGCACTCGTTAGGATTTGCAAATTTTGATGGTACTTAGAAGAGGGGAATGATATTTTTTATTTGGGAGGTTGTTTTTGCTGTTGTTCTTGGATGCTCCTAAACAGGGATGTAGGCCCGAGGGATCTCATTAATTTGTATTTGAAAATTCCAGCTACAGGGATTAATGCTCATCTCCATTAAATGCAGATCCAGAAACAACAGCTGTAGATGTTTTGGCAACAGCAGATGCAACAGATGGAACAAGTTGCAGGTGATTTTGTTTACTTTCCTTTTTTCTTCTATTTCGCATGACCTTTCCATTTTAATAGATTTTTCTTCCTGCATGTATGTACCAACTGGTATCGTCTTCTCTCATACATAATTATATGCATTATGCCTTGAAGGAGGCCCTACTGGGTGGGTTGAGGAGCCATTTAATTGTGTAGCAAACAACCCTCTTATTCTATAACTTGGCGGAATCCAGTGATTAAAAAACATGTTTTTGACAATCAAAATATGCAATTTCACACATTATAATAGTCTGATGGATTTCTCAGTCCCCATTTTCATTGGAACATCTTCACACTCCAATTTCAGCAATCAAAACTTGTAATTTCAAAACTTCATGAATAGTGGCGGCCATATTTTTAAGGAGAAAAATACAGAAAACAAGGCTTCCTTGCTACGATTAGCTTATTCTGGTAGGTTGGCCCTCACTGAAAGGTAGGTGAACCCTTCTCATTCAGGTAAGGTCCTGAATAGGAGGTGTGATCAGTTTGAGAGAGAAGGGTTGACCAGGACTTTAGTTGGTTGACCTTTCATTCAGTCAAGATCTTACCTAAGGTCAAGACCTTTTTCTGCCCTTTTAACGAAGAGCATAATGGGTAGGAATTTTCCACCTTTGCCTGAAAACAGTCGTTGCCATGGTCAGATAAGGTATAACCAATCCTTCTATCTCAGGTAAGTAACTAAATATCAACAAATTTCATATTTGTACAAGCATTGTGTAACGAGGGTTATTAAGGGCTTAGAAATATGTTAGTATTTGACAAATTTATAAGCTAAAGGAATATGGCTTATGAGATGTATTTTGTTGCTGACAGAGTTTAAGCAGCATCAACTTCGGGTTTTAGTTCAGTGTTTATGTTTTAGGGTTTAGGATTTTAGTTTAAGTTTCAGGGATTTGCAAGTCGCTTGCCAGAGAGAGATGGCGGGCTCGAGAGACAAAACCTTCTTGTACTTCAATAAAGAAGAAGAAGAAAGCGAAGAAGAGGAAGACAGTGAATATGATTCTGATGAAGGAGAAGATGTTCCTACAAGGGAACCTCGCAAGGACGTAGTCTACAACGCCGACAGACTACATGAAAAGCTTGAAGAAAGCGCGTGGCCCGGTAACCTCGATTGGATGGAGAATCTCTGCATTAATTATAAGACGGAACAAAAAATCGATGTCAATGATGACCTAACGCGCAAGATGGCCTTCTACATGCAGGCATTAGAGGGGACACGAGAGGCCTACGAAAAATTTCAGGCCCTGGGGATTCCCTTCCTCAGGCCCCCGGATTACTATGCGGAGATGGTGAAGAGCGATTCCCACATGCTCAAGGTGAAGGACAAGCTCATCTTTCAGAAGAAGATGGTGGAGGAGTCCGAGGAGAGGAAGAAGGCAAGGGAGTCGAAGAAGCTTTCGAAGGCTGTCCAGGCAGAGAAATTGAAAGAGAGGGCCAAGCAGAAGAAACACGACATTGAATCTGTCAAAAAATGGAGAAAAATACGGCAGGATAGCGGGTTTACAGCTGGTGGCAAGGACGAGATGCCTCTCGATCTCGGGGACGGAGACAGAGATGGAGATGGTCCCATTCCTCTAAAGAAGAATATTAAGAGAGGGGTGGCTCCTGGTGATAGGTTTGGCGGCAAGTCCAGACATGGTGCTGGAATGCAATCATCAGCTAAAGGTGGGATGATTACAGGTCTTTTTTTTTTTTGAAAGTATTCTTTTTTAATCGAGTATTTGGTGTTCTGTTTTTCGCTCATAATACACTGTGCATGAGTAGATGATAAGTGTTGAAGCCCCTGTCCTATTCTCAAAGGCATGCGAGCTTTTCATTTTGGAGCTTACATTACATTCATGGTTACATAAAAAAGAGAACAAAAGACGTACTTTGCATAGAAATGATATTGCAGGAGCTATAAGTAGGGGTGATGTTCTTGATTTTCTTCTTGATATTGTTCCTAGAGATGAAGTCAAGGTAAATTCCTGTAATGCTGAAATAATTTTTTTATCATCAAATGGCATTATTATATATACAATTTTTGGCAGATTCAAAGCCTATTTACATTTTCCTAATGACATAATCATGTATACCAGACAGTTAAGGATTTTAAAGCATTTTCTCACCACAATGACATAATTACATATAAAAATCGTGGCAGCTCAAAATTGTCTATCTTTCTGGCTATTTTCATCCCATCAAGAAATACATGCTAAGCCATCATTGCATCAAGATAGCCTCTTCCCTAGCTACCCATGCAAGCAGGGAGGGAAAGTGCATGAGCATTGAGATCTAGCTCCTACATCTTTCTTTTTACATTCGTTTCTTTCGACAAGCAATCAAATGAGCTAATCTTAGAAATTTAGAATCTATAAGGTTTAGTTATCTTTTCTTTAGGAAAATTTTCACGAGAAGAGGACAAAGCCTGTTCTGATTGCTTTCCAGAAACTCCAGATAGATTTGTAGCAACACTGAGGATCCTTGAGAAGGACAACCCACCAATAGCGCTGTGGTGAAAGCATACCTGTTAAAAGATCTTGTATCCAAATACATACCTATTTACCTGTTAAAACTTAAAAGGACTTGTATCCAAGTACACACCTCTTTAGCAAATCGAAGAAAAAAAAATTATTCATCATAATCAAACAATTACAATAGAACCCTTGACATCCCAAGATCCTGGTTGTGTCTTTCTGGTAACGGAAGAACAGATAAAACACCGCAGATGCATTTTCTGCTTGAATTACTGAAAATGAGGGCCCTAGTTATAGGTATTTGTTTGGGTGTGTAATTCATATTTAACATGGTGATTGTTTTCGTGTTAATGGCTGGTGAAATCATTTTTAGAGAAAAAAGCATTTGCACCGAGAATGTGGATTTTAGTTTTTATATATTTTTTGATAGGAGGTGAAATTTAAAAAGGAAGTTACACTAACATAATTGTCTTTGTGAACTTGAGTACTTATCATACATAGCCTTCAAATCACCCTATTTTCCATTCTTATAGAATCCTGCAATCATATTAGCACATTCCCTACACAAATAAAATCAAACATTGAAACCCTCTTTTAAACACAAATGACAAGAAATTCAAAAACTCTCTGTATAAAAAGAAAGCATGTAATTCTAGCATAAACTATTACAGACCTTGTACTTGAATACAAAGTAAGAAATACTAGGAAATTTAACACATTTACTGCCCCTCACTCTTAAGATGGTATCAGGGTAAATAGGTTTTTCTATGATACAGTGTTGATCTATATATATATATGCTCATGAAGAGTTTAACAAATTTACAACAAGGGAATTGGAAGGTATTAAAGTATATGGAATTTTCCATGATACAACGTTAATATGATCATTATCTCTAAGGGAATTAGACCAAAGGGAATTGAAATTGATTTGAGGTAGATATAATGATATATTCCTAAAATTTTAACACATTCACAATTGAAGGGATTTCAAACAGAGGGAATCAGAATTGGATCGGAAGGAATTGAAATTGATTTTGAGATCAACAGATAGTTTAATCCTAACACAAGTGAAAGCCCCACTGATTTTCTGGTCAACAGGTCAACACATGGCAAACAATTCATATCTCCTTCTTGTTAAGTTGTTTTTATTTATTTTGAAAATCTTGGATAATCCATTAAACATATTAACTTTCAGGGGTCGATATTGTTACCACTACAATGTGAATACCTACATCTAGCCACTGGAAGAAATCTATATGAATATTTTTAAAATGATATAAATTGAAAGTATAGTTGATTTGTAGTGGCGCCTTTGCATTTTGCAGAGCCCGGGAAGACCAAAGCCTCAAATATTTTTGTGAAAAAGTCTCTTCAGGTGAGTTTAGTTTAATTTTATCGACTATATTTTAGTAGCAGTTATATGTTGCATATTTCTCAAATTGTGGAGTTGTTTCTTTCCTGTTGCATGTTGTTTTATATTGTTATGTTGTGATTCAAATTTTTAGTTGTGCTTTCCAATTATTCTCCTACATAGTACATGCCTTGATAGATTATATCAAAAGTCTTACCAATACAATAACATTGATTGTTGTATGTGGACATTTTTGTTCAGGATGGTCCATTACATAATCAAGATGAGGAGTTGGATCATGCAATTGCACTTTCTCTTTCTAAAGAACTAACCAAACCAAATGGTATATGATGGCAATTTCATTTTTTTACAGATACTTTTGGTTTAATTATATCATTTAGCTCGATGCTTTTCATATATTCAACTAAACTTTTGTTGCTTAACAAGACTTTGTCATTTCCATGTTTTAGTGAAACTATTTATGGTTTGATACTCTCATACAACTTTTATCAAGTTACATGCACCCTCATTAGAAAAAACAAGAGAATTTTTCTTGCCATGACTATCTTTCTTTGTCATTGTTGACTTGAGAAATCCTTTTAGCTAAGAAACTAGTTTCAAGGTTATGGCATAACTTGTCATATAAATTGAATAGAAGTTATATCCAAAATGTTAACTTGTAAACTACTTCACTGGTTTTAGGCTTTCCATTTAAAATCTACTTCAGTTTGAACTTTGAACGAGTTGTTCCATAGACTTGAATATTAAGAGATTTTGGTGTAAGGATTAAAAATTAGCCCGTAAGGCCTCTCATTTATTCATTTATTTTATCTGAAAATAACATTTACTAGTAAATTAGAACCACTCGGCACAAATACGTTATAGATCAATATCATACTTGGTAGAGTGTTGTAGAATAAAAATAGGAGCAAGGACACTGAATTCTTTCAGTTTTCCTGGTTCTTATTCCTTTATGTATCTTTGCACCTTTAGGGGCAATTGCTAGTTTAAAGTCTAATTCTTTAAAGGGTGCTAGCTCAGTGGAAGAGCACCTGCTTTACAAGCAGGAGGTTGGTGGTTCGATTCCATCGTGCCCTGATATTCATATATAGGGAATGACGAAGATCAATTTTTGGTGACGGATGCTGTTTTGACCATCACCAATGAGCTTATGGTGACATTTTTCGACCCTCACCAAAATATGAAATGGTGAAGGTCAACGAACGCCACCATATATATGCATCAATAGTGACGACCATTAAAGGTTCGTCACCATAAATCGTTGTTGTTGATATGAAATGGTGAGGGTCACTGTTTGTCATTATAGCCATTATTCGTGACAGACCTTGATGTCACCAATGAGTTTATGGTGACGGTCAATGAACGTCGCCATATATATGCACCAATAGTGACGGCCATGAAAGGTCCATCATGAAAAATCGTTGTTGTTCATATGAAATGGTGACGGTCACTATCCGTCATTATAAACAATATTCGTGACGGACCTTGAATGTCACCACAACACATACTTTCAGCGACGCCACATTTGGTGACGTTCATTTTTTTGGTGACGGAGGCTATTTTCCATCACCATTGCTCATATGAAATGGTGACGGTCACTATCCATCACTATAAATCATTATTGGTGACGGATCTTGAATGTCACCACAACACCTATACTTTCGGCGACGCCACCTTTGCTGACGTTCAATTTTTTGGTGACGAAGGCTATTGTCCGTCACCATTGCTCATATGAAATGGTGACGGTCACTATTCATCACTATAAATCATTATTGGTGATGGACCTTGAATGTCACCACAACACCTATACTTTCAGCGACGCCACCTTTGGTGACGTTTAGTTTTTGGTGACGAAGACTCTTTTGACCCTCACTAATGAGCTTATGGTGACCATTTTCACCCCTCACCAATGTGCTTTTTTCTTGTAGTGTACACAAGTGAAACAAGATTGCCAGAGTCTTAGTTTTAATCTCTAGTGTTGCTCCACTCCCAACAGGCTTGGATAGTACCCTAACGCAGTCACTTCGGGGACACAAACATTGATCTGTTGTCAGTAATCTTGGGCCATACCACGACATAGTTTCTTTCTTCACCTCTTTGCTTAGGAAGCCTTTCTCTTCTTTCACCTTTTATTATTATTTGTTAGTTTTTGTTCATAGAACTGTGTATAGGAACTTATTGATTTCATAAGGTGGAAGAGGGATCTTTACTTATTGAGAGAAGGAAAGGTTGTCCTTTCAGAGAACAAGTTTTATACACCTTTGAAATACAGTTCACTTGTTAAAGTTTCGTCCCCTCCTTACTCTACCCAACTTATTTGACAATACAAAAATGAACAATTATAAAAAGCTAATTAGAGTAGGTGGTACTATTTATAGATTTAAGCATTGTGATTCCACCATGGTTCTCTCAAAGAAAGAACGTATTTTCCATCAAGATATCATCAAAAAAAGGTACATGATCTATGCAAAGAGAGGGAATAAACAAATAACCAAGCAATGACAGTAGCACAACTTCCTCTTGAACTTCACCATGCTTGATTCAATAACCAAACATGGTCTCATGTGGAAGCTATCTTAAAATGGAAAGGTAAGAAAAGAAAAAGGGTAGGGCGGAAAGTGAATCAAAGAAGAAAAATCAAACAAACAAACAAATTATTCCTACTCCTAAACTTATCGAGGATAGGCAGGCTTACGTAAAATGAAATTTCCAATGTAACCATTAATGCATAGTCTGACCTATAGAGGTGAGGAAATACACATCGAGAAATATATTCAACCATAGAAAAAAACAAGACATATTGATCTATGCATGCCACAACATTTGAAGATTCAAATGCAGGTAGAAAAATATGACAAAAATCACATGCAAGACATTTGGCATATGCATTATGATATTTGTACACATCGTGAAAACAAGACATACAAGAGCCATATCTTGAACTTCTAAACTTGTATAAAATAAATAAAGAGGAAAAATTATGCTTTTCAACAAATCTTTCCAGGTATGACTCCTCTAATGACTTAAATATAGGATCGTGCAAAGCAGTTAGAGGATGCAGATATTTTGAAATAGATTGATTTTCAATTTGCATGATTGAATGTTGAAGATCCTTGAAAGATACAACACTATCCTAATCATTATTGGAACTTTCCTCAAGGAAACGAGAACCTGACATAACCATCAACACAGGCTGAAGTGCCTTGACAACTTGCAGTTGTTCCAAGATATCAGATGATAGATCATCCAAGGCTAGTGGCTTAGAAAAATCAATAGTATAAAAATAAGAGTCGTGACCAAATGAAATGATTAATAGATCATGCTAACCATGATCATTAATTTAAACATCTAAAAAAAATGAATGCTAATAATCAGATGAATTGTAAAGACGAGAGGATTGAAAACAAAAAATTTAACCGTTCTTTTCTATGGAATGATCAAATGATCAATTGGGGAGATTTGGAAGAGAAAATTTATCCTCTACATATTAATATGAAGAAATAACATTATATGAATCCTAAGTATGATCATTTACTATTTCTTTTAAAGATTCAATAGGAATGACATAATCGAATAAAATGTCAAGATAATGAAGGAGAGGGGAAGAAGGAGAGAGATCAACTTTCATTGCAAATTCTTGTTTAGAAAAATAATCCCACACATAGTCACCTTAAATGACATTGCAAGTTGGTTGGTCAACACCAACTCCATCCTTAGCTTGATCCTCATGAACATCAAAATAAATAGTTGAAATCGATGAGCACAACAAGTCACAATTTGGAGAACCAACTCAATCAATGGATGGAGGACAAGGGGAAAGACCATCACCATAAAAATCAGATTCACAGTCTGAACTTGCATTTAATTTCTAAATATTTGGGGTTGGAGAGGATGGTGGTACATCAACATATGAATTCTCAAGTTCTCCAACCTCAACCTGTGTAAATGGAGCTATTAGATGAGGGGAAGACAAAGAGTTTCTTAGAATAGAAACTTCCTTCATCGCAAACATAGAAATTCCAAAACCGATATGTATTGAGAGACTTTTAAAGATTCATATTCTTTTGTATTCTTCAGAATATGAAAAAGTAATTGAAACTTCTCTTTCATTAAATTCTAATCTATCATCTTCAGAAAATTCATAATAGAAATGAATGAAACGATCGTGAACATCATTAAGTAATTCATTGGGTGCTTTTCTTAAATGCGTGATTTTCTTGAAAATAGACTTGTAATCACACCTGTCAAATGCGTGGTAGAGCTCTTTAACAAGATGTTAAAAACAGTGAATGGAAACAATCGGTAATGTGTAACACCATTCCTTTACACGTGCTTTGAATGTGAGAACAAACAACCTACAAGCAGTATCCTCATAGTGAATGTTTTGTTTTGTGAAAAAATCGAGGAAGTGTGAAGTGTGCTTAAGAATGGTTGTTCCACCCTCGCCATAAAACATCAGATGTGACAAGTCATTGATTATTCCTCCAGGAAATTTTATAGTTATGGTTTTAGAAAAACATGTTGGGGCTAAGATATGGAAATAAGTCATTAAATTATACGAAAATTTCAAACAGACTTCACAGGCCCAACTTGTCATCTAGTCCTCCTTCTAATGCCAGAAATTTTGATGGTGTTGGACACGACAACATTCAATGGGTCTCCCCGATATGAATTCCCAATTAGACCTCACAACATTTTGATCCGGATTTTATGCAGGAACGCAACAGAATATAGAAATAACATGAACATAGAGATGCAGCGGAAATAATGCTTCATTTTATTAATATCAAATAACAGAAATATGCTTACAGGCATAATGGAAATAAAATAGCTAGGGTGCTGGTAGCGAATCTCTGAGAAGAGATGTGATGGCTACAGACCTCCGAATTGTGTTACAATGAGGCTCAAGGGCCTATTTATTGTTGAGAAACAATGTAGAATATGAAACGTCCAAAAACCTAACCGTAGGAGATGAGGCGCCAAAACTATGGGCGTCCGTTTGGGTAAATTGGTGGTTCAACTTCCCGGGGGCATAACTTTGGCACCCGATCTCCATTTTACACGCTCAATAGCTCGTTAGAAAGATCTATCCGAGGACTACAACTGTCAGGACGAAATGGATGATCCATTTCGCTGGTAAAAGCATACCCAAAAAACGTCGTTTAGGGCCTCAAAACGGCTCCGGAAGTTCAGGACCCGAAAAACTGCTAAAAATAGTAAGTTTTGTTGCAACTTGAAAATTGAAAGAACTGAAGATGGGGGTTCAAATGGAATAGGTGGGTGGCCACCAATATCCACCTGGATCATTAAGCCCCAAAACGGCTCCGAGAGTGGAGGACCCGAAAACCTGCTAAAAATAGTAAGTTGTGCTGAATGTGAAAAGCTACAAGAATTGATGGTGCTGGTCCAAATGGAATAGGTAAGGCCACCGATATCCACCTAGACCATTCCTCCCTTCTTTAGAAGCAATGGTCCCATCAAGGCTGAGATCCTCCATGAGATGAGGCAAATTTCGTCGAACCGAGTATTAGATGTGTCGGATGGCGTCATGTACATGCGGCATTACGGCTTAAGAATGGTTTTTATCACCCTCATGCCGCACATGTTTCCGGGATTCTCGTATGTGTAGTTGCAGGATGTATGGCAACATCAGGTGGTGGTGCATTGGGAGTCAGATCAATGGAGTGCTTGTCCTGACAGTGTAGAGGAACCTCTATGAGTGAGGAGAAATCGTCATCGTATTCCTCCATGACTTTGTCCATCTGCTGCAGCCGTGAAAGGGAGCCCTGTTTCGAGGTTGTGGCCACAATATTCTTCTTTCCCTGTGAGTGAGTCGTAAGGAAAATTAATTTCCTGGTCTGGGAAACAATCTGTCCCGTTGTTTTGCAGAGAGGCTTTTCAATACGGCTGCATTCACCTCCGCATGCCGCATGCTATTTCCCAAAGTAATAATGTGTGAGGAGGCCTAGACTCATACACATCATGTCGCCTCCACAAGTATGGTTGGCCCAATAATACATCAGCTACATCAAGAGGAGCAACGTCACACAATACCTCATCCGTGAAAGGCTTGATACTGTATGGAAGGCAGCACTGCTGGCGGATGCGGAGATCTCTCCCTGGGTGGAGCACCCGATGGTATATGGCTGCGGGTGTGCTATGGTTGGTAGGCTGAGCTGCTTCACGACCTCTGTTGAGATGAGGTTCTTTTGGCTTCCGCTATCGACGAGAAATTTCAGCGGAGAACCCTTCACCCACATTTGCGACTGGAAGAGGCGCTCCCCCTCCTCTGGATCCTCTGGACCCTCCCTCTGGATCTTGGTGGTGGCAACAATGGCACCGGGATCCGCATCAATGATCTGTTTCCCTTTTTCATTGCCTTTGTCTGGTTCTAACTCAAGATCAGAAAATGCATCTGATTCGAGTGCCTTTAGTTCGGCCACCAAAGACTGTTTGGCCCGACACTCGTTTGTGCTGTGAGTGGGGCTGTTATGAAATTCACACCACTTCCCTGTGTCCTTCTTTGGATTTATGGTGTCGTCTCCGAGTCGAGACGTTTGGCCTCGTCCCTTGTTCTTTCTGCCTGTGTGGGCACCTTTCGATTCTCAAACATCCAAAGTCTCGCTTCTTCGCTTTAATTTCTCGTCGATCTGGCAAGATAGCGATATGCCGTGCAAGCGATAATGAGATCATCCATTTCTCCTAACGTGTTGTCTCCCACAATTACAGACTTTAGCACCAAAACTTTCTCCAATCTTAATACCCAACTTTGTTGGTGGCATGGAAATGATTCTCACGCTCAAAAGTGCATCTTGATCCTTTCTCTTCTTTTGTTGCCGCAACGTGGTCCATTGGATGTATTTGTCCTCATAGCTCCCCACAGGGTAATATTGTTCCTTGATGCCGTCTCGGAACGAATTCCAAGTGGGTGTGGTCGAGAACAGAGAGGGTTCCCCTTCGCCCTCTTGCTCACGGTAGGTTTCCCACCAGTCTTTGACATGGGGGCGGCTTTGAGGAGTGCAAAAATAATCTTTTCTCGGTCAGAGAAGTCATGGACCGAGAAATACCCTTCCAACAAATTTAACCATCTGTCTACAGCGTCTGCATCTATTTTTCCTTCAAATATAGGAATGTCAAAGTTTACCTGTACCTTGAAGGGAGTGGCGCCTCCGGAGTGGCTGTTGGATGCAGATGCGCCATATGTGGGTAGTCGTTGAAGGATTTGAGCAAAGTTATCCATCATCACGTTCCTTTGTTTCTCGAGGGCCTCCTCGAGCAGTATTTTGATAGGATCTCCTGCTCCCTCGTCTTTCTTTTCTTCCGCCATGGGAGGTCGTCGGGGTTTACGAGGCTGATCTTGCAAGGGTTCAACCAGATCGAGCCCTAACTCCTTATACCCTGACCGCGTTGGGGACATGCAAAGAAAAACAAAGAAAGAGCAGAGCCGCTCTGATACCACTGATCCGGATTTTATGTAGGAACACAATAGAATATAGAAATAACCATGAACATAGAGATCTAGTGGAAATAATGCTTCATTTCATTAATATCAAATAACAGAAATATGCTTACAAGCATAATGGAAATAAAATAGCTAGGGTGCTGGTAGCGAATCTATGAGAAGAGATGTGATGGCTACAGACCTCTGAACTGTGTTACAATGAGGCTCGAGGGCCTATTTATTGTTGAGAAACAATGTAGAATCTGAAACGTCCAAAAAACCTAACCGTAGGAGATGAGGCGCCAAAACTGTGGGCGCCCGTTTGGGTAAATTGGTGGTTCAACTTCCCGGGGGCATAACTTTGGCACCCGATCTCCATTTGACGCGCTCAATAGCTCGTTAGAAATATCTATCTGAGGAATTAAATTTTTGAACGAGCAACATCAGTCCATGGACCCATGTTGCTCTCTGTTTTCCCAAAAAATGTCGTTTAGGGCCTCAAAACGGCTCCGGAAGTTCAGGACCCGAAAAACTGCTAAAAATAGTAAGTTTTGTTGCAACTTGAAAATTGAAAGAACTAAAGATGGGGGTTCAAATGGAATAGGTGGGTGGACACCAATATCCACCTGGATCATTAAGCCCCCAAAACGGCTCCGAGAGTGGAGGACCCGAAAACCTGCTAAAAATAGTAAGTTGTGCTGAATGTGAAAAGCTGCAAGAATTGATGGTGCTGGTCCAAATGGAATAGGTGGGTGGCCACCGATATCCACCTAGATCACATTTGGAGTAGGAGCCCCATATAGAATATGACCTAGTTTCTGAAGTAGCAAGTTTTAATGATGTTCCTTGGCTATAATAATGGTGCAATAATGCATAGAGTGGTATCTTGTACTTTGGTGAAAAATGTGTGTGAGTTTGTTGAGGGTCAAGTGCAATGCATGAAAGGTTCTAACATAACGAGGGGAAAGTGAGTGAGCCCCTTCGAATCTTGTAATAGTACACAAATTGAAAGGAACACATGAGCATAAAGTAATCAAAAGCTATCCTGCAAAATAGTTCTCAAGTTAACCACAATGAAAATATACAACAACATGCATTCAACAAGGTTCATACTAATGCAAATGAAATAGTTCATAAGAATTAGCGTAAGTGAAATAACATACATTTCAAGCATAACAACAATATTCCTACTACATTCACAACATATGCATGAAAATGTGTCTACTCTGAGCTTTTATTAAAGTGAAAGTTCCAATCATATATATACCATTGACGGAACACTAGCCCCAATAGTGGAACATGAAGTATACACCTACTCCTCCAAATGAATATACTCCCTCTATGCTACGGAGAAGCCAAGGCTCTCAAAAAACTCCCAAACTCCTGATTCTAAGCCTAAGCTTAGCAAAAAGCTTGGCTCCCAAAATCCCTCTACATGAGTTATGAGGATATATTTATAACAAAAGGATGACTCTTCACTTCCCCTTCATAACTCTTAGACTTCCCTCATGACTCTTCAAATTATTTACACATGATCTTCACATTCCACAATTGACACTTGAAATTTCACTTACAAATTAATTACAAAATCATCTTTCAATTCACTCATACCCATATAAGACAAAATTGGGTAGAGCCAACTAGAAAACCTAATAAGATAAAACAAGTTAAGCTTGAGTTTGGGGAAACTGCGGCTCAATAACTTACGCTTGATGTCTCTCAATCACATAATGATGCTTGTCTTTGTACTGAGCGATGGCATCCCCAAATTGTGCGATGGTGTCAAGCTGGAAGCAGACTCTAGCCTCCATGGAATCTGGATACATTGATTTGGAACCAACCTAAGTTTCCTTCTAGAGAAGGAGAAACATTGTATTGACCTGGATAGGATGACCAATGTACTTCTGCATATTCTACCTGTTCACTTCAACATATTCCCTGGTGGAAATATATCTAAGTTTCTCCAAGTATTCTTCAATCTCCTACATAACTTGGTTCCTGCGTTTGGCTTCAGTGAGTGATCCAACTGATGGGATCTTGTGAAATTTCACCAAGAAATCCATGCTACTGTATAATCGTGCATATGAGGCTTGAATTTTTGCAATGAATGAGGAGAGTTGTTTGTTATTTTGGATGAGCATTTGAACCCTTTCTTTCTCCAACTCTTCCTCTTTCCTTGTTTTCTTTCCCAAATAAAGAAGTGCCCTTTTTTATTACATTGACCATTCATGCACGACAACAATAGTTGTTTGAAAAAACGTAAGATTTTTGACATGATCCTTACACTTCTAATGCAAGCCATGCAAGTGAAAAATTTCCTTATGCACGGTGACAAGATTTTCATAAATATTTTGCATGGTCTCTCCCAAAGTTGATACTTCTCCAAGTATCACTCCCTTATGGTTATTCTAGATAGACCTATGTAGAAACTGTATTCTTGATCTCTGCGTAGAGCTATTCAAATTATTTCCTCACAACCTGTAAGTTCTTTTCCATTTGTTTGTTTTTAGCCATCAAATACTCAGTGTTTGAATTTTCTGATCCAATGAAGGCCAAGTTTGCTATGGCTATGGAATTTTGATTTCTTCTAGTGTCGGTCACAATCACCTTTTCTCTGATGAATGCAGGAGATGTGAGGTCATTCAAAAAATGTTTATTCCTTGCTTGCATAATTATTTTCTAGAGTTCATTGTAACTCATATTGTACATGTTTTTGGCAATGTATTTGGTGCATGGGCGGATGAAATACAGTTTTCTTAGTAGGGAGGTTGCTTACCTACATAAGAGTTACAGGTCAAAATGGTTTGTTAAATGTTAGTGGAACAAGTTTAACATGTAATAAGCTAAGTTGGAAAGGAAACATAGCATGATACATAAACAATGAAACAAAAACAACACAACATGCACAAGATACAGGCTCAATAGAGAAAACACACTAATAATTCAAAAATGAAGAGCTTCTCTTTTTATTAGGTGCTGGTAGTAGTAGAAGATAGAATGCTAAATATCTTGTAGTGGATCCTTCGAGCTACGGAGCTCCAATATCCAAGACAAGGGGGTTTCTGCCCCTCAAGTTTTCAGCAAGCCTCTCTTCCCTCTCAAAGGATGGTAGATTGATGAACATGTGGTGAACTCCTCTCTCTTGGACTGAGATGTTGGGTGGACAGCAAATGAGTCCTTCCAATCCTCCTACTACTGAGCAACATAAGATGGTTTTCTATGGAGCAATTTGGCCAGCATAACAATGTGTCTCCCATTTCTATTCCCAAGGCTAGCTTTTATAGACCCTTTTCAAATTTTCACTCCTTCTATTGTCCCAATATGGATGGTGACACAAAAGTGGGGGTATGATTCCTTTGTGTACTACACTAAAGCCTCAAGGTGGCTCAAAGGCGACTGTACTTGGTTAGGTTGAGTGAGAATAGTTTTCACCAAGTGTGCCAAGTGGTCCCAGATGGTGACATTCTATCTCCTATTGGGCTATGTTAAAACTTCCTCTTACCCTTTGCGCACATTGGGTTGTGCCTTTATGTTGGCACTATCTTTAGAGTGCCTTCCTTTTTTGGAATAACTTTTGAAGTACCTACAAAGATTACTAGCTCACAAGACTTGGAGGCATTATAAAAATTCTTCCATTCTTCCTCCTCAGGCCTATGAAAAGTCTTGCTTAGCCACTAAAAATGAATTCTCGTACAATGTTCTCTACAAACATTCCTTGGATTGTATGGATTGAATTCAAGATGACCAAATGTGAATTTCTCTATTGCCTTTCCTTCAGTGTCTGCAAATTTTAGGTTCTTGATTTTCTACAGTATGATCTGCATAGGAAGAGTGAGCCAATGTTCTTTCTTATTTCTTTGCAAAACTAATAAAAACCTTGTGGAGAGATGATAGGAAAATTCATGCATGGCTAACTTATCAATGGAATACCTCGATAAAAAATGCAAATACTTCTAGCAATCGAACACTTTGAGGAAAGTATCATCTGGTGAGACAAACCAATATGTTATCTTCGACAATGCTTCCATTGAACCATGTGACATGCAAGGTGGTTATTCCTCAAATATTAACTTTTACAACGAAATGAGGAAGTGATCTTTCAACTTTTCTATCACTCCTTTGTGGATGCACTCTAAAATAAGCTTGTATTATATAAGCATGACAAGATATCTTGGTGTCTAGGTCCAATTCATGCCAGGAAATAAATTATGAGCACATATTGCATCCAGTAAATAGCTAGACATGTAAAATCTGGCTTGCTTTCCCTGGGGTGGATTTCAGGCATTGGATACATGGATCTTCAGTTGTTGAGCCAATAAGTCTGACCAGTTGAATGGATTTCCTTCATTCACAACCTGGTTTAGTAAAAATTCCCACCCTTCAGTAAAGGTCTCAGTACTTTGCTGATCGTAGATTCTACAACATAAAATTATCAAGAGTTGATAGGCTCCCGTGAGAGATTTTTTCTTATAGGTGTTGGTGGGTTCCTGACAGAACTTTGATGGATCTTTCACCTAGCTCTTAACAATATTCTTTGTACTCAAGAATCTGGTAGTCACATTGAAGTTAGAATCCATGAGAGATTCTAGCTCTGGAAAATGGTACATGAGATGGTAATCCACTGCTAGAAAAGAAGTAAGGCTTTGTCTCTTGGCATTATTTAGAGTGATATTCTTTGTATCTGTATGAGACAATATCCAGCTGACAATGTCTTCACATGGGAAATTTGGATATTTTCATGAAACCTTATGTATCCTTGACCTTTGTACATTTACATCCACCTATCAGTGTTCAAGGTATTCTTTGAAGCTTCTTGCTGAAAAATATTCATTCACTTTCCGCCATGTGATATTTGATTCCTTCTCTATGAAAAATTATGAGTAAACTAGAAATTTGAATGGGTTACTCTCAAATTCCTCTTGGGTTCTGCTTTTATTGGTGTCCTTTGAAGCATATCTCTCTTATTCCATGATGGCAATGACTAATGAAGAGAAGTGTTAAACACCTGCAATACCTGTAACAGGAAAAGCACTCATGGAAGACATGAAATAGCTTTAGTAAAATTGACTTTCAAATCAAGATCAGGAAACAACCACATGAATAGCAAGGACAATTGTACAATTATTGAGGTTAAGGGAGAGGGAATGGATTCTTGAAATGCACATTGTATAGTCCCAGCAGTAAGTGATTCAAATTGAGGCTAGAAAATGCATAATGCACAGTTCAACCTTAGCATACTAAGGGAGAGATTGTTCATTGCTCAATCTTAGTGGCCATGGAAGGGGGCTTGAGTCTTGAAACTTCACAATGCACATTTTGAAAATCTGGGTATTGTGCATGATACAGTGTCAGAGGCTAAGTAGACAACTTGAGCCTTGGAGTTACACAATGCCCAACTAAAGAAGGAAACTACTAGCCAAGGGAAGGGAAGATCTGCTCAGAGAGGGTATGGGAAACTATCATATCTGAGTGATGGTAAAAGTTTAATTGCAGATATGAATAAGGATAAATAGATCAATGTAATTCAAGTGCATAAAATAAACATGTAAAAGGAAAAGAAAACATGCAGAAGGAGTCGCAGAAATGATGAAGCTAATGGGAAAAAACAAGAAAACTAATGCAACACTTGTAAAATGTGGACGATGGACTAAACAAACACTTTCACAACCTAATACAAGTGAAAAATCCCACAACAGTGAAAATAAACACATAGAAAAACACTCATAGAAGCGAGATGACAAAAAGCGACAGAATAAGCAACAAAATCAAAACTCACTCAAAAAAGCATTGTAAACTCCACCAAATGATCCTTGATCTCCTTGAAAATGCTAGAGCTCCAAGATTGAATGTTAAAATGAGCTCTAGAAGTATCTATTACATATATTTATACTAATTATGGTTTATGATATGCATGCCTAAAATCAAGGAAAAAGTGACACTTGGCAGAAAGTTCAAAAATAGTAAGTGTGACACCTTTTGGAAACTAATTAATGACTCCCTATTTTCTAGGGATGTTTTTTTATTTTTATTTTAATTTCTCAAGAAACTGAGAATGCACACTGCTAAGGAGGATTACATAGTTCCCAAGGACTGGGAAAATTCTCAACTTAGTGCATTGTGCAGTTTATGAGATCAAGGAAGGTGTTGCACAATTTCTGAGCTTAATGTTGAGCTACCATCCAAAATTGTGCAGTTTTCACGTTCAAGGTTGGTCTTTCAGTCTAGATTATGTAGTTCAAATCATCAAAGTTGGCTTGCTTTCCAATATTGCGTAGTTTCTAGAGGTAATCCAAACAATGCTACAAGGTCAAGGTCAAAGCCTACTTGTGACTTAAAAGGTTTAGATCAGAATCAAATAAGAAAACATAAGCACATCATGAAAATAATTGAGAAAAGTGAAATATTAATTCCTATAGATAGAAGGGAGGCTCCAAAATCAAAGCATGGGCAAAATTTTGGGTGGTTGTAGCAGCTACAACAAGTTGTTTTTTTTTTTGTGGAATGGAAATGATGCGGATACAAAGAAAAACACACTCTCTATGTAATTTGCAAAGACCTTTGGCTCATGGGCTACATAAGGGAAAAAACCTCTCTCTCTCTCTCTCTCTCTCCACACTTAGCTACTATTCTCTCTCTCTCTATATACACTTAGCTACTATTATCTCTCTCTCTCTCTCTCTCTCTCTCTCTCTCTCTCTCTCTCTCTCTCTCTTTGCGCTCTCTCCCTTTCCCTCTCCCTCTCTCTCTCTCTCTCTCTCTCTCTCTCTCTCTCTTTCGCTCTCTCCCTTTCCCTCTCCCTCTCTCTCTCTCTCTCTCTCTCTCTCTCTCTCTCTCTCTCTCTCTCTCTCTCCCTCTGCTCTCTGCCTCTCCCACTCTCTCTCTCTCACCGTCTCTCTCTCTCTCTATTAAGTAAGCTCAATATGGGTGAGTATTTATTGGATAATCCAATTATTTCAATACAAATGGGTGGTGCTCTCTCTCTCTCTCTCTCTCTCTCTCTCTCTCTCTCTCTCTCTCTCTCTCTCCATGTTGATGTGGTGATATAGAGCTTTATGTGATGCATTCTCTAACTCTCTCTCTCTCCCTATTAAGTAAGCTCAATATGGGTGAGTATTTGTTGGATAATCCAATTAGGTGATGCCATTTTAGTCCTTGGTCACCCTAGCCCTACCTCATCCTTAAAATTATCTCTCTCTCTCTCTCTCTCTCTCTCTCTCTCTCTCTCTCTCTCTCTCTCTCTCTCTTTGACTATTAAGTAAACTCAATATGGGTCAGTATTTATTGGATAATCCAATTAGGTGATGCCATTTCACTCCTTGGTCACCCTAGCCCTACCTCATCCTTACAATTCCCTCTCTCTCTCTCTCTCTCTCTCTCTCTCTCTCTCTCTCTCTCTCTCCATGTTGATGTAGTGATATATATCTTTTAGGTGTTGCAATCTCTCTCTCTCTCTCTCTCTCTCTCTCTCTCTCTCTATTAAGTAAGCTCAATAGGGTGAGTATTTATTGGATAATCCAATTATTTCAATACAAATAGGTGGTGCTCTCTCTCTCTCTCTCTCCCTATTAATTAAGCTCAATATGGGCAAGTATTTATTGGATAATCCAATTATTTCAATACAAATGGGTGGTGCTATCTCTCTCTCTCTCTCGCCATCCCATGTTGATGTGCTAACATAGAGATTTTAGGTGATTCCATTTCTCTCTCTCTCTCTCTCTCTTCAATATGTTCAAGATGAGATGACCAAGACCTTTAGACTATAGGCTTCTTCCATCAAGTCATCCCTTCACCATGTAAGCACTAATATCTCCATGACACTGAGATCTCCCTTTCTTGCACCCATACTTCATTATTATTATCTTAACTGAGGTTGAGATAGAAACATAACACTAAGAATCATAATGACACAACAATTGAGCATCATTATAGTACAAACATCATTGATCATCATAGCTAATATCATCGTGCAATATCACTTGTAGCATCAAAATTTATGTGTAGTTGAGATAGCACCAAGTCTAATGCATCATACATCACTAATTAATATCATGTCACCAAGCCACTATATTGTACCTTATCCAAGCATATAAAGGAGCCACAAAGATAAATAGAACTGCAACTTTTACTGATACATATACATTGTAATTTCACCAAAAGAAATAGATTGTAACTTCACCAAGCCCTTGTACTTTTGTACCTTCATCGAGCTTGTAATATGAACCTTGATTGTAGAGAAGTCTAAACTATTTCACCATCTGAAAAACATATATGTGTGACCAAAATTATATCTATGTAATTCAAAACCACATTTGGGTATATATAGTATTTTTTCCATAAATGATCCCACATGAGCCTAGTGAATAGTTGTGTCTCTATTATAGAGCTGATATGAATACTTACGTGAAACTGACTTGTAGGAGATTGATTGAGTCCAAATTGAGTGTTTTACTTGAATAAGGTTTACTAAAGATATGGGGGATGATGACCTTGAAGAAGATGACTTGGTAGAGGATCCTTTCTTGACCAACCTAATATTACATGATTTAAAAGCCAAGATAGGATTAGTTTAAATATGTAATGACTAACCTAAAAGTCCACAATTAGGACCTTAAACTAAAATATGACCCAAGAATGAAACCCATGATTTAATTAGTCATTTAATAATTATTATTATTATTTTGACAAATACAATAATAATGAATGTCGAACCTCGTTACATTCTTCAACATTATGATAGATTTTACCAATACTAGTCCATACTGTATTGTGATATAGATCTTTTACTGTGACATATTATAGAGGGAGAGAAATAATGATTGTTGTAGTATACCACTGTATTGAGAATATGTGTATCATTATAACTTATATTGCTTAAATTATCACTGTTGTTTTACCGAAGTGTCACCATTATCCCTATGGTATATATTGCACCGAGTTAGGACGAGATTGTAGTGGTGTTATCAAAATTCAAGACTATGGTGTCTTTAAAGACAAAGACTCTGGTATCCTCAAATGTTGATATTGTGATGATATCATTGAATAAATTTTGATCCTGAGTACTATAATTTTTATTTCTATAATGGCTAAGACTTGTCGTGATAATTCCTATCCCATATGCATGTCCTTAATGGTGGTAAGACCCAGATTTTTGAAGCCCTGAACCTTGATCCCAAATTGAATCTAATTATATGAACTAAAATAGAACTGTAATAAAGAGAGTTTCTCTAAATATGAGCATTGTGATGTGCGAGGATATTAGAATTATTTATTGTAGCCTTTCTATGCAATAGTAGCAGCAAGGAATTGTATCATATAGAAGAAATGGCATATTTTCACCAAAATTTATTTCATTGAGACATTCAAAGCTAAAATCCTAGTTCCGTTAGAGCTTTCCATTCTTAAAACTTCATTTGATCATGACCATAGCTTTGATACCATGTTAGATAAATGGAAGTTAATTAGTTTCTTTTATCATGAAATTATCTTTTCATTATTATTATTTTTCTTATGTTTAATATTTCTTTGTCAAGACTAATGAAAAACAAAGAGAAGAGGACACAAGATGCAAGCATGAATCCAAGGCAAAACCCCACTCTTTGGGGAAGACCCAGTAAAAATTATTTCTTCAATAGGTTCAATATGAGATGACCAAGACCTTTAGACTATAGGCTTCCTCAACCAAGTCATCCCTTCACTGTCTAAGAAACAAGATCTCCACGACACCAAGATATCCCTTGCTTTCACCCATACTTCATCCTTATTACCTTGATTGAGGTTGAGATAGAAACATAACACCGAGAATCATAGTGACACAACACTTGTGAATCATTATAGTAAAAACATCATTGATCATCATAGGTAATATCATCGTGCAACATCAATTGTAGCATCAAACTTTATATGTAGTTGAGATAGCACTAAGTCCAATGTAGCATACAACACTATTTAATGTCATGTCATCGAACCTATAAATGAGGAAAAAATATAAAGATAACATCAACTTTTATCGAGACATGTACATTGTAATTTCACCCAAACATAGAGATTGTAACTTCATAAATCTGTAAACTGTTATACCTTCACCGAGCCTGTAATCTAAACATTGATTGCAAATAAGTTTGAACTATTTCACCATCCAAAAAAATAAGATATATATGACTGAAATTTTTTGTATGTAATGAAAAACCACAACTGGGTATATATTGTAGTTTGTCCATAAATGATCTGAAATGAGCCTAGTGAATAAGTGTGTCTCTATTATAGAGCCGACATGAATACTTATGTGAAGCTAACTTATAGGAGACTGATTGAGGCTGAGTTAAGTGTTTTTCTTGAAGAAGGTTTGCTGAAGATACTGAGGATGATAACCTTGAAGAAGATGACTTGATGAAGGAGCCTTTATTGACCAACCTAATATTACATGATTTGAAAGCCCAAATAGGATCAATTTAAATATGTAATGACTAACCTAGAAGCCTACAATTGGGAACTTAAACTGAAATATGACCCAAGCATGAAACCTATGCTTTAATAAGTCATTTAATAATAACAATAAATTCGTTTGACAAATACAATAATTATGAATACCAAACCTAGTTACATTCTTCAACAAAAACACCATATGGAAGAAAAAAATATTGGAAATGTAGATGATGGAATACAAACCCAAAGAAGGGTGACAAGTACACCAAGAAAATATGATGTTGCCTTACTATACATGGTATAACTAGAGAACTCTGCTCAAGCTAGTAAGGACCTTCATTGGGCAAACGCTATGGAAGAAGAAATGTTTCAAATTAAAAAGAATGAAGCATGGGATATTTTACCTCGTCCAAAAGATAAAAATATAATTGGAACCAAGTGGGTGTTCAAAAACAAAATGAATGAAGATAGAAAAATCACTAGAAATAAGGAAAGGCTTGTTTGTAAAGGGTATTCACAAATTGAAGGAATTGACTTTGACAAAACCTTTGCCCTAGTAGGTCATTTGAAGATATAAGACTTCTTTTGGAATTTACGTGTTCAAAAGGATTCAAATTTTATTAAATGGACATGAAATCAACATCTCTAAATGGTGATCTAAAGGAATAAGTTTACATGGAGCAATCGAAAGGGCTTGATCTAGTAGAAGGAAAAGACTTTGTATGTAAGCTTAAAAAGGATTTATATGGATTGAAACAAGCTCCTAGAGCTTGGTACACAAGATTGGATCATTATCTACAACAACAAGGCTTCAAAAGTGGGGTGCCAAGAAGTAATCTCTACATGAAGATGGACAAAGACAAATTTCTAGTCACTCTGGTATATGTTGATGATCTAATTTTCGCCAGCAACAATGATGAGATGAGTTAAGAATTTTCTCAAAATATGTCTAATGAGTTTGAAATGTATATGATTTTTTATTTAACTTACTTCCTTGGTCTACAAGTAATTCAAACTAATGTAGGTATGTTCATATCCCAAGAAAAATATCTTAAATACATGCAAAAGAGGATATGAGATGGAAGAATGCGCTCCTATGAGCACACCAATGACTACATATTGCAAATGAAGAAAAGATGGTCAATCCCCTTCGGTGGATGCAACTCTTTACAGGTTAATAATTGGATATATTCTATACTTAACAGCTTCATGACCCGATATTATGCAAGAAATAGGAATGGTGGAAATATTTCAATCAGCTCCTTAGGAATCCCATTTGTTGGTTGTAAAGAGAGTTCTTGGATATTTGAAAGGTACTCCAAACTTTGGCACATGGTATCCAAAAATAAAAACTCTTACCATGACATATTACACCGGTGCTAATTGGGCTAGAAACGTAGATGATCGGAAAAGTACTAGTGGAAATGCATTCTTCATGGGAGACTTTTTTGTATCTTGGCTCAGCAAAAAAAATCCTACATATATCTCTCCACAGTTGAAGCCAAATATATAGTTGCTACATATTTTTGTACAAAAATATTTTGGATGAAGGAAGAATTGAAATATGTCAACATAGAGACTAATGAATCAATCATTATATTTTGTGACAACACCAATGCCATTAGTCTTTCAAAGAATCTGATAATGTACTCAAAGACAAACCATATTCCAATCAAATACCATTTCTCTGAGAAAAATTTGCTAAAAAAAATATCATATTGGAATACGTCAATACAACGCAAAAAATTTTAGATATCTTCACAAAACCCTTACCATCATAAGAATTTGAATGTCTTCACCAAAATATGGGGTTCCTTGCCCTTGCATCACATTAAGACAACACAAAGATAAGGGTAGGAACACCATGACATGGGGAGCAACATGAAAATAAGAATTTTTATAGGGGGAGTACTTGGGCATCCCATTTTTCAATGATGTAAAATTGGGAGAAAATGTTGGAAGAAAGAATATTTCCATCAATTACAAAGGGGGAGACTTTTGGTCAATAATTTTCATTGATGAAAATATGAGGTCATTAAAATTAATCACATGGATTGATGAACACACTTGGACCTCTAATGAAGGTGCCCTAACTATTATCCTTGTCCCATTGACCTTATACATGAAAAATCCAAATATCCCCAAGGTTTGCACTACATTTCTTGAAAAATCATAAAGAAAATTGTTTTATATCATTTTGAAGACAACATTTCACAACGACTCCTTCACCAACATGTAGAGGACCTTTTTACCTTTCTAATGTGCCCTCACTTGCCCTCAAACTCCTCATAGTCTAGGAGAAAATGAATTTTAATGACAATATATCATATTTTCTACCCTAGCCAACATAAGCTCAGTTATCCTTGTTGGCCTCCCTCCAAAAGACATGTCAATTCACTCAAAATGGAAATTTGTATAAATATAAATATGATACTTCATTTTCCATCACGAAATTTTGTGAAGAAATCATAAGAGATATAGGATAGTTCACAACTCCTGAACTTAGAAGCACCAAGAACATTTTTTGAAGAAATAATTTCTTGGGTTAAATATGAATTTATTTATATAGCTTTGACTTGTAGTTGTCTCAAACCTGTGATGAGAATAGGGCTTGGATCATTTAAGGAAAAAAGGTATAACTACTACAAATGTCACAATATACAGCTCAGATTGAAGGCTTATTACCTCAAACTTTTCTCAAGCACCTACAGGACTTTGGATCATCTGATCCAAGGCTTAGACCTAGCCACATAATAGATTAGGTGCAAGACTTCAGGCCTTCTATCATTGCAGCAAGAGAGAACTTCAGACCTATTTGGAAACCTTAGATAAGAGATAGGTACATGAATTTAGACCTTATATTGTTTCCTAGAACCTAACACAGAACTCAGACTTATTGGAGTTAAGGCTCACCTCGGATTTAAGGAAAGTTAGTTTGTATCACTTATTGAGGATAATCAACACAGATCATTTAATGATACCTATGGTATCAACGATTCAAACTTTCTTCACCTATGGTCATACATCAATAGCTTGGTTTGAGGCTCGTTCAACCTTTGACCTTGTTGAAGCCTATAATTGTGGTATACTTCCTCATACCTATGCTATATTGTCTCAAACCTATGGATTATTTCCTCAGAACCGTCTATTGGGTGCCTCTTTAAATTGTAGACCTGTGGTGACTCATAACCTCTAGACATTAAATAATTCATGAAGTATTAAAGGCTTAAACATTGATGATTTGGAGACATGAAATATTAAATAGTTGTTGGAGAGGTAAATCCCCTCTACGGACAGAGGTGATCCCTACTAGCCTAGATTGGGTCTAGCAACAATCGTATCACGCTAAGGCGCAAGTTCCTAATTTCAATAGACCAAATTGCGAAGAAGGCCTACCTCAAGTCCAACGCTGTTGTTTGTAGAGAAAATAGCGCTCCCGTATCCTTGCTCCGGCAGATCACAATTCTCCCGCTTGTCGCGATCAAATACCTGCACATACAAGAAACGCAACAAACATACAAGTGTAAAACCCAATATATACAATTATGTTTCAGTCAAAGAAGACACAACTCATGATCATAATAAACAATATGAGTGGAACCATAACCAAAGTCACTTATCATTAATTAAAAAAAAGGAAAATACAACCTGGCTCTGACACTGAATCTTCCTTCGGCGGGTCGACAGCGGAATACGTCTCGGTAAAGCTCGTCGGGGATGGGACAAGCCTCTCTCTTCGGTTGTCTTGACAATAATCTCCTTGCTTCTAATTTGGCTCTATGAGGACTATCAAGGCTCTTGCAGCATTCTTTAGGCTATGAAGCCTCTTGGAGACTAGCTTGGAAAGCTTATATAGATTGTGGAAGGGGAGTTGGTATCCCTACAATCATGGGATTGGCCCTATCCTCAAGGAAGCTTCCATGAGAGGTGGAAAACCACTTCCTCTACATGGAGATTTGGAGCCAAACCTCCCAACTAAATTTAGAGACCAGTTCAGTAATTGGTTGGAGTCAATCTTCTGCCATTTATTTTTAAAAAACACTCCTTATTAAGCCTGGTGCGGGTATAACACTATCACAGTGCGCCAGTTGGCGCGCCCTCTTTGGAGGATTTACCCATTGGTGCGAGGGCTGAACTGGCTAGTCATGCCAAGGCAAAAAATGATATCTTTAGGGTTTTCCACAAGGAATTGTCTTCAGGGGGATGAATGTCCTTGTCCAAGGGGATGCCATGAAAGTGGTTTCAGGTCATGTCACTACTCACAGGACACGAAATAAGCCCTCCAATGTGCGGGACAGGGGATCGCAGGGATGGTGAAAAATTACTGTGTAACAGATGCCCCCTAAAGCATGAGGCCCGAGAGAGAGAGAGGGGTGAAATGCTTTACGAGAACTTGTCCAACTGAAAACACTGCCGTTGGAAAACCTGTGTAGACAAGTACAACTAATATCTCAAATACATGATATATATGTGGTATGGGCACACCCATTCATAAAAAAGTATACAATAATCCAGATCCGAGGCATGGATGCAGCCATCCAATAAGGATCGATAAATAGACTCAGGTATGGTCACAGCAATCTAGTGAATGAGTCATGTAACCAATCATAATAATCCACAAAATCGCAGCCTGGATTCTAACAGACAAAATCTAGGGTCTTGCGCTCCATCTCGACCCGAACAAAGTACAATTTCAAGCATGTGAATAGGTGAGCTTAAGTCGAACATGCAAGAACATAGTCTGATTACCAGCCAATGATGAAAGTTGTTAACAGATGCGAGAGATACCACCAATAGTGACAATGGTCCTCAAGGTACCATAGGTACAATCTACGGCATGTGAATCAGTGAGCTGGCGTCGAACACCCGTAGAATCACTCGATCAGAGTCCAATGATGAAAAACTTGCATCGAATGCGAACCTGCCATTGAGGCATGCAGGCTCCAAGGTACTAGAAGGGAGTCTCTAGATCAGCTTCCCGGATAATGAGCTGAAGTCGATAGGAAGTGACCTCGATCGAAGGTGGGCCATAGTGTTTCTCACATCATCAATGCGAGACAGAGGAACATAATGTCTTCATGAATCAGGATTAGATGAGAATCAGAGGAAGGTTGAAACTTGCAGAGGTCAACTTCTCTTGAACATATCGGCGACATGACAGTGGATTTGGCAGCATTAGACATCAAAAGATCAGAGGTCATGATGACAAGGCAAAGAGTAGATGAGAGGTCAAAAGCGATCACCCAAACCCATGGAGGCAAGTGGAAAACGAGATGAGATGTCCCCAACCCGACACGAATGCAGACAAGTGCCATGTTCAAGAGTGACATACTGCCAACACGACGATGATACTGGTTCCATTTTTTCCCCCACCATTTCTGGCAAGTACCTCTTTATTTTTACACAAGCTTGAAGAGGATACCATATGCTTGTCATATAAGTTCGTCCTTTGGACGAATCCATCCTAGTACATTTAACGAGCCCTAGGAAGGAGGAACTCGAATATCGTCAATACGACTAAATCCGATGTCATCAGGGTTTAACGAGTCTGAAAAAGGAAGAACTCGGTGTCTTTTCATGTTTAGAGAGTTTGAAAAGACAGTAGAAAAGTAAACTCCAATAGTCCCTTTTCGTAAATAGTTCCTCAGATCTGAAAAGGTAGAAAACTATGTCTGAGAAATCCTCCTAGTTGCAATAGGCTAGGGTATTCCTTTTTCGTAAATAATCTATCCCAGCCCAAAAAAGGGGTAAACGTATACTGGGTAGATGTCATTTCATCATTAGGGGAATTTTGAGGTCTAAAATGGGCCTCCTAAGGAAATTATAAAATAATAGTGGAAAAAATCAAATAAGATTTGATGACATCATCAAATTTTAGAGGGAAAAATGAAAAAACTACTTTTTTAACTCATATTTTCAACTTATCTCCCAAAGTTTTTACTCAAATTTTGAGTGGGAGTACTCATTGGATGCAAAATTTAATTCCTCATCCAAGGAGTACCCATGTTGCATACTTTCGATGGGTCCTACTACACGAAAAATGAGAAATACATAAAAAACGTGATTGTAATCACGTTTTTTTATGTATTTCTCATTTTTCATGTAGTAGAGTTCATCAAAAGTATGCAACATGGGTACTCCTTAGATGATGAATTAAATTTTACTTCCAATGAGTACTCCCACTCGAAATTTGAGTAAAAATTTTGGGAGATAAGTTGAAAATACGAGTTGAAAAAGTAGTTTTATTATTTTATTATTTTTTAATATTTTTACCCTTTTATTTAAAAAATGGTAAATCATCCCCCATGTTTGACATCATCATCTTGAATCCTATTGGTTGTTATAAAGTTTATTTTTGTTGTACATTTTTCTTAGGAGGCCCATTTAAGACTTCAAAATTCCCGTAACGAACCACTTTAACGAGATCAAAACGACAAGCGACTCAACAATCTTTTCATGTTTAAAGAGTCAGAAAAGAGCTGAAAGTTGACCCCTCCTGGAGGAACGAGTGGTATAAAGGGTAGCTATTAGTTCCGGTAATGGTGGAACTGCTCAGAACAAATAAAGGTCAAGAGGCTGGCTAACAAGACCACTCATCGCAGCAGTTCCTCAGGAACGGGTAAAACAACCAAGTGAAGGCATATGATCAGTCAAGCAGATAGTGACGATGGAGTGAGAAAACCAAGGCTCTTCTGGAAAAACAGGCTGATAAAATGGCAATCAGAAGAGGTAAAATGGGAATGGTTTCATTTTTACACAAGCTTGAAATCAGAAAAATCTGCTTGAAGTTGGTTTCATTTTTACACAAGCTTGAAACAAAGATAAACTATGCTTGAACTTGATTTCATTTTTACACAAGCTTGAAATGAAAACAAACTATGCTTGAAAATAGTAAGCATGCCCCCAGCATGGTGACTCAATTCGAGGTACATGCCCCCCAAGCTTCAATCCATATGAAAGGCAGATGGAGTGAAGGTTCAAGTTACGAGATCAAGAGATAGACTCGACTGGGATTTTACAAGATCTTATCAAAGACTCGAATTGAACAGGAACATGTTTCATTATTTTAATGAGGTTGACACATTAAAATAACTATCCTTAGATGACCTTGTTTCATTTTGTAAGGAGCTTGACACAAGAAAATGAACTATGCTCCGAACACCTTGTTTCATTTTTTAAGGAGCTTGACACAAGAAAACGAACTGTGCTCCAGGAAACCTCATCATAATGAACAAGAAGTCATCGCTTCCAAGAGTTCCACACCCAATGGAAGGAAAACATCTTGGAAGTCTGGACCCAATGCCCCCAACACACTATGCACGACGGCATCATCATTGAGTACAGCCACGGGGTAGGTAGCCACATAGTTGACCTGCGGTGGGGTAGATACAATGGGTGGATAAAAACCAGGAAGGGGTGATGGCAGGTCAGCTGCCACATTAGGACCAAAGAACGAAAGCTAATCAATGGTCATGATCCGTCCTTCATGTGGAAAACAGACCACACGAAAAAGGGAGGAGACAAGCGCTCCCATGGCATAGGTGTAATCGTGCCCCAAGAGCATATTTAAATCCAAGGTGCCTGGAACAACCATCACATCCATATGGACGATTTTACCTCCCAACGTAATAGGTAACCTTGGAAGGATCCCTAACGGTTGACTAGTTCTTCTATTAAACGCCAACAGATTCTGCGTAACAAGCACAAGCGGTGGCGAACCAAAAGCTTGCCAAGTAGTTGAGGATAAAATAATAATAGACGTAGCTTCATCTATAATGGTGCTGGGTACGACCAAACCAAAGGCATGTACCGTTATCTCAAAAGGCACATAAGACGGAAGGTGGTATCTTGCAAATCGACTCCAATCAAAGGAAGTGACCAAACTACTTGGGGGGGCTACCATCGAACCAAGATGGTCTTCCTCTGGTGTTACGGAAGAAGAAGGAGCATCCTCCATGACCTCCATCTCGAAGGTGGGAGGAGTATCCTCCGGGACCTCTATCACGGGAGGCGGACAAGCAACTTCTTGAGATATAGGGGCAAGAGAATCTTTCTCCAAGTCCGAAGACTTTGAAGAAACAAGAAGAACCTGAAGGATGTGAGGTCCACTCTCAATGGAAAAGACCTGGTGTACCGCAGACGGGGCTAGCTCAACCGATCCCACTACTAATGGTTGGTTGGGAATGGATTCCTGAATTTTAATTTCCGAGGGAGCAGGATCGACCAAGGATGACCCTTGACCAATTGTAGCATCAGCAGGTGGAAGACTCAAATAAAGCTGTTTGTAACCAGCAGGAAGGCATGGTGTAGAAACAGTTGGGTTGTCCAACACTTGCTTGGCTTCATCCATATAAGGACAAAGGTGAATGGGATGGTGTCCTTCACACAACTTACAGGGATTGGTAATCTTACCCTGCTTCTTAGGAGCCATACCAGCACCAGTTGAAGAAGTGCCCCCAACTTGACTCCCAGAAGCCAAAGGCAATGGCAGACAACCATTGGACCACACTTTGAGCACCTTGGGAATGTTAGGGCAGTCTCGAAGAAGATGGTTTCCTGTGCACAACATGCAAGGGAACTTGACTTTCCGCGGAGGTTTGGGAGGTTTATCAAGAGGAGATGTTTCAAGAGCAGTAGTTGTAGCCTTAGCCTCTCTCTTATCAGACTTCTTCTTCTTTGTATTTTTCTTCTTCTTCTTAGCCACCTGGTTACTCGAATCCAGAATTTCACCAGGCGAAGTAGAAGAGGAGGATGAAGAAACGGGCAAAGAAGGGGAGAGGTCCACCTTGGAATCAACATGGTGTTGCTCAAGCGGAGGAACTGATTGAACAGTGGCCGAGACATTCGAGACCACAGAGGTTGAAAACAACCAAACAGGCAACCCAACAGTTAACCCAGGAAGGGACAACGTTGCCATATAAGGAGCGCCAACATTTCCAAAAGGAAAAAAAGGACCAGGATTCCCATTGGAGGGGATTCCTTGGTTGGTGAACTCTAGAAAAGTTGCCATCGAAACAGCTTAAAACCGCACACAGGCTAAAAACCAAGGCACACAATCAAACGGCCAACAAGCAAACTCTAAAGGGGTGTGTGATCGCAGGTGATTTATTTTACCACATTGAAACTCAGGAACTTCACCGTTTCATGTTTTAAGAGTTGAGAAATGGATGAAAGGTGACTCTATCTCTTTCAGTTTTGAAACAAGCGTGAAAGGACAAGTGCTTGATGATCTTTTCAAATTTAATGAGTCAGAAAAGATCGAAATGACTGCTTGGGAACTCTAGGCAAAGGGTGTACCAAATAACCGTGAACTGCAATATACACCTTGGTTTCAAAATAAAAGATAAATCAACCAAGGACTTAACGTATGTGCAGGAAATCTCCCTGAATGTTGTGTCCAGTGTATGACGGGTATAAGGCGGCAGACTCAACTTCCTATGGATAAAAGGATAGCAACCTAGTGGGGTCTCCCTTTATATACGCGATGGTACGGGGAGCACAAGTCTGTACTAGCACTGTCTAAAGCCAAACAGCAAACGACAACTACTAGGTTTAACGACGCTGAAACACGTCTCTAACCTAGACCTCTAAATGTTTCATTAATGTTTCAATGCTGCCTTAGTGTAAATTGAATAGATTTTAATGTTAATCTTCAATTATGTTTCAATTTTCAGGCCCTATCGAATGTCATATGACAATCTCCTATATGCAGCTATATGAAAAAATAAATCTTTCAATTCGATGAATGCTATCTAGTTAAGGGAAGATTTTCAAAAAATGATGCAACAAACAACAACACTGTAAATGAAATTTTTCCAAACTAGATGACTTTCACTATCCAAAAGTATTCTAAAACATTCAACGATGCGAATAATGCAATGTAATCTATGCAAAATCATCTTTTTTTTTCAAAAACTATGCAATTGTAATCTATGCACAATTTCCTTTTCCTTTTCAAATTATAAGAATGCACTCAATGCATTTTTTGATGAAATTATAATCTACTTAATGCATGCTTTTAATAAAACAGAATGTAAATAAAGCGATTTCTAGTTTCAATCATTAAACAATGTAATCTAAGTTCAATGATGGATCTCAAAAAATACTTTTCAATGCAATGTGATCTAATGCATTTTAACGAAAAGCAAACTATGAGATGAAAACTAAAAGAACGCAAATCCTCTTAATGGAAGGATGAATGAAAAAAGGATGTAATCAAACACTAAGAATGCAATCGTTGTTTCAAAACACTTTGTAACAAAATTCCTCAAAAGTTGACAAGAAATATGAGGTCAAACACAAAGAGGACTTCTAAAGCATGAGATCAAAACAAGGCATTCATTCCCTTTTACATCAAGCAATCATGGAAAGAAGACATTCCAAACAATGAGCAATGTAATCAATGCTCATATAGGGAAAAGACTGAAAGGGAAAGACACACTGATGAAGGATTTATGGAAAAAGTCTCAATTTTCATACACCCTGAAATTGGCACGACTTTTGTAGGTGAAAGTAGCGCCAACTGGCACAACTTGCTCACTGAAAACTAGCGCCAATGACCAATTGGCGCAGGTTGCTAACTGACAACAAGCACCAATGCCTGAAAATGAAAAAACAAAGAATTTCTCCCAACCAAGACCAGACTCACCACTTCAAGCAGAATCTAACAAACCCAAAAGCAAAGTATTGACCAAAAGAAACTTCTGAACAAGGGTAAACCCTAGCACCTACAGGAGATGGCACGACAGTCAGGCTGAATCTAGCACCAGAACAAGATTGGTGCGGGTAATACACTGGAAACCAACGCCAATGGGCATGAATGTCAGGCTAATAAGCGCGCCAGTCAAGCTTACTAAGAAAAAATAAAAAAGAACAATCCAAGAAACAGACCAGGGATGGTGAGTCTAAAAAATAGCCAAACACATGAAAAAAGCCAGCCAAAAGAGTTGATCAAGAAAGGAAATTCAAGAATCGACCGAAAAGACAAGACAATACTCCAAATCAACGTCTCCCCAGTAGAGTCGCCAATTTGTTGGAGAGGTAAATCCCCTCTGTAGACAGAGGCAATCCCTACTAGCCCAGATCGGGTCTAGCAACAATTGTATCATGCTAAGGCGCAAGTTCCTAATTTCAATAGAAAAAATTGCGAAGAAGGCCTACCTCAAGTCCAACGCTGTTGGTTGTAGAGAAAATAGCGCTCCCGTATCCTTGCTCCGGCAGATCACAATTCTCCCGCTTGTCGCGATCAAATACCTGCACATACAAGAAACGCAACAAACATACAAGTGTAAAACCCAATATATACAATTATGTTTCAGTCAGAGAAGACACAACTCATGATCATAATAAACAATACGAGTGGAACCATAACCAAAGTCACTGATCATTAATTAAAACAAAGGAAAATACAACCTGGCTCTGACACTGAATCTTCCTTCCGCCGGTCGATAGCGGAATACGTCTTGGTAAAACTCGTCGGGGATGGGACAAGCCTCTCTCTCTAGTTGTATTGACAATAATCTCCTTGCTTCTAATTTGGCTCTATGAGGACTATCAAGGCTCTTGCAACATTCTTTAGGCTATGAGGCCTCTTGGAGACTAGCTTGCAAAGGAAAATGGCAAATTTATATATATGGTGGAAGGGGAGTTGGGATCCCTACAATCATGGGATTGGCCCTATCCTCAAGGAAGCTTCCATGAGAGGTGGAAAACCACTTCCTCTACATGGAGATCTGGAGCCAAACCTCCCAACTCAATTTAGAGACCAATTCAGGAATTGGTTGGAGTCAATCTCCCACCATTTATTTTTAAAAAACACTCCTTATTAAGCCTGGTGTGGGTATAACACTGTGATAGTGCGCCAGCTAGCGCGCCCTCTTTAGAGGATTTCCCCCATTGGTGTGAGGGATGAACTGGCTAGTCACACCAAGGCAAAAAATGCTATTTTTAGGGTTTTCCACAAGGAATTGTCTTCAGGGGAATGAATGTCCTTGTCCAGGGGGATGCCATGAAAGTGGTTTCAGGTCATGTCACTGCTCACAGGTCATGGAATAATCCCTCCAATGTGCGGGACGGGGGATTTTAGGGACGATGACAAATTACTGTGTAACAACAGTGAAGTGAAAAAGTCTTGGATAGTGAAGCATTAGGAAAAAGTGAAGCATTGGATAGTGAAGGGTATTCAATGATCAAATCAAAATTCCAGGAAAAAATTGTGAAGCAAGTAAGACACTTATTCATTTGATTAGAAATATTGAAGGGTTGGTGCCCTAGGGACTGGAGCCTCCAAAAAACAAGGTTGGAGCCTTGAGAAGGATATGGTTGGATCCATGGAGGTTGTAGACTCATAAAATCCAAAGTTGGAGTTTGGAACATGTTGGAGCCCTCATACATGATTGTACTAAAAAACAATTAAAAGGAGTGTTAGTGTCCTCACTTGTTCCTAATAAAATATTATTATTAATTTTTTGATGATAATTGTGATGAATATTAACTAGTAAAAATAAAATTTGAAAATAATATTGATTCACGCCCCTCTCAATGTTTCCAACAGTACCTACAAGGTTGACTAGTTCACGGGACTTGAATGCATTATAAAAATTCTTCCGTTCTTCCTCCTAGGTCCTACAAAAATTCTCGCTTGTCCAATGGAAATAAATTGTCACACAATGGTCTCTATAAAAATTCCTTGGTTTGTGAAAATTGAAGTCAATATGACCAAATGTAAATTTCTCTATTTCCTTGCCTTCGATATCTGAAACTTTTAGGTTCTTGATTTTGTACAGTCTAATTTGCCTAGGAAGAGCAGGTCGAGGTGATTTTTTCTTCCTGTGCAAAAATTCTGACAACTATATGGATAGATGACAGGAAAAATATTTCATGACCAACTTATCAGTGACATACCTCAATAAAATATGCGGTAACTTCTATCTGTCGAACACTCGGTGGAAATTTCCATCTGGTGAGGCAAACAAATACTCTATCTTAGAGACTGCTTTCATTGCCCCATGTGACATGCAAGGTGGTTCTTCCTCAAATATTAACTTGTATAATGGAATGAAGAAGTGATCATTCAGCTTTCCATTAATCCTCTATGGCTGCACTCCGAAAGTAGCTTGCAGTAGATATGCATTGCAGGCTTCCTTGGTGTCCAAGTCCAATTCATGCCAGACAATGAATTGTGAGTGAAAATTGCATCCAGTAAATAGTAGACATCGAAAATTTGGCTTGCTTTCCCTTGGGTGGATTTCAAGCACTGGCTACATGGATCTTTAGTTGTTGAGCCAGCAGATATGACTAGTTGAATGGATTTACTTCATTCACAACTTGGTTCAGTAAAAATTCCCACCCTTCAGGAAAGGTGTAGTAGGTGTTGGTGGCTTTCTGATGGAACTTTGGTGGCTCTTTCACCTAGCTCTTAACAATATTATTTTTTCTCAAGTATTTGGTGGTCTCATAGAAGTAAGAATACATGAGCAATTTACGATTTGATAAAGTTACATGACATTGTAATCCGATGACAGAAAAGAAGAAAGCCTTTGTTTGTTGGCATTACTGATACTCATATTCTTTATATATATATGAGACAATATCCAGCTGAAAATTTATGCACATCGGAAATTTGGATACCTGCATGCAACCTTATATAATCCTGACCTCTCGACATTGACATACACATGTTGGTATTTAAGGTCTACTTTGAAGCTTCTTGCTAAAAATTCTCATTCACTTTCTTCCATGTGATATATGATTCCTTTTATATGAAAGTATGAGTATTTGATTAAACTGGAAAGTTCAATGTGGTACTCTCAACTGCCTCCCTGATGTTTCTTCAAGTGGTGTCTGTTACAAGTCATTTTTTCACCATGACATTTGACTATCATTATGGGTATATCACCATCCATATCATGTTCCCTTAGAGCTCAAAAATACTCATGTTCCTGAACCAAGTCTTGGAAACTAGATAAAAGCTCTTTAAAACCTTTAAAGGATTACCTCTGCACTTTTTGTGATCATTACCTGTGCATGCATTAATATTTATTCTATTAGCCATGATGATTGCCACTAAAACCTGTACACCCCTGTAAAAGGGAAGTAAATATAAAAAGTAACTTCTAGAAGCCTAGTTGGTCGAATATTCTCCCAACTGGAATTCTCTAGATTGGTGTGAGTTCGAGCTTTATCCCTCTACTCATGGAGCATATCCCTTGGCAAAAGGAACCCAAATCCCTTCATGGGAGGAACTCATCCCTCTCTTAATGGATTTAAAACTACTTCAATCTCTCTATAAATTGAGTTGAAGTTTCAAGTTGAGGGTAGATACTGACTTGTATAGATTCTAAGCTAGAGAGAGTTCATAGAGTTCATAGATTCTAAAGTAGTATGTTGTTTTTTGCACATTGAATATTACACCTTTGTGTACATGACTTCATGCTGGTCATTCTAGATAGGTAGGCTTATCAAACTGAAGGAAACAATTGCACAGACACACGGGAGAAATCTTTAGACCATCAAGGCTCAAGTTGTAAGATTTCTCTTTTTAATTGCTAATAATCCATATGGATCTCTTTTTATCATTGTCTTGTTTCTGAATTCATGGAAATGATTTCAATACTTAGACTCGTTGATCACTAAGTTAAACTAGTACTTATGGTTATTATATATTGCAAGTGCTTTGATATTTTTCATTTTTTCTGATTGCAAGCTCTTCTCAGCATTGAAGAATCATTTTGGAGCGAAAGGAAAAAGGCTACATAAAACATATCGGTTGAAAGTTAGGAGCATAACCTCCTTATTTCAAGGTTGTAATAATCTAAAATACAAATACTTTAGATAAATAGGTATTCAAAGGAAATTTGTTTCTAGTTACTTGTTGGAGTACTAGGCAGATCGCTCTTATCCCCAGGAGGGATTAATCCACAAAACAATTGGCGACGATACTGGGGAAGACAATTTTAGTTTTCTTTGGTTTGACATTTTAGCTTTCTTGCTTTGAATTCTCTCAGTGTGGTTGGGTAAATAACCTTTTAGATACTATGAGATAGAAAACCTTAAATTTATTTTTTCTAACTTTTCTCTACCATGTGCCATTTTCTATGGAAAATAGAGCGAAAACTTACACAACTTGCCATATAGTTTAGTGCGCATGCGTACTGGTTTGCACTGAGAAGTTGCACACCCCCTTGGAAATTTTGAAAAAAATAAAATTTTCTCTTCCAGAGTTAGATAACCAAATTTTTAAGGTTTAACCTTATCTATACCAGTTGTTAGAGTCTATGTATTAACTCCTCCTCAACACCTTAAAATGTTGTTTAATAAATCATCCTTTTTGTGTAATTCAATTAGGGTTTTCCTTGGTTTGTTGTTGCTCCTTTTGGAAGATATATTCATTTGCCAAATATCATTGGTTTTGTGTTATTGTCTCCTTTAGAAACCAAAATTATTGCTAGCCTTACCTATTTGAAAATTTGTTTCTTATTTGAATGCAAAACGGAAAAGCTTCTAGATCACCAAAGTTTGATTTATCTCAAGCTAGTCTCTTATGACTTTATTTCTACTAGGTCAAGTGGAAACATTTTTTGTTTGCTTACAACTAAGAGAAATAAGTAAAGAGACACTCATAGGTATCTTAGTTAGGATTAATAATTATAACTTTGATTTTCTTTGATGTTTTTTATACTTTTTAGGGTTTTTAGAAGTTTCTTTTTCTTGATATTTGTTTGTTCATCAAAATTGTATTTTTTGGCTTTGTAATCAACAAAATTTTATTTACAAAAGAGACATTGATCATGCTTGGAAATTTTCTTCTTGATGAAATTGTTTTCTTGACGAAAAAGAAATTTTATTTCAACTTTTAGGAAGCTCATACTTTTTGAGTTCAAAATTCCTTCAACTTTCTCTAAAATAGAATTCATCGAAATAAAAGACTTTCATTTTCATATTGATGCACTTAGAGTATTTTGATTTAGGTCACAATATCATCAAGTTTCATCTCCATACCCCTTTGCGTCAATAACAACCGAATCAATACAATGCTTAATAAAATCAATCTAGATATTTTTTTACATTTTCTCGGGCTCATTCCACCAATTTAGCTTAGGCTAGTGCTTTGGAATAGGTTGTAATTAACGTTCCAAAGGAGTTAAAACAAACAAGTAGAATCTTGCATCAGGGAAATCCAATTGGTGCATTTGTACTAGGAAGCTCTTCTTAAAAGAGTCAAGCACGAAGTCATGTTCGACCTAGTGAGGTAATTGTACCTACTCCATTGGTGAATATAAAAGGCGTGCAGGTAATAAAAACGGTAAACCTTGGATGAACCATTGTCAAGGAGCCTGGGGTCACTTGTTAGAAAAACTCAGATTTACCATGTTGATGAGCTTTCAAGGAGATTGAGCTTGATACTCTTCCCTTACGTGTATATCAGATCGCAGATTGTTCCCCTAGGTACAATTGTCTCAGTTGGTGACCTTAGTGGCCATAATATTTAGTATTTTCGCAAGGTGACGGTGGAAGGAAGGTCCCATTGTACCTATAGCAGACATTGACTAGACTCACTTGGAATTTCTGGAGGGTACTCTTCACTTCGAGATGGCATAGTGAAGTTACTTGCACCAGAATATTTCATTAAGAAGGTTGTTAGGGTAAATCTAACCACCAATTTTCAACATTAATTTCTGTGACGTTGGATTTCATCACCAAATAGTGCTTTTATTGTGGAAACATAGTTTTTTGTGTGGTTTGTCTCTTAGATTTTGTAGGCATGTGTTCATTTTCTTTATTTTTAGTGACCTTAGATTCAATCATTTGAAATTTTTTGATTTTGTGTGTTAAAAATATTAACCGTGGTTGAATTACTAAGAAATTCATGTAGAATGCAGGGGAAACCCCCTGAGTATACACCCAGTCAATTGGAAAAAACCAAAACTGAAAGAGTTGAACAATAAAGAACCAGGTATATTAAACAAGGAGAAACATCCATTGTAATACATCCTGATTTCAAAGTTAATCAACCTCAGATAAATAGAAAAGATCAATAACAACCAAATTTTTTTGAAGTAATTATGGTTGAATCTGTTACTAGTGAATTTTCATATACGCAATTCACTGAACCTGAAATATCTAAACATGAGTCTAAATCTACTTTGTCTAAGTCACCTTTGGATCTCATAGCCCCCACACCTAGTCATCCTTGTTCACCTCGAGTGAAAGTTCTTACTATTGATAATATTCCTCCTAGCCTAATTAGTGTTGAAGAAATATCTGATGTGGAAGAAGAGATTATAATTCCTTCTCGTCAGAAATATTTAGATCTAAGGTATAGTGAACCAATTTACCCTTTCACTTCTTTTAGACCAGATCCTTGGTATCATCAATTTACCGACTTTCTACACAACTATGGTTACAATAAGTCACCACACCGCATACCCTTTTACTCTATACCCAGAGGTAGTTACATGGCTACAAAGCATGTCTACTGAGTCATATATGTTTTCTTCATCACTGAAAACATTTTTCTATGGCGGTCCATCTGTTTCTATTGGGTACCAATCGCTCTCTAACACTTTCTCAGGAGCATCTCCATCCTTCGAAACTTCTACCAAGTCAACTAGTATGTATGAATCTACTACCGAACCTTTGACAACAAAACACGTCTATATGTTTTCTGGGAATATTCCTCAAGCTATCTCTCAAGGTGGCTCTATGGTGCCTAGGGGGAAACAACATTTCCAAGGGCAACAACCTCTCCAAGGGCAGAAGCCTCTCCAAAAGTAGCAGCCTCTCCAAGAGTAGGAACCTTTCCAAGGGAAACAAACTCTCCAAGGGCAGCAACCTTTCCAAGAGCATTAGCCTTATCAAGAGCATCCATCATTTCAAGGAGGATGACCTTTTGTTGGAACCTATCCCCTGGTTTAGGATAAAATATTCCTGGTAATTATCAAACTTATGTTCCAATGCCTCAAACTGGTTATGGTCAACCTTATGCATTGCAACCTTTGATGGGAGCTCCTTACCCAGGAATAAATACTGTGTGGAATACTTTTTTAAATCAACAGTATTTGCAGCCTACATTACAAGTGCCTTATAATCAATCTGCTTAGCCAGCTGGACAATTTGGTTTTACCCAGTTCTAACAACATGTTCAAGGTGCACTTCAAATTACCTCACATGTATATGTGTTGAGTAGTCAGCAAGTTGGTCTGAGTACTCCAAGTACTCCTATCCAATATGTTATAAAAATCTATTTTCAACATCTGAGTGCACCTATCCCTAGAGTTTCTCAAACCCCTATTGTTACAACCCTTCAAACAACAACACCAAATGTTACATAAAAAATTCCTTAGATTACTTCTCATCACACTAGACCTACAGTTCACTCTATTCCTCAAGCCTTTTTAGGACAACCTGGTGCAACTACGGTTCAAACAAGTCTACCTTTAACAGGTCAAACCTTTCAAGGTGATTTTGTTCAAATTCAACCATTTCAAGGGAAATTTCAATATGGAAAAATGGGACAAAATATATTTTACCAGAGCCAACCATAACCTAGTTATACATATCAAATACCAGCTCAGCCTCAATTTGGTATGCCACTAACCCTGGACATTATGGAGGTATGCCAATCCCAACTACTCATACTATTCTAGGTTTTCATGGATATCCTCCTCTGGGTACTAATATTGTTCCTCAAGGTTATCATTTTTCACAAAAAGATACTAACCGGCAGTTACCAATAATTTCAACTTTAGATTTATTAGAATTGTCTTGGCTAACAAATGGTCCAATTTATTATATTTTGTTTTTGTCGGCAATGCCTAGAAATTTTCCCAGTGATATTCCAAACTTTGAAGGAAAATCGGGAGAAGACCCCTTGAATCATGTGATGAATTATCATCTGTGGTGTGAATCTAATTCCTTAATCGATGAATCGATTCGTTTGAGACTTTTTCAAAGAACGTTTATTGGCTTAGCTACAAAGTGGTAGATTGAGTTACCACGAGGTTCTTGTTGAGCTCCCAAAATGTTCTTTCCTCCACCACATTCCACTCCATTTCTTTCGACCATTATTAATCCCAGGCTCAAATGATCAATGAAATTAGTTAAAATTGCTTTAAGAATGAATATCATGGATAACTTGCTATTTTTTTATGATTTTGTCATTGTAGTACTTTTTGAACTGAAACTAGCTACAGAATGCAGACATTCTGTAGCTAGTTGCCAATTCTGCAGCCATCTTCATGTTTAAGAAGGTTCCAGATGTCCTCTCAGGGAAAGCCACACATGGCCGTATTCCACGTCATGCCATCAGCATTTGTTGCTCTCCATGAAGATCGAACGGAATTCTACACGTGGTTATGCACGCGGGAACTCAAAATAGGAGATAGACTCCTAATAGGACAAGGACAGTCCATATGTCCTTTGTCATATTATGATGCCACCTTTAGAGTTCTAGTTCGATTTTAATATGGAAAGACATTAATCCCTGTATTATCTCAAGTTCTGTTATGTAAATTTTCTATAAATGTAGCTCTGGAAACCGAGAGACAAGGTTATATTTTTGTTAGATTTTATGGTTGACTGCTAGATCTTTTGAAGTCCGAGAATACTTTGTTTTGAAGTGATTCCTCTTTAATGAAAGAAGCAGCATTTCCTTGAATGCGTTGAGTCGATCTTGAACTTGATTTCGTGCTACTCTGGTGGCAGAGTGCCCCTGCCTCCTCAGCGGCCTTGTTTATATAGTAGATAAGTATTTTAGTCTTGTTTTTATTTCTAGTTTAGGCAAGTTTCTGAAGTTTATGTTCATACTTTTTTTCATTAATTATCATAGTTGGACTTACTCTAATAAGCTCTTCCAAAATATCATTATGATGAATAAGGCATAAATGTGGTATTGTAGGTTTTAGTTGCTAGTTTACACTAAGTGGCATAGCCAATCTTACTCTTACAAAGCTCTTCCAAAATATCATAACAATGAGTAAGAAGTAGCTGTGGTGTCTTAGATTTTAGTTGTATTTTCTTTCAGTCTTGTGTTTATGTTCAATTACTTTGGATAACACAGCCATACTTGTTCTCACAAACTCTTCCAAAATATCATTCATACTGAACGAGATGGGTTGTAGAATTCCTTAGGTTAGTTGCATGTTAACTTAGTTATAACACTCCGGAGGTAGAATGCATGTGATTCAGCTCTGTCATTTCATTTCCAATTTGATAATGGATTTTCAGTTCAACATTGTTCACTGTACTTCAAATAGACTAGTGGCACTCTAGTTTAGTTTTAGCTTACTGTATTAGCACTCCAGTCTAGTTGTCATCCATTGCATTTTTAAATTACATTAGTTGTTAAATTTAAATACCACGGTCTTCATTATTTACAAAAATTCTTTTGTTCCAACCTTATATTAATACACAATCATGTGAACAGGAGTTAGTATCAGTCTAAGACCTAGAGTATTTTGCAAAGTTTTTACCATTTCACAAACAAGCCTTTTCTCAAAAGACCATTCTAAAAAGGAAATCTATAACTTCTGAGTGAGGCCTAGTGATGTTAAATTGAGTTGCAGAATAGAATTAGAAGCTAGTTTAGAATAGAAATCTTATGATGCTACAAATGTTCTTTTCCAAATATATTCCAATAGATCTTTAAACATGGATGAGATGTTGTAACATTGTAAGTTGATTGTTTGATTGTTTAGTTAGGAGAACTTGATTTACACTTAACTTGCCCATTTCTCAAGCTCTTCCAAAACATCATTAATGAATGAATTGGACAAGTTTAAGCTCTTGTTGTGATTTATTTTCTTGAAGTCATTATCAAGATTTGTATTTTTTGTTTGCTAGCCATAGTTAGGCTTTGTTCTGTTTTAGTATTTGCATTTGTCATTTTCCATCCATAATTTAGGCTGCACTCTATTTTTAACCAATAGCTTCTTCTCACCAGCATTTAGTTCTTTCCCTTGTGAATATAAAATCATAAAAAAAACCAAAAACATCATAAAAGTACTAGACACAACGTAGTGAGAAACAAATACATAGGCACATATAGTGCACCACACTTCAGTAGTTTGCCAACCCTGGTTGACAATTAATGAACTCAATTTAGGAGACTAGGTTGAGCACAAACAGTTCTTTCAAAAATTTCAACACTTTAGCAACAACTTTCCTAACTCATTTTCAGTTTCTAGTCTATTATGATAATGGCACAAAGCTTTTGACTTCGTTAAAATAGAGTACATCTACGTACATTTCAGAACACATACATGAATGGCGATGTAGATGATGTTTAGTCAAAGTTTTCATTCTGAATAAAATTCTGGCGGAATGGTTCATCAAACCATTGCTTCCTAATATTACTGAAGATGTAGCTAAAGGAGGTATTGTAATAGAAGAGCAAGTCATATCTCAAGCATAGTACATGAAGCTCGTTTACACGCAGTCCATTACTTTGTATGAAAAAATTCATGATTTACCATGCCCAGGTCAACTCATTACAAATCCTTTCGATTCTCATTCTGCAGACGGTGTAATTGGTACAGTTAATATGACAAAGAGTAAGAAGAAATCATCCAAATCTACTTCTCCAATCATAACTCTACCAGATTCACCTAAAGGAGATCCTTCCCTAGAAACTTCTACCAAGATTCATGCCGTAGACTCACCTACAACCAAAGCTAAAACGTCTAGCAATAAGAAGGGGAAGGATAAAAATAAAAATAAAACACTTCTCCCAAAGAGAAGGCTAAAAAAATGAATCATTAGACGAAAAACAGAAACCTCGTTATCCTTGTCTTATCTCTTATGAGGATCACTACACCAAAGAGTGCCCACATCGGTCTAAGGTATCCAAATTTGTCAAAGGTTCACGCACACCTATTGTATTGAAATATCCATTTCCATCAAAAGATAACAAAATGATCAAATCTTCTTCCAATTCATCGGTGGATACCTGATGATGTCCCATGTCATGATTGTGACATGATCTCAAGACTATGGATCTAAGAGTCCTGTAATTGGTAAAGAAACTAAATCATCTAGTCAACCACTAATACCAACTCCTTCAGTTTTCGAAGCATTGCAAATCAAGAAACCTAATCCTAATCTAGTGATTAAACCACCTACCAAAGGTGTACCTTGTAAATTGGCTTTGAACCCACATACGAGAGCCGCTCATAATTAAAATATTGTTGAAGATTTGGCCATATCCCCTTCAACAATGTTAGCTCTCGAAGTGCTGCAATATTATCTAGCTCACAGGAAAATACTATTATCAGCAATAAGAGCGATTGACCCTCAAGACTCGAAACTCATTATGGTTGATCTCGAGAAATTTATATCTAGACCCCCACATAAAATAGCTTTTCAAATTCTGGTATTAGTCAAATCAAGGCAATTTTTTTGCATAGTAATTGATGAGGGAGCATCTATGTGCATTATGTCCTTAGCTTGTTGGAAAACTCTTGGTTCTCCAACAATCAACTAGTCACTGACCATTATTAAAGCCTTTGATGGAAGAGGTTTTTCCCATTCGGAATACTCCAGGATCTACCTATAGAGGTAGAAGGAAAAACCGTAAGACTTGAGGTGGAATTTGTTGATGCCCCTCTTGATTACAGCCTTCTTCTGGGTCAAAGTTGGTCATATGCTATGACCCCTGTCATTTCATCATTATTTCAGATGATCATGCTTCCTCATAAAGGAAATATTGTTAAAATAGATCAGTTTTATTACTTCACTTCGGACCCTACTTCTACAGATAGTATCCAGCATGTCGGAAAAAAAATTATCCCTTATGAAGATGTTGGGGTAGGACTAGTTAAGGATTCTTCTCTCATGGGAAATTTCGTTATACTTTCTCCCAACATATTGTGAACTATTGCCAATATCAATATTATTACATCAAGCACAATGCCATTTTATGACACATGGAATGTGCCTTTAGAATCATAATTGGACTCCTATGGTGGCGATATGCCTTTAAGTCCTTTTGAATCAGCATATGTAGTGGTACAATTGTGTTCTAACAGTCCATAAATATACACTGATCAAATGAATGTGGTCAGTGACCAGTCTTATTCTTTATCAAGCTCAACCTTAACATCATTTTCAACAAGTGTTTTCAACTGATGAAAATATCCGAGAAACCTTGTCATCAAATGAATTACCATGGGATGATATTCATCATTGATATTCTTATTTACCTGACCTTGATAGACTTGAGAATGATTTTTCATCCATCTTTCAATTGATTATGTCAAGGAACCTCAAAATCGTATGTCCATTCTTCATTCGTATTCTGAGAAAAAATTTAGGAAATATTTCCACCACAATTCCTATTGACATATCAATTAAACCCGTGACAACTTAGAACATCCATATAGGTGATTCTTTCTTGATTGAAGAGATCAAAATATACAAAGCCCTATTTCAGGAATTATGAGACATTTTTTCCTAGTCTTATGAATAAATGTTAGGTATTGATCCTAAGATTGTTATTCACAAAATTAAGGCATACCCGGATGCTAAGCCTATTAGATAGAGATTACGTCCAATACATCCACAAAAAGTTGCTGCAATTAAAGCTAAAGTTGAGAAATTACTGTGTGCAGGAATTATTTATCCTATTCCTTTAACGGATAGGGAATTTAACATAGTTTCCGTAGCCAAGAAACAAGGGACTACCAGAGTATGTGTCCATTACCAGGATATTAACAAGGCCTGTCCTAAAGACCATTATCCTACCCCTTACATCGATCAAATTATTGATTATTTTTTAGGAAATGAAAGATTCTTGTTTATGGATGGATTTTATGGCTACAATCAAGTCAACATACTCCCTCCTAATCAGCCTAAAACGAAATTTATATGTCCATGGGGCACATTTCCATACTGTAAATTACCATTTGGACTAAAAAATTTTGGCACGACTTTTCAATGAGATATGTCATGCATTTCATGATATCAAACATATTGTACATGCCTAATTGGATGACTTACCTGCTCATTCTCTACGTAGACAAGATCATCCTACACATTTACGTGCCATCTTTATGAGATGTAGGCATTACAACATTCATTTGAATCCACACAAATGTGTATTTTGTATACAATTAGGATGTTTACTTGGATTCATTGTTTCAAAATAAGGTATTCATGTCTACCCATCGAAGGTTGAGGCTATTGTTAATCTACCTCCTCCTTCCACTCTTTGCCAACTCCAAAGTTTGCAAGGGAATGTAAATTTTTTGCGTTGTTTTATCCTGAACTATGCCGAGTTAACTAAAGGTTTCACCAGGTTGTTAAAAAATGATGTTCCATTCATCTGGGATGAGCATGTAGATAAATATTTTGATGTGATTAAACACATGTTGACCCATGCACTGTTGTTGCATCTGCTTGATTATCACCAAGATTAATTTTTGTATTTAGCTTCGTTTTATTCCATGATTGGAATGGTTTTACTTCAAGAGGATGAATCTAACAACAAACATGTGATTTATTACCTAATTCATAATCTCAACCCAAAGTAAATCAAGTATTCACATGTGGAGAAATTGGCCTTGGCAACTGTTCAAGCTGTCCAATGATTCTGTCATTACATATTTTTATGCAAAACCATAGTGATATCTAATTGCAACTTGATGATGTATATTTTGATGAAACAATTTCTCGGGGAAAATACTCTAAATGGATCGTTATTCTGCAAGAGTTTGATTTGGAGTTCAATAAATCTAAGTCAAAGAAATCGCTGGTGTTCATTGAAATTATGTGTGATTTTCCCAATAATGAATCTAAAACAGTGGCAGAAAACCATATTGTTGATGAATATTTACTTCTAATAAGTACATTAGATCCCTGGTATGGGGATATCATTATATATCTCCAGACCCAAACCTTTCTGTGAGAGCTTTTATGATCGAATCGATGGATAATTCGATACCAATATCAATAATACAATATTGTTGGAAACACTCTTTATTGTCGTGGTGTTGATTCTGTTTTTTGACGTTGTATAACTCATGAAGAAGCTGAAAGGGTTTTGAATGAATGCCACTCTGGAGCATGTGGTGGTCATATATCTGGGTTTTCCACAACACAAAAGATATTGCGTGTTGGCTATTTCTGGCCGTTACTATTCAAATATTGTATTCTTCTAGTTAGACAATCCCACAATTGCTAGATTTTTTATCGAAAGATGTGTGAACCTCAAAATCTTTTTCACCCAATCATTTCTATTGGTCCTTTTGCTAAATGGGGCATCAATTTCACCACATGTAACCCTCACTCAGTCGGGGGGCATGGGTATATTATTCTTGCCATATATTACTTTACTAAATTGGCCGAGGTGATGCCTACATTCACGGCTGATGGAAAAACTATAGAAATTTTCATATTCAATCACGCGATTGCTCAATTCGGTGTCCCTCAAGCTATTGTTATGGACCATGGAATCCATTTTCAAAACATTGTGATGACCAAAATTTCCGCTCAACTTGGCCTACACCACAATAATTCTACACCATATTACCCACAATCTAATGGTCAAGTTGAGGCCAGCAACAAAGTTTTAACCAACATGATTAAACGGATTGTCGAAACTCATAAAAAAATTGGCATGACGTGCTTTTTCAACATTATTGGCATACGGTACCTCTGCAAAAACATCCACAGGGTTCACTCATTTTCAACTTGTTTATGGTTTGGAAGCTATGTTACCCATTGAATGTGAAATACCGTCACTCAAATTAGCCATTGAAATATTACCAGCTACCTCTAAATAGGAGAAGCACTTCCTATACCTAGCACAGTTAGATGAGACTCGTCGCACCGCTGCATTAGCTGATGAAGCTCATAAAAAACGTGTTAACACTCAGTATGATCAAAGTGTTAATTTTCTCATATATTTGAAAGGTGACCTAGTTTTAGGATACGATCAAGCTCATGACAAACTAGGTGTTGATAAATTCGAACCAATGTGGCATGGTCCTTATAAGGTTAAGAGTATTCTTGCAAAAGGAGCCTGTGAGTTAATCAATTATAACAACATCTCTCAGAAATGGCATTTATCTCAAGAGATATTATGCATGATTCTTTGTGTGAAGATCCTCTTTTTACATTAGTTACATTTTAGAATAGTGTGCCTTAGATTAGAAAAGTGTTTCTTAAGACTAGTTATTTTGCTTGATGATTTCTCAATGCTTGCGTTGCTTATCTTGATTACTCTTGATACTGCAGATGTCGAAATTCCTTCAGAATTACATTGGTTTTTTTGATGGCGCCTATTAGAGTACATAGAACATCTCTTCTGCTAATTGGTTCATCTATTCGCCCACCGATGAGTTAGTCTCTATTCATGGGATATGCCTCAGTCAAACAACGAACAATATTACAGAATATAGTGTAGTCATTGAGATATTATATGATTCCATCACATTTGGTATTCGACATTTGATTGTTAGGTTAGATTTGCAACTCATTGTATTACATTTAAACAGGGTTTATGCTATCAGAAATCCAGCTTTGTTAAGAATGTTTTTGAGGGTTCGCCTCTTGGAAAGACAGTTTGATTACATTGAATATCAACACATTTCAAGAAATTTAAACACATTGGCTAAAGCATTAGCTAATCAAGTTTTAAATAGACATCTGCAACATTAAAAGTAAAACAAAACAATATTTGATCCATATTGAACAAGATACTCAAAGATCAGAAGTGGTAATATCATTAGGTTAAAATAGTTGTGTGTTAAAAAATATTACAACATATGTGATCATAGGATTCAAACACCTTATGATCTAAATATACTGATACAAAAAAAAACAAAATTTCAATCTATATCGACCATCAGCTATCCATGATGAGGATCATGGTAGCAGACTATGGCATGTGCCACCCTGAGCAGATATCTCCTGAATGGGCTTGGAACCCCAGTCACATGTCTCTAGATCTTGAGAGGTATATCATATGTCCTTGTCTTTGGGATGTCAATAGTCAACCTCTATAGATTGTGCTCTAGATTTGTAATAGCCTCTGATGCATCGATCTATGGTGGGCTTTTTATAGGCTACACATCTCACCTATCAAAGCAACGAAGCACTGTTGGTCGCAATGGGCCAACATCTCCATTTTAATTTTTATCAGTATTGGATGATATAAAATCAAATAAAAATTAGATAAAATAAAAACATAAAAATTATTTGTTTTACCTGATGCATCCCACTGTGTCCCCAGTGGGAGTAATGTGTCAGGGTCACCCCTGAAATCTACCCCTATGTAAGGAAAATCTTCAATCATGAATATTTGGCTCCTGAGCCATAAGGAACTAAGGGGTATAGCGAACCACTGGACCACCATCCCCACCATGGCAAGCCATCAATGACACACATCGTAACAAACGTGGTTCCCTACTTCCCATGGGATCCACTGGAGACTGTTGAGGTGCAAGGAGTGGAATCCTCTCCAAAGAGAAAGACATAAAAATGGCTCCATAGCTAAAGTTTTTCAACTTCCAATTCTTCACTCTTGTAAGTTGGCATTTTATTTTGACCAACACTCCTTCATACCAGTTGAAAATTGTTCCCTCGGAACATTCAACTGCAGTCTGCATTTGTGCTTTGGTAGCCACATGCAGAGTTGCACTACCACACAACCTGGTAAATGTAAATTCAAGGATATTTAGGTCTAGTCACAAAATGGTTTTGATATCAATGCAACCATCCTTCAACTCTGAATCTTGGCTATAATATTGAGCCATATAACATGTAGTGGGCAGGCCACTTGGTCTTGACCCAAACAAGGAAATGTCTCTCCCTCTGTGGGGTAATTCAGTGAGGAAATAAATATCCTCTAGCTCAATCACAAGCCTATGGTCCCCATCGATGAATAATTTCTCTCGAACATCCCAAGCATTGACTAACTAGGTCATTAGCTCTACCTTTACTTTCATTCCTTGAATCACCTAGAATTTATGCAATCCATGATTTTTTAATTTGTGAAGCATTGCCGAGTCATCCAAGGCTTCGTTATCTCAAATCTCATGCTCCCTTTCTCGCCATTCCAACATGATTTCTAACCTACAAACCATGAATAAGGGTCATTATAAATTATTTGGGAGAGATTGAGCCATTTTTTATGGATAAAAAAATGATTTTGCAATTCCATGATGGTTGTGTGGGTTTTATGTATACACAGTGTGTTTTTAAGCACGCGCTATGCATAAAAGCCACGACGGCTTGATGATTTTTTATATTAAAAACTAATCGGGGTGCGTGGGTTTCACTATGAAAACCTGAGCACCCTCAAGGGCATATTTCAAAACCTTGTTTCCCCCTAAAAAATTACATAGAAACTTAAAATTAAAAAACTAAACAGATGAAAAGCAAAATAACGATGATGTGGAATAACTGGCACCGACAGTTCTCGACATGGCTGATTGGTTCTCCTGATATCTGCTTCGGAAGGTTTAGGGAAAAATATACTAAAGATGGACTCGTCTAAAGGATGAGCTTACACGACAAGAAAATGTTATCCTCCTCAAGCTTGACAAGAAGTACTTGCTAGTAACAGCGGGGGGGAAAGTGAGAAAAAGAATCCATTTTTTATCCTTGTTTTAGAAAGAAGCATGTCGCTCTTGAACATGACACTTTTTTGCACTTGTACCTGGGTTGGGTAAGCCATTGTCTTATAGTTAATCAAACCACATTGAAAGTATTCAACCTATTTTTGGGTATTATCTTTGAGTCAAATGCTGCCAAGCCATTTATAGTGTCGTTGTGTGTTCAAGATAAAGTTCAATTTTAAATTTACCATTCATTGCAAACATTTGTCTCCATTTGCATTAACCATCCCTGAGTTAGTACTTGCAAAAAATTTCTTCAAAACTTGATCTAATTGTTTCTTTTCATAAGCTCTCCTACGATAGATCACTTTTGTTAAAATATAATAAGATGGACTCGTCTAAAGGATGAGCTTACATGACAAGAAAATGTTATCCTCCTCAAGCTTGACAAAAATAAAGAAGTACTTTCTATTAACGGCGGGGGGGAAAGTGAGAAAAAGAATCCATTTTTTATCCTTGTTTTAGAAAGAAGCATGTCGCTCTTGAACATGACACTTTTTCGCACTTGTACCTGGGTTGGGTAAGCCATTGTCTTATAGTTAATCAAACCACATTGAAAGTCTTCAACCTATTTTTGGGTATTATCTTTGAGTCAAATGTTGCCAAGCCATTTATAGTGTCGTTATGTGTTCAAGATAAAGTTCAATTTTAAATTTACCATTCATTGCAAACATTTGTCTCCATTTGCATTAACCATCCCTGAGTTAGTACTTGCAAAAAATTTCTTCAAAAATTGATCTAATTGTTTCTTTCCATAGGCTCTCCTACGACAGATCACTTTCGTTAAAATATACTAAGATGGACTCGTCTAAAGGATGAGCTTACACGACAAGAAAATGTTATCCTCCTCAAGCTTGACAAAAATAAAGAAGTACTTGCTAGTAACGGCGGGGGGGGAAAGTGAGAAAAAGAATCCATTTTTTATCATTGTTTTAGAAAGAAGCATGTCGCTCTTGAACATGACACTTTTTCGCACTTGTACCTGGGTTGGGTAAGCCATTGTCTTATAGTTAATCAAACCACATTGAAAGTCTTCAACCTATTTTTGGGTATTATCTTTGAGTCAAATGTTGCCAAGCCATTTATAGTGTCGTTATGTGTTCAAGATAAAGTTCAATTTTAAATTTACCATTCATTGCAAACATTTGTCTCCATTTGCATTAACCATCCCCGAGTTAGTACTTGCAAAAAATTTCTTCAAAACTTGATCTAATTGTTTCTTTCCATAGGCTCTCCTACGACAGATCACTTTCTATCAACATAAACTCATTATCTATAAATTTTATTTAGAATCCTATCAATACCTTGGAATATTCATGCCTTAATGGTAGGTTTCTCACCTTCATTCTCATCATTGACCTTCTATCGAATGATTCTATGAGTGTTCGACCGCAAATCATTCATTCATACTTCATAGATTGTGTTGACGTACTTTCAGAGCTATTGTCATGACTGGTGATTTCTCTCACACTTGTTAATGGTTGTCATCATTGATCGGTAATCAAGTGGTTTCTACCATGTTCGACTTCGACATAATCAATCGCATGGATAGATTCTTACTAGTTTGAAAAGTGGAAATCAAGACCCTGGATCTAGTTTCCACCATCCAGGATACGAGGAGTTATTTATTCATGACACAATAGACCTCTTATGATAGATGGTTGTGCCCATACTATGTCTACTTTTGATGTAATCCTAAATTCATATTTGTACCAGAACATTTAGTTAGTTTTGTTCTGAGTATGGGAATGCCTACCTCAGTGATGATATATATTTTCATTGAATGTTTTTACAAGTTTTCGACCGGTGCCTCAAATCCAATCCTTGGAATGATAAAGTGCTTCACTCTTTAGAAAAACTTTCTCATACTTCACACGTTAACGGGAAATCTGTTACACATCATTTTATCACCATGAAATTTGACTTTCATTATGAGTATATCACCATCCATATCATGTTCCTTATAGGTCAAAAATACTCATGTTCCTGAACCAAGTCTTGGAAACTAGAGAAAATCTCTTTAAAACCTTTAAAATATTACCTGCGCACTTTTTGTGACCATTACGTGTTCATGCGTTGATACTTCTTCTTTTAGCCGTGACGATCAACGCTCTGTTCTCTACTAAAACCTTCCCACCCCTATAAAAAGGAAGTAAATATAAAAATTAACTTCTAGAATCCTAGTTGGTTGAATATTCTCCCAACTGGAAGCCTCTAGAGTCACACCAGTTCAAGCTTTATCCCTCTACTCATGGAGCTTATCCCTTAGCCAAAGGAACCCAAATCCATTCATGGGAGGAACTCATCCCTCTCTTAATGGGTCTGAAACTACATCAATATTTCTATAAATTGAGTTAAAGTTTTAGGTTGAGGGGTAGATACTCACTTGTATAGATTCTAAGCTGGAGAGAGTTCATAGATTTTGAAATTTTTGTTTGCACATTGAATATTACACCTTTGTGTACATGACTTCACGTGAGCCATTCTATATAGGAAGGCTTATCAAACTAAAGGAAACGATTGCGCAGACACATAGGAGAAATCTGTACAAAATCAAGGCTTAGTTTGTAATATTTCTCTTTTTCATTTCTGATAATATATATGGATCTCTTTTTCTCATTGTCTTGTTTCTGAATTCATGGAAATTATGTCAATACTTAGACTCCTTGATCACTAGGCTAAACTAGTATTTATGATTATTATATATTTTAGGTTCTTTGATCTTTTGCATTGTTTGTGATCGCAAGTTCTTCTCAACATTGAGTAATTGTTTTGGAGAGAAAGGAAAAAGGCTACATCGAATGTCTCAATTGAAAGGTAGGAGCATAACCTCCTTATTTCAAGGTCGTAATAATATAAAATATAAATATTTTAGAGAAAGAGGCATTCAATGGATCTTTGTTTCTAGTTACTTATTGGAGTAGCAGGGAGATCACTCTTGTCTGCAAGAGGGATTAACCCACAAAACAGTTTCCTTTGAAGAATATCTCTCTTATGTCATGATGACAGTGACTGATAAAGAGAAGTGCTCAAAACATATGATACTTGTAGGAGGAAAAACAATCATGGTAGTCATGAATTATATTTAGCAAATATGACTTTTAAAGTAAGATCAAGAAGCAACCATGTGACTCAAAAGGAAAAATGTGGAATTATTAAGTTTAAGGGAGAGGGACTTCCTTCTTGAACTGCACATTACACAATTGCAACTGTGAGTGATTCAGATTGAGGCTACAAACTGCACATTGCACAATTTAACCTGGGCATACTAAGGGGGATATTGCGCATTGCATAGCCTCATTAGACAGGGAAGGTGGTTTTAGCGTTGGAACTACACAGTGCACAGTTGGGTAAGACCGGTACTATGCATCGCACAGTCTCAAATGCTAAGTATACAACTTGAGTCTTAGACTTGCGCAATGCCCAGCTACACAAGGCAACTACTTTCCAAGGGAAGGGAAGATATGCCCGAAGAGGGTATGGGAAACTGGAAGATATGTGTGATGGTGCAAGTTTGAGTGCATATATGAATAAGGATAGATAGATAAATTCAATTCAAGTATAGAAAATCAATATGCAAAGTGAAAAAAAAACATAAAGGAGTCACTGAAATGACGACCACTAATGGGAAAAAACAATAAAACTCATGCAACACTTGTAAAAGGAAAATGAAGGAATGAACCAATACTTTTACAAGCTAATATAAGTTAAAGCACCAATAACCATGAAAATAAACAATAAAAACAACACTCATAGAAGCGAGACAACAAAATGAAACAAAAAAAGTGACCAAAGACGACAAAAGCAAAACTCAGCCGGAAAAGTGCTGAAAACTCTACCAAATGCTCCTTGACATACTTGGGAATAGTATAGATCCAAGATAAAATGTGAAAATGAGCTCTAGAGGCATATATTATATATATTTATATTGATTATGGTTTAGAACGCCCATGCCTAAAATCAAGGAAAAAGCGACACTTGGTGGAAAGTTCCCAAAATAGTAAGTGTGTCACCTTCGGGAAATAATTAATGACTCACTATTTTATAGGGATGTTTTTTTCTTTCATTTTTTTTCTTTGTCAGGAAACCAGACATGCACACTGCCAAGGAGGATTGCATAGTTCCCAAGGAATGGGAAATTTCTCAGCTCAGTGCATTATGTAGTTTCTCAGCTCAAGGAAGGCTTTGCGAAGTTTCTAAGCTTAGTGTTGGGATACCATCAATAATTGCATTTCTTTCAAACTCAAGACTAGAATATCATTCTATATTGTGTAGTTCAAATCATGAAGGTTTGTTTTCCTTCCTATATTGCACATTTTTTAGAGGAAAGCCCAACAATGTCGCAAGGTCAAGGTCGAAGGCTACTTGTGACTTAAAAGGTTTATATCTAAATAAAACAAGAAAACACAAGACAATCATGAAAATATAAGTATAGATCACAACATGAATACTTGATGGCAGTGACATATTAGCTCCTGTGGACAGAAGGGAGGCTCCAAAATCAAAGCATGTGAAAATTTTTGGAAGGTGGTTTTAGTAGCTACAACACTTGGTGACGCACTGGTAAAACTCCATATCTCTTTATGGATCTTAAATCATGTAAATAAGGTATAACTCTTCAGGAATTATTGTCCAGTTCACTGATTTCCATAGCTTGTTTACCTAGTTTACGTTAAAGATTTAGTCCCTACCATTATCTTCATCGACGACATACTACAAAGACAATTCCAAATTCAATTGTTTTGATTAGGGATGAGGAGTATATATATACACAAGTGAAACATGATTTCCAGAGTCTTAGTTATGATTTATGGTGTTTCTCTACTGCCAGCAGGCGTAGATAGTACCCGGTCAAAGCAACTTTAGGGACAAACATTTATTCAAGGCTAGAGAACCTAAACAGTACCCTGGCGGAGTCGCTTGCTGCACATATCTACGTAGAAATACTTTCTCTTCTTTCACCTTTTATTATTTTTTGTGGAGTCGCTTGTTGCACATATCTACATAGAAATCCTTTCTCTTCTTTCACCTTTTATTATTTTTCACATTTTGTTTTCATAAAACTATTCATAGGCACTTATTGATTCCATGAGGCAAAAGAGGGATCTTGAGTTATTGAGAGAAAAAGAGGTTGTCCCTTCAAAGAACAATTTTTATACACCTCTAAAACACGTTTCACTTATTAATGTTTTGTCCCCTCTCTAAAATACTCGACTTAGTTGACAAGAGAAAATTGAAAATTATAAAAAATCGATTAGAGTAGGTGGTACGAGTTATAGATTTAAGCATTATGTTTCCACCATGATTCTCTCCGAGAAAGAACACATTTTCCATCAGGGTATCATTGAATAAAAGGTGCAATATCTACACAAAGAGAGGGAATAAACATATAACCAATCATTGATAGTAGCACAACTTCCTCTTGAATTTAACCATTCTTTCTTTGAGAACCAAACACGATCTCATGTGGAAGCTATCCTAAGACAAAATGGAAAGGAAAGGAAAGGAAAGGGGAAAGACAAAAATTAAAAGAAATAAAAACAAAAAAAATAAAAAAATAAAACTACTCCTACTCCTAAAATAACTAAGGATAGGTCAGGCTTACGTAAAATGAAAATTCCACTGTAACCACCAATGCATAGGTTGAGCTATAGAGGCGAGGGAACGAAAATCAAGGAATATATTCAAACATAAAAACAAACAAGAAATATAGATTGATGCACGCCACAACATTCAAAGATTGAAAATGCACACAAAAAAATATGACAGAAAAGCACATGCAAGACATTCTACGAATGAGTTATGAGATTTGTGCACATCACGAAAATAAGACATATAAGGGCGATCCCTTGAACTTATAAACTTGGAAAGAATAAAGAACCATGAAAAATTACACTTTGCAATAAAACTTTCTCGCTATGATCCCTTCAATGATTGAGAGATAAGATCATCCAAAGCCATTGGAGGATGTGGAGAATGTGAAAAAAATTGATTTTCAATTCACGTGATTGAATGATGAGGATCCTTGAAAGATATAGAAATATCTTGATCATGATTGGAAATTTCCTCAAAACTGCAAGAACCTAACATAACCATCAATGTGGGATGAAGTGCCTTGATATATTGCAGCGGTTCCAAGACATCGGATGGTAGATCATCAAAGGCTGGTGGATTAGAAAAATAAATATCATAAAAATCAGAGTCATCACCAAATGAAACGATGAATAGATCACGACAACCACAATAAGAAATTTCAACATAAAAACAAAGTAATCCTCATGATCTGATGAATCGTAAATATGGGAGGACTGAAAAAAATAAATTCCACCCTTTGTTTTAATAGAATGATTAGATGATGAATTAGGGAGAGAAGAATTCTCCTCTCCATATTCATATGAAGAACTAACCTTCCACAAGTTCTGAGTATGATCGGTTACTTATTTTTGAAAATATTCAACAGGAATGAAAAATCATGGAAAATGTTAGGAAATGAGGGAGAGGGGAGAAAGGGGAAGATCAAATTTCATCATAGATTCTTGATCAGAAAAATAATCCCACACATAGTCACCACAAATGACATCGAAAGTTAGCTGGTCAACACCAACTCCATTCTGAGCCTAATCCTCATGAACATCAAAAGGAATAATTTAAATTGATGAGCACAATAGTCACAATAAAGAGGACCAACATATTCATTGGATGGAGGACAAGGGGAAATAATGTCACCAGAAAAATTAAATTCACAGTCTATATTTGTATTTAAATTATAAATATGTGGGGTTGCAAAGGATGGTGGTAGATAAAAAGATGAATTATCAAGTTCTCCAACCTTAACCTTCATAAATGGAGTTGTTAGATGAGGGGAAGACAAAGATTCATTTAGAATAGAAAATTCATCCATCGCAAACTTAGAGGCTCCAAAACTGGTATATGTTGGGAGACCTTCTAAAGATTCATATTCTTTTGGATTCATTGAAATATTAAAAATAAATTGAAATTTCTCTTTAATTAAATTCCAATAAATATCATCTTCAAAAAATTCATAACATAAATGAATGAAATGATCATGAAAATCGTTAAGCAATTATTCAGGTGTTTTTCTTAAACGCATGACTTTCTTAAAAATAGATTTGTAATCATACCTTTAAAAGGCACAATATAGCTCTTTGACAAACGATTTTCATGATTTGTAATCATAGTCACCACAAATGACATCGAAAGTTAGCTGGTCAACACCAACTCCATTCTGAGCCTAATCCTCATGAACATCAAAAGGAATAATTTAAATTGATGAGCACAATAGTCACAATAAAGAGGACCAACATATTCATTGGATGGAGGACAAGGGGAAATAATGTCACCAGAAAAATTAAATTCACAGTCTATATTTGTATTTAAATTATAAATATGTGGGGTTGCAAAGGCACAATATAGCTCTTAAAAATAGATTTGTAATCATACCTTTAAAAGGCACAATATAGCTCTTTGACAAACAATTTTCATGATTTGTAATCATAGTCACCACAAATGACATCGAAAGTTAGCTGGTCAACACCAACTCCATTCTGAGCCTAATCCTCATGAACATCAAAAGGAATAATTTAAATTGATGAGCACAATAGTCACAATAAAGAGGACCAACATATTCATTGGATGGAGGACAAGGGGAAATAATGTCACCAGAAAAATTAAATTCACAGTCTATATTTGTATTTAAATTATAAATATGTGGGGTTGCAAAGGATGGTGGTAGATAAAAAGATGAATTATCAAGTTCTCCAACCTTAACCTTCATAAATGGAGTTGTTAGATGAGGGGAAGACAAAGATTCATTTAGAATAGAAAATTCATCCATCGCAAACTTAGAGGCTCCAAAACTGGTATATGTTGGGAGACCTTCTAAAGATTCATATTCTTTTGGATTCATTGAAATATTAAAAATAAATTGAAATTTCTCTTTAATTAAATTCCAATAAATATCATCTTCAAAAAATTCATAACATAAATGAATGAAATGATCATGAAAATCGTTAAGCAATTATTCAGGTGTTTTTCTTAAACGCATGACTTTCTTAAAAATAGATTTGTAATCATACCTTTAAAAGGCACAATATAGCTCTTTGACAAACGATTTTCATGATTTGTAATCATACCTTTCAATAATTGCTTAACGATTTTCATGATTTGTAATCATACCTTTAAAAGGCACAATATAGCTCTTGCAATAGTACATATATTGAAAGGAATACAAAATCATAAAGACATCACAAGCTAGCATGCAAAATATTTCACAAGTTAATCGTGATGGAAATATACAACAACACACATTCAAAAAGACCCATACTAATGTAAAAGAAATAGTTCATAAGAATTAGTGTAAGTGAAATAACATACATTACAAACATAACAAGAATAACCCTTCTACATTCATAACATATGAATGAAATGTGTTAGCTCTGAGATTTTATTAAAGTGAAAGTTCCAATCATACATATACAATTAATAGACCACTAGCCCCAATAGTGGAACATGAAATCTACACTTGCTCCTCCAAATAAATATACTCCCTCTATGATACGTAGAATTCAAATCTCTCAAAAAAATCCCAAGCTCCTGATTCTAAGCCTAATCCTAACTAAAATCTTTGCTCCCAAAATCCCTTTACATGAGTTATGAGGTGACTCTTCACTTCCCCTTTGCGATTTTGTGGTTCCCAAAATCCCTTTACAAAATGGGTGACTCTTCACTTCCCCTTCGTTACTTTTAGACTCCCCTCATGAATCGTCAACTTCTTTACAAGATGACCCTTCAACTTCTTTACACATCACTCTTCACATTCCACAATTGACACTTGGAATTTCACTGCATTCAGTTCTTCCAGAGAGACCTATCGCAGAACTATGTTGTTGATCTATGTGCGGAGTTGTTCAACTTCTTGCCTCACAACCTGCAAGATATTTTCAATTTGTTTGTTCTCAGCCATCAAATACTCAATGTTTGAATTTACTACTCTAGTGAAGGCCAAGTTGGTTGTGGCTATGGAATTTGGATTTCTTCTAGTGTCGGTCATAATCACCTTTTCTCTCATGAATGCAGGAGATGTGAGGTCATTTTGAAAATGTTTCTTCCTTACTCATATAATCCTTTTCTAGATTTCATCATAGTCATACTATACATGTCCATGACCAGACCATCTTCAAGAGGAACAATTTCCTCTTCCTTTCTTGGAGCTTTCTCTACTATTGGAGGATAGGGAGACTCAATTGGTACATGTTGAGTGCTCAAAATCAAATCAAAATCTTGATTCTGTGGATTTGGTTCCTCCTCCATGTCTTGAATTTCGATCAATTCCTAAATCTCTTGAGTAAGCTCTTTGTCCTACAATTGTATCCTCTCCTCCTCTAGTTTCTGGTTCTGATCTTGCTCCTTAACTTGTCTTCATGGTGCTTCTTCTTCTTCTACTCTTCACATTTCTCCTTCATCCTACTTCTACTTTTCTTCCTCTTCTTATTCTACATTTCTTCTTCCAATACCCTATGTTGTTTTTTTTCCCTCTACCCTTTTTCTTCTTCATCCATCCTTGGTTTCCTCTTCTTCTCTGTTGTTATGGCCTCTTTAAGTGTGATTGGATATAATTTCATCTTGCAGCTTCGATCTCCTACTGGAATATGTGAAAACTTCGTCTTACCCTTTGCATGCATTGGGTTGCACCTTTATGCTGGTATTGCCTTAAGAGTGCCTTACTTTTGCGGAGTAACCTGTGAAGTACCTGCAAATATGACTGGCTCGCGATAGTTAGAGGCATGATAAAAATTCTTTCATTCTTCCTCCTTGAACCTATGAAATGTCTCGCTCGGTCACTGGAAATGAATTCGTGCACAGTGGTCTATACAAATATTCCTTGGATCGTACATATTGAAGTAAAGATGACTCAATGTGAATTTATCTTTTGCCTTTCCTTTGGTGTCTGCAACTTCCAGGTTCTTGATTTCGTAAAATATTTTTTACATAGGAAGATTGAGCCAAGGTTCTTTCTTCTTCCTATGAAAAATTTCTAACAACCCTATGGATAGATGATAGGAAAATTATTCCATGACTAACTTATCAGCGACATACCTCGTTAAAATATGTGGAGACTTATATCCACCAAACACTTTGAGGAAAGTGTTATACAGTCAGGAAAACCAATCTTCTATCTCTAACACTACTTCCATTGCCCCATGTGATATGCAAGGTGGTTCTTCCTCAAATATTAACTTATACAACTGAATAAGGAAGTGATCAATCAACTTTTTCATTACTCATATGTGGTTGCACTCTGAAGGAAGCTTGCACTATATATGCACGATAGTCTCTCTTAGTGTCCAGGTCCAATTCATCCCAGGGAATTAATTGTGAGCACAAATTTCATCTAGTAAATAGGAATACATGTAAAATATGGTTTTCTTTCCCTAGGGTGGATTCCAGGCATTGGATACATGGAACTTCAATTTTTGAGCCAAAAAGTTTGACTATTTGAATGCATCTCCTTCATTAAAAACCTATTTTATTAAAAATTCCCAACCTTCACGAAAGGTCTCAGTACTCTATTAACCGTAGATTCTACAACATAGAATTATCAAAAGCTAATAAGCCCTCCTGAGAGATTTTGTCTTGTAGGTGTTAATGGGTGTCTGATAGAAATTTGATGGTTCTTTCACCCTACTCTTAACAATATCCTTTTTGCTCAAGTAGCTGGTGGTGGCATAGAAGTAACAATCCATGAGCGATTCTGGCTCTAACAAATGATACAAGAGATCGTACTCTGCTTTCAAAAAAGAACCAAGCCTTTTTTCCACTAGCATTGTTGAGAGTCATATTCTTTGTATATGTATGATACAATATCTAACTAACAATGTCTACACCTGGGAAATATGGATACATTCATGCAACAATATGTAGCCTTGACCTATGGACATTGACATACACATGTCAGTATTCAAGGTATGCTTTGAAGCTTCTTGTTGAAAATTCTTAATTCACTTTCTGCCATGTGATATATGATTCCTTCTCTACGAAAAGTTGAGTACCTGAGTAAACTAAAAAGTTGACTGTGGTACTCTCATATTCCTCCTAGGTGTTGCTTTCAATGGTGTCGTTTGAATCATATCTCTTTTGTGTCATGATGACAGTGACTGATGAAGATAAGCGCTCAACAGCTGCAATACCTGTAAGAGGAAAAATACTCATGGTAGACAGGAATTGGCTTTAGCAAAAATGACTTTCAAAGCAAGATCAGGAAGCAACCACATAACTGGAAAGGAAAATTGTGCAATTATTTAGGTGAAGGGAGAGGTATTGGCTACCTAAATTACAAGTTTCATAGTCCCAACAGCCAATGATTTAGATTGAGGATAGGAACTGCACAATGTGAAATTCATCTTAGGCATACTAAGGGAGAGACTACACATTGTGCAACCTTAGTGGCTATGGAAGGGGGTTTGAGCCCTAGAACTACACAATGCACAGTTGGCTAAGCTAGATACTATGCATTTCCCAGTATCTGAGACTAAGAAGACAACTTCAGCCTTATACTTGCATAATGCCCAGCTAGACAAGGCAACTACTAGCCAAATGAAGGCCAGATCAACTTGGAGAGGGTATGGGAAACTGGAAGATCTTAGTGATGGTTCAAGTTTGACTGCATAATTGACTAAGGATAGATAGATTAGTGCAATTCAAGTGCATAAAATCAGCATGCAAAAGAAAAACAAACATGCAGAAAGATTCACCGGAATTACGACCGCTATTAGGAAAAAATAAGAAAACTTATCCAACACTTGTAAAAGGTGATAAATATACTGAAATAACACTTGAAAAACCTAATATAAGTTAAAACTCTAGCAACCATGAAAATAAATGAGAAAAACAACACTCATAAAATCGAGATGGCAAAAAGCGGCAAAAGACGACAAAAGAAAAACTCACCCAGAAAAGAGTTGCAAACTCCACCGAAGGCTCCTTGATCTCCTTGTGAATTCTATAGCTCCAAGATTGAATGTGAAAATGAGCTCTACAAGTGTCTATTATATAGATTTATATTGATTAGGATTTATGATACGCATGCATAAACACTTGGCAGAAAGTTACCGAAATAGCAAGTGTGACACCTTCGCGAAACTAATTAATGACTCCCTATTTTCTACAGACACTTTTTAAATTTATTTTTTCTTTCTGAGGAAACTAGGCATTCACACTACCATGGAATATTTCACATTTCTCAAGGATTGGGAAACTTCTCAGCTTAGTGCATTGTGCAGTTTCTAAGCTTAGTGTTGGTTTACCATCCAAAATTGTGTAGTTTTCAAACTCAAGGTTAGCCTATCATTATGTATTGCAAAGTTCAAATCATCAAGGTTGGCTTGCCTTCCTAGATTGTGTAGTTTCTCAAGGCAATCCGAACAATGTTGCAAGCTCAAGGATGAAGCCTGCTTGTGAATTTAAAGGTTTAGATCGAAATTAAACAAGCAAATAGAAGCACATCATGAAAAGATAATTCTAGATCACAACATGAATACTTAACTGTAGTGAAAGATTATCTCCTATGGACAGAAGGGAGGCTCCAAAATCAAAACATGGGAAAATTTTTGGAGGGTGGTTGTAGCGGCTGCAACAGGTTGTTTTGTTTTTTTTTTGTGGAATGGAAATGATATAGATACAAAGGAGAACACACACTCTATGTAATTGACAAAAACATCTCTCTCTCTCTCTCTCTCTCTCTCTCTCTCTCTCTCTCTCTCCACACTTAGCTACTATTCTATAATATGGAATGAAATACCAAAATATAGAATGGAATAACTTTTCTTCCTAGTTTTCTGATTATATATAGCCAACTAGGAGTTAAATTTGACCCATTCGATCCTCAACAATAGTTTCAATTCAACCCTCTCTCTCTCTCTCTCTCCCCACACAACTACTATTCTATCATATGGAATGAAATACCAAAATATAGAATGGAACACCTTTTCTTCCTAGTTTTCTGACTATATCACATTTTGATAGCCAACTAGGAGTTAAATTTAACCCATCCAATCCTCAACAAGAGTTTCAATTTGACCCTTCTAAATAATTCTTGATCATCCCCACATGGCTATTCCCTTTTCCATGAGTAATGGAAGTTTACATGGTATCCTCTCAAAATATGGTAGTCAATCACAATATGCCAACGTCTAAGATGCATAATTTTTGCACTTCACTCTGATTAACATCTTTCTTAGACCACTAGAAATATATCTATGTGTAGAATATCATTAGGGAGTGTGTTGCAAGTAAAAAAAAAAAAAAATCCCCAAAAAATGGCATTTAAGACCTCAAAATGGGCCCAAAATGTTTATGATCTCAATTCTCCAATCTGGGCCCCACCACTAAAACTGCTCTTGTAAGTTGATTTGTTTAATTTTTCTACCCTGAAAGCATTGAGATGGATGAAAGAGAATATAATGATCAAATCCAAATCAATTGAACTCTAACCATAATGATTATGTCCTTTTCCCCTTTGTTCAGTGATGTATGCCTTAGATGATTCATTATTTCCTTAAAATTGAGCTTTTTTGTGTAAAAGACTTGTCCCTTAACTTAGTTATTTTCCTTTATTCATCATGCTAGATTTAAACTTTTATCATTGGCCTAGTCATTTTTTATGTACATGTAGATTATTTTATTAACACACAATACTTAGATAATTTTACCATCTCCCTAATCCCTTGTTCAAACAATTGAGTCACTCTATTAGTCATACCAATTTTCTTATCAAATCATCTTAGTATTTAGTTTGACATTTAGCCACTTGTTCGCCTCTCATGAGCACAACAATTTCTCTCTCCTACTAAACATAAAATACTTATTGGTCATTAAACTCTTAGTAAACCAGTCATTTCAATCTACTATTTGATAATCAACTATTTATTTAACCATAAATTAGTTATGTATCAATAATTTATTTAGTTTTACTCAAATCAACTATTACTCCATACATATTCTTTTTATTAATTTAAAACAAATTACATAAATATAACACTTTCTACCTAAAATAAATATATCTGACCTAGCTTTTTAAATATATTTAACATAACTTACTAAGAAAATAATAATTAACAATCCTAAAAACAAGTACCATCTAAACCTACTTAAAATAAATACATTTAACGTAACTTTCCAAGTACATTTAACTTAAATTTCTAGGAAAATAATAATTAACAATCTACAAAAATAAATAGCATCTCAATTAAATAATTACCATACATTATATCATGTCATCAACCACAACAAACATTATATCATGTTATCAACAGCAAGTACGTAATGAGACTCATAAAAAAGAAAACCTAAAATTCAATTAGTTACTCACGTAATCAACCATGCACTTCCCTACATACCAAAACCAATGATCCTCAAATATAAAATGATGCTCATTAAGAACTTAAAAACCAAAACACGTCCTCATGTTATCAACCATAAGTTCTCACACAATGTGATTTGAATATAAAACCTCATAATTATATGGTGATAGTTAAGCCACAAACAAAACGCTTTCAGCATAAGCTACACATGCAGATATAATAAATAAATATAATGGTAACACAAAAAAGTTGCACCTTAGGGCAGGGACTAAAAATGGATATAATTGTCAATCAATTTTGTATAAAGTTTCCCATCATTAAAAGTTTGACACAAAACTCCATTAATATTATAATCAAGAGTCACCTATAAATATAGTTGTGTGCAAACATATACTTTGTACATGCTTCAATGTGTATGACATACAAATCTAACATGGTTAAATACAGGGCTTTCTAAAAATTTTGATTTTATAATACTTACTCAACCAATTGTAATATATAATTTAAGTGCAATAATATTAAAATAAATAAGTAAATATATTTATTAATGTAAAAGGATAAGTAACTTAGTTAAAAATATATAAATATTTTATTATAATAAACAAGAGTCAACTATAAATATAGTAGTGCACAAACATGCCTCAATGTGTATGGCATGCAAATTTAACAGGGTTAAATACAGTGTTTTATAATAATTCTGATTTATTTTATAATGCTTACTAAACAATTGTTATATATAATTTAAGTGCAATAATATTAAAATAATTAAATAATGACACATATTAATGTAAAGGAATAAGTAAATGATTTAAAAATATATAAATATTTTATTATAACAAATATAAAGAAATTATACAATATTATTTTCTAAATTAATAATAATTATAAAATTTCTTTTAACATTAACAATTATCTATTAATTTTAAATAAATATGTAGTTTCTAAGGTTGACCTAATCAATATGTTTTTAGAGGATTTAGGAATAGTAACTAAGTCAAAAAATTATATATATATATATATATATATATATAAAAAAGATGAAATAAATTTTTAGAAATTTATATTTTGATTTTGAAATAAGTGTTTGAGTATACATTTTTATTTTTTGAAATATGCTTGAGTATACATTTTTATTTTTTGAAATATGGTTGAGTAAAAATTTAATTTTAAGGTCATATTTAAGCCAGACACCAAATTGGTGTATGAGATCTCTTGTTTGTGGGATAAGGATCCACTTAGGAACAATTATTTGACTTTTAAGTTTACGAAGGCATACATACTCTATCTTTCTAGTTTTTGAAGCTATGACTTCTTATGAAGAAACACATCCTCTTAACCATTATAATATAACCCAATTTCAAATATATATCAAACTACATACTCTATCTTTCTAGTTTTTGAAGCTATGACTTCTTATGAAGAAACACATCCTCTTAACCATTATAATATAACCCAATTTCAAATATATATCAAACTACATACTCTATCTTTCTGGTTTTTGAAACTATGACTTCTTATGAAGAAACACATCCTCTTAACCATTAGACCCACTCAAACTATAATATAACCCAATTTCAAATATATATCAAACTACGCAACCAGAATTATCTCCTCCTGGACCTCCAAAGTAGACATTTTTGCTATTTTGATTGGCTTCAATTTTGACATTATAACATTCTGGTCTACCTGCCGTTGCGGTTCCTGGGATGTCAATTAACTGTCCATTATTGTCAGTAATTTGTATGTCCCTTATATGAGCACTACGACCATATCCTTCAGAGGGGAAGTGGCCGCTGCCCATGTCTGTTGTAGTGAACGCTGATCCTTGATATCCAGGTGAGAAAGAAACTTCCCCTCCAAAATCCACCCTATTGGACCCGGAACGAAGATTTGTAAACAGAGAAGCAGGCCACCAACCCAAAATTTGGTTGGTTACATATAAATTCCATCTATCACTTTCCTGCATATGCATGTAATAAAAATTTTTCAAATTATATCTCCCCATAAAACTAATATATTGCAATTTCTTATCATATAGCGAAAAAAGATCACTTACTTTAATAACCTTTATGGTTAACACAACTTGTTCTCCCTCATATGTGGACACGGAACTCAGTGCGGAACCTGGATACGCAGGAGCACCAGGTGCTAGCACAAACCCAGGGCAATTTAAGTTCCAACAACCCGTCTTACCATATCCATCATTCTATATCAAAAGAAATTAATAATTCAGTTATATATCTAAAAAAAATAATGGGTGATTGGGAAGAAGTTCAAAAAAACATACTCAATTTCCTTACTAGAATTAGCTTTCAGTATATTAAAATTGAGTTAAATATAGTTAGAATCTCGTATATTTTTGAAATTTAAATTCGGTAATCCATAATAAGTATATAAAAACTTTCTATAATAATCCTATATAAATATATTTTTATTGGCGAATTTTAAACCAGCCATAAAACAATCCTATATACTTATATTAAATAATAACTATTTATTTGAAATTGTAATATATATATATATATATATATATATATATATATATATATATATATGAAAACTATGTACTTGCTGTCCAATATATGAAAAAGTGTGTATTGGAATCTCCATATGTACTTGGATTCACCTGCATTAGTCATTAAAAAAAAAATAATAATAAGTTATTGGTTTAAAATAGTTGGTTATTAGGTTTAGCATATATATGTTTGATTTATTGATTTTGATTTTATTTTTTTTATTTCTTTAATTATTTAACAATATTATAAAAGTAATATTTTTTTCTATCAATATTTGAAAAATGTAAAAGTAATTTGATTACTCATAATTATATTTTGTAATTATTTAAAATGTAGAAATAAGGAACTTACTACCCATCCAACTTCCATGGTTTCTTGTTGGTCACCCTGATATACAATCCAAATTTGACATAAACTGAATATACCATCATCAGAAGTGTCCACATATGGTTGCCATACATTAAGTCCTCCAATTGCTCCATGGATTTCCTGCCCACTTGGTACAAATTGTGCAATACCATACTTTCCCAAAAAAAACATGTAAGAAACTCAATTAAAGAAAAATACTACATTTATATGACATTTGACAAAAATAATTAAAAATTGAGATAAATATTTTCTCCCTATTCAAAAAGTAACAATTACCACAGAGTTAACATATAACTTTAAACATTCCATAATAATAAAATCGTGATACCTCATGTCCGTATCCATGATTGTCAATGAGGCCTTTATTGTTTTCTGGGGATCCAACACTTCTTTTTTTGCTTATAAAGCGCGCCACAGATCCAGCCCTTTCTACAAGTTCTCGCTTTGTTTCCATAATTGCCACTGTGCCTTCTGGGCAGGTTCTTTCAATGCCATGGCTTGAAAAATTTAACCCTGATTTCAACTTTTGATCATCCCTAGTCTGCGCAGACCGCTGCTCAAAACCCTTTGACAAACATGCGAGCTCTCAGATTATTTTTTTCTAATTTGTGTCATGCAAGCTCTCAGATTATTTTTTTCTAAATTGTGTAAAGGAAGCCAAGTGCTCCTAAATTGATATTTGGTTATGGATATGGACACATTTTGAGCACAATGAGCACAATGACTAGGGAGAATTAACCCTTTTTTTACAAGTAGGATGGTAATATTTTTTTCTAAAATAGCATAACATAATTTTGCTAGGGATTGAAGTACAATGGGGACCTAAATATATATATGCTATATCAAAAAAAACTTTCGGCCTATTCAAAACTGATTTATTATAAAATAAAAATAAAAACACATCTCACATTGATGAAAAGATTTCAGTGTTCATTATTATATTTATCTAATGGCAATGGAAAATCTTAAAAAATTAATAGTTCAGACAAATTTCAATATTAAAATTTTGAAATATTTCCAAAATCTAAACTTAATATAAATTCAGCAAACTATTACTCACCCGAAAAGAAATTTGATCCTCATATAATACGCAGAGAATGGTATGGCCATGTTCATTCTGCAGGATAACATATATTATCAAAAAAATGTATATAGTAGAACACATACAATCTTTAGATTAGACAAAAATATAACCTATGTTGTTGAAATATTAAATATTTTATTAGATTCGAAAGTACCACAAATTTGTGCACTGCTGGAGGATTGATGTAATCTATATATTCATCAATATTCATGTCCCGCACATCAGTAAAAGATGCGACGACCGTAAGAAATGACAGCAAGCAAATGAGAGTCCATTGAGAATTCAGAGAAGTCATTGCTCTGTTTTTTCTTTTAATTGAAAAACTCTGGCTTGGAGTAATTCTCAAGTGTATATAATCCTGTTCAAAATTAAACCGCAAGACTTGTGAAAACAAAATCTTTACACATAACCTTTAAACTACAACCACAACCATGAAACTAAGTCATTGCCAACCCTGAAACTAAGCCATTTCCATGCTTACTCTTAAACTTCTGTTACAAACCCATGGGATACCAAGCTTAATATAAGGAAAAGGGAAGCTTTTAAATCTTTGCATGGCCTTTTTAAAACACAGGTCTAAACTATGAAAACCATTTAAAAAAAAAAAAAACCATTGCATTTAAACCAATATGTCGAGAGGCCAACTGTAATTTCCATTCAAAATGATGAAAGTGCAAGGTCATGTTCAAATGTTCACACTGGAGAGAAATTTGACCAACTTTATAAGAAATTTCAAAGAATCAAAGAATATCACTTCCCAACACCACATAATTTAATTTAAAAAAATAATTACTATTATTATAAAAAAAATTATTTGATAGTGCATTTGAAAATAAAGAATCTTTTTGTTTTCAAAAATCCTCACATTCCTATAAATAATAAGACAATCTACTATGCTACTAGAAGCATGGATCTATATTTGAAACCATTTCTCCATGCAGATTGAATGCTCATTCCACATATCCTTACCATTATTTAGAACTAAAATAGAACCAATTGCTTTCAACCCTATGGTAATGTTGTGCTTGATTTTTCTTCTAATATACTTACCTAGAATATCCACTCTTTTGTTGAATCTCTAATATCTCAAGAGAGAGAGGTACTCATCTTTTGAGCCATGCTAGAAAATCTAGCATGACATCACTCCTTTATTCTCCTTATAGTGAGTGGAATGGAATGAAGTGTTCCCATTATCCTTCTATATGGTTTTCTGAATATACATATAAGTATTAGTATTTTATTATTTTAGTGAAGTCATCTATGTGTATGTTAGGTTTCGAAAGTCATTTTGTGTAAATTAGGTTTTTTCAACTCCCTTTGCTAATGAAGAATCCCACTATTCGATTTATTCCATTGACTTGGACATGATATGGATGAATTTTTTATTTGTTGTGTTATGTATTTATTTAATAATGTATTTTTTTTATTTTTTTAAGCATTTTTTATGATGTTTTACTAAGTATATTTTATGATATTTTACTATTATAGAATAACATTTAAGATGTAATTATATCACTATAAAGTTTGTATTGCAATCTTCTAAAGGAATAGTAGAAAGGAATAAACAAAATTTAGAAGAATTTTTAATTTTTAATTTTAAAATTAAAAATAATATATATTATCATATCATTTTCATAAACTATTGAGAGTATGTCAATATGGTTAGGTACCTAATATACCAGTATTAAAAGGAAATAAGAATAGACTAGAAAGTCACTATCAAGAATATTAATACCATTAAAAATACTTTAATTTAAAGACAAAATATGTTACAAATATAAAGGATAAGAGAAATTCTAAAGCAAACCAATTAATCCTTACATTTTTCTCAAATTCCAACTTGAAAAATTTGGTATCGAGGTCCCCAAATTTGAGCCACATTACAACAATTTTGAATTGACACTAGCTCATTGATATGTTAATACAACAACAATTTTGAATTTACACAAGCACATTGATGTGCTAATACAATAATTTCAATGTATACAACCATTTTGAATTGACACTAGCTCATCGATACGTTATTACAACAACGATTTTGAATTTACACTAGCATATTGATATGCTAATACAATAATTTCAATGTATATTGACGTTGATATAAATATATATACCCATAAAATATAAATTAAAATATAGAAATGAAATAGAAATGCAAATGAGAATCTATAATTTCAATGTATATTAACGTTGATATAAATATATATACCCCCAACGTATAGAAATGCAATCGAAATGAAAATGAGAATTTAGATCTGTCAACATACAACGATTTATATAGAGAAATCCATAGTGTAAAAAGGGTTGTTAATCATTTATAACATAATACATATCTCGAATAACAAGTTACACCAATCTTTGTTGATGTGGGATATTCCTTCTAATCAGAAGTGTTGTTTCACCATTTTTTTATGAAATAGGCCATCCGCATGATGGGGCCATTTAAGCGTAAGGACTAATAAGACTCTTTGTCACTTAACTCGATTTTCCATCGATTAGCCAACCTAACCTTTACACAACCATCAAAATCACCATGTCTCTTTTTATATTTAGTATGCACAACCCAAGAGGGTATCCTCTTCAAAACAATATTTTCACTTAGGATAGCACACCTCTTTTTGGACTTCAACATAGACTAACCATAAAAATATCAATGTTGAGATCTATAATGATTTCTAGTGACAATTTCCATAACACAATTACATCACAATTCAATATTTTCTACGAGCATGGAGTCCTTCCTATTAAATTACATATCACTTATAATGGCATCCCATTCATGGAAAGGATTGTTGAACAAATAAGGTGATAATGAAACCAAACTTCCTTGAAACCAAGGATTATGTATGCATGATTTGAACTTAACATTTTGCACTCTAAGAACTCCACCTAACTTCGTTTTTGCATACTCCAAGATAAATTATTTTTCCCTTTTACATAAAGCAAGGTAAGGCACTTTGGGTAAAATAAAATATCATTATTTCATGGCTTTGGTCCCTTTGGTCCCCCTAAGCCCCCTCTCGATCCTCTCTTGTGGATTCATAGCCCCATATTGTTTTAGTCCTATTTCATCTCATATTTAGTGTTGTATTTATTTTTATTAATAATTTTTATACATTATATACATTATTTGGCCCTTAGCCATACTATTTGGCTGACAACCTAATTCACACATTCAAACATAATGTCACATTTTGGGATAAAAGATGGGGTTTAATATTCCCTCACCCATTTTTTCTTCCTTTTACTTTGTGCAATCACCATATGGGTATTCATATATATAATTTCACGTCAAAATCTCAAAATAGCTATAGGTTTGCTTCGTACATTGCATCTTCCATCTCCCATGTAGTATCTTTGAGGATGTAGTAATTCTAGTGAACCTTTACCTACCTAATGGATTAGTTCCAAAAAAATTTGACTTTTCAATCCAAGATATGCACTATCTCTACCTAAAAGTTCCCTCTAGGATCCACCTAAACCATAGTGTAATCAATTACATTGTTAGAATCATGTACATATATTTTCAGTAAGGATACACTAAGTATATAATGTGCATGCATGAATATAAGCAATACAAACATATATTTAACTATCCCTCTCATGTCCATTATCTCAAATGCTCCACGATATCTATCTATAACTTATTGAAACTTCCCAACTTTAGTGGACTTCCCCTTAGCTTCACTTTCAAAAATTCATTTTCTTTTACTTGGAAATATTTGGTTGCATCTTCTTCATTTGCATACTTTTTCTATATTTCCCAATATTATTTTAAATTCTATTTGATTTTAGTCATTTAGTCTTCCATTTAGGATTGAGGAATCTCATATAGTCTAGGAAAAAAATTGCATTGTTTGATAGATTATCGCAACTCACTAGATACTTACACTTCCTACCATACAATGCTTGAAATAATCTCATTTTTAATGATAAATACCCATTATTTTATGTAAATTCAACCCAGTTTAAATTCTCTTCCCAATTTTTGGATTATTTCTCCATCACATACATTATCAACATGTCCTAAATTACTTGGTTAACCCTCTCTATTTTCCTACTTGATTCTGGGTGATATGTTATGATAAAAGTTAATTTGTTCCATATCTAATAATTCATTCCAAAAACTTGAAGTAAATTTGAAATCTTTGCGAAATATTATTACCTTATGCAAACCATGTAGCTTGGAATTTCCTTTCATGGAAATATCAACAATGTTGGTTGTTAGGTGTGTGTTATATCCTTTCTACAAGGGTGTTAGCCCCCCATATTCATTGTGTCGAGTGCAGCAGGGAGGCTGTAGCCCCCCTACATAGGGTTTGGGGCAGCACCCTATGAAATTTTTTTTGGACCCCATATTAGGTGGGCGGACCTACCTATGGTTTTTTGCATGGGTTTTTCACATGGTTTTAGGCATGATGGTTTTATGTCCATGGTATTTTGTAGATCCATTCAAGGGAACTATGGTTATTTTCTAATCTAGGTTTAATTTATTGGGGTTTATGTATTCTTTGACATGTATATATATGTGTATTGTAACATTGAAGGGAATATAATGAAAAATCAATTTGGTAGTCCCGGTTTTTGGATATAGGAGAAAATCTATGTGTATATTTGTTTTATGTGTATGTTCTTGCCATTGTTTATTTTATGTCTTTAAGAATTAGTTTGCAAGTAATTTTTGTACAAGGTTAAAACCTACGTTTTCTACGTTATGTGTGAGCTTCAGTAGAATAAAATAGGTTTATTTGTGAGCTTATCCATCGCTACAATGATAAAATCATGCTAATTTATAGTCCTAGGAATTTTGGTAATAAAATTAATTGAAAAAACTTCCCATTTCCACACATAAGTGGGTAATGGTTGTAACAATCCAATGATATCTCTATGCTTATCCTTTATCTTTTGACATTATAAGAACTTGGCTATATACTATCCATGTACTTCTTCATGACTAGCTAAAATATTGGCCTCTTATGACCATAATTGTCTTATAATCTCCCAGATGTCTACCGTAAAGGATTTTATGTAATTCTCTTGTCACTAAATTTTATAGATCTTGGAATTGAGACACATATCATTTCCCATTGTACATGAATATTCCATCCTCTTTTAACTCATATTATTTATATGTTGGTTGTACTTTCCATGCTACTATACTTCCTTGACTGGAAAATAATATTGGTTTATTGTTATATTTTTTAAATTTTGATTTTTAAATTTGAACTTTACATTATTAGGGATATAACATGCATCTTATGTATCCTCCTACTAAGTTCATCAAGTAATTTACTTTCCTTTACATTGATATTTATTATATCAAAGTCGTATTCGCTTAGAAATTATATTCATTTAGCTTCTCTAGGATTTAATGTTGGCTACATAAACAAATATTTCAAACCACTATGGTCTATCCTTAGCTAAATATTCTTACCCATGAGATAATACCTCCACATTTTTAAAATATGAACTATACCTACCAAATCTAAGTCATGAGTGGCATAATTCATCTCATTTTTTTCCCAATTTCATTGATTCATAACATACCACATGTTCGTTTTGGGTAAGGAATCCATCAACCCCTTCCTTACATGCATCGTTGCACACTAAAAAATTCTCATTTATATCAACGCTTTTCAATATTAATGCACATGTAAGTAATCCTTTCAAATGTTGAAAACATTATTTACATTCATAAGTCCATTTGAATTTCACACCCTTTTTTTGAAAAAAAGTGATTGGTGTGTTATTTTTGAAAATTATCTAATAAGCCTCATGTCGTGTCCAACTAATCCCATAAATTATTTATCCACTATGGCATTCCTTGGTGTGGGCCATCCTCTAATGTATTCAATACTTTGTGGATCTACTCATATTTCTTCCTCTGAAATGATATGTCATAAATAGTGGATCTAATTTTGGTAAAATTATCAATTACTTAATCTCTCATATAACTAATGCTCCCTTAACACATGTAACACAATCCTTAATTTTTTTCATGCTCTTCCTCTTGTTTGGAATAGATAAATGTGTCGGCCAATAAATAAAAATAAAAATATCTTGGTATTTTCTTAAAATACCATTCATCAAGAACATAAATATAGTTGGTGAATTTGCTAATCCAAATGGTACCATTACAAATTCATAATTTGACCATACCTTATCCTGAAGGCTATCTTATTTATGTATTTTTTGAGACTTATAAATGTCATAATTTTAACACATTTTTCCTTCTAATTTTTTGTTACCTTTTTCCACCATTTATAACCACTTTGAGTCTATTATTGTTCACAATGATCCATTTTCTTCAAGGTGCTATCTTCCCATATATATTTTTTATTTTATTAATTTATTCTAGTGCGTTTTGGATAAATAGGCCTCTTATACTCACCCATATAAAGGATGTATGTCAACCACTACTTTAATGTCACATGTGTGTTGCTACTCTTGTCTTATCATTAGTATACTAGTCTAGTGACATTGAAATGCTGCTACTCCAATAGCACTAAAGTTACACTACTCTCACTACTATTCCTAACAAAATATGTGATACAATTGTAACCCCATGCCCCTTGTGAATCTTAAAATAATTTTTATCTCCATTACAAATGTTTTTATTCGAATATAACAATGGTATCCATTTTATATCTAAGGATTGGTCGACACAAAAAATCTAGATTGTTGGTAGGAACATAGTTGGTGTTGTTGTTGAACAATGATAATAAATATGGCTTAGTTGTAACAAATGACATGGACAAGACTTATTAAGGAAAAATAATGTATTATTTTATGATGATTGTTTGTAACCAACTTCTTATTTAATCAATAGTTAGAACACTTTAAGAATCATATATTATCAATAATATTTTTATCATAGTTTCTAAGGTTAGATAAGTTGAAAGATGTATAACAACTATGCCCCTCTCCTTGAGAGAAGGAGATCGATGACTACATTCTATTGTAAATCATTTTTCTAATTAATGAAATTTTTATTCATGTTGTTATTAAGTTGGTGTGTATGGCATTGTTACTTTTGTAGCTTCTAAAATCAATTCACATCACCCTATTCCAAGGAGGCATGACCCACTCCAAAAAACAAGTATTGGATTAGTTATATTAGGTAGCTTTATAATTGATTTAATTTTGTAGATACCTATTGATTTGGTTTTAATTACTGTGTGGCTTGATGATTATAGTAGATTTATTAAGTTTGTAAGAAAAATTGTCTTTGGAGGACATGACCTTTAGTATTTTTTATTATTTATCACCAATTATGCACCAACATGTTTTTTTGTTGATAAATTACATATCAACGAACTTATGGTTCTTTATTGATGCTTTCTATGATTTGTATTTTATTCATAATTATTTTCTATTTTATGATTTGATTGTCACTTCTTATTTTATTTTTATTAAAGTTTGAATTGTTGAAAATTTACATACCTCATTTTATTGATTTTTACTACAATCATACATTAGATCAACTTGTTTTAACACAAAATTTGTAATTTGCACATATTTTGCATAATAACTTGAGAAAAATATTCAATCCCTAGTTTGATAAATAGATGACCTAGTGAAATAAATGTTTCCCTTTTAAAGATCAATTATTCTAACAATGTTTATCCTTGATTCTCAATATGTTGTATCATGATCTCAAATCTATCTTGGAAAATACCATTTATCCATTTAACTTATCAAAAATATCATAAATGTTTGGAAGAAGACACTTTTCATTCACTATGGATATATTTAGCTACCTAAATTCAATGCATAGCCACAAGGTTTCTTCCTTCTTTTTTTGCAAAAAATACTAGTGCTCCCCAAAGTGAGACAATTGAGCATATGTACCATTTCTTCAATAATTATTCTAGCTACGTTTATAACTCTTTCAAATCTAGTGTGCTTATCCTATTATGATTTTTGGATATAGGAGTGACTATAAGCTTTATATCAATGAAGTCTCTATATGTTTTTGGTGAAAAACTTGGGATTTCTACAATTGCATCCTAAAATACTTGTATCCCTACAAACTCATCAATATTTGGACTCTTATTTTTCATTGGATCTTCCACATGAGATGAAAATAATTCAAAACTCCTGAAGCATATCTTCAATTATAAGGTTAAAATTTCTCCTATATAAATGGTTCTTGGAATCCCTTTTACTAAGCTCTACTTTCCTTCCTCATAAAGACGTATAAATGTCTTGTTATGGAAATATAGGAAAACATAATGCTTGGAAAATTTTTCTATTCAAATTAGGATATGACAAGCACCCAATGGAATGATATTCAAATCAACAATTGTATTAATTCCATTAAAATATATTAAATATATCCTCACAATTTCATCAATCCTTCTTTTGATTCTAGTGGCTAGTTGAACCAACCATGACCTTTCAATCTTAATCATTTTTTAATAAAATATATCCATGAATTTAGGATCAATATAGAAATGGATAACTTCTAAATAAACTAAAATGGAAACAAGTTGATTGGTAATCTTACCTTCCACATCAATCACATGGGATTGATGTTCTACTTGTCAATTTTGTAAGGATGAATATATCGTTGGAAGGTTTCTTCTTATGTATTCATATGTAGTGACTTCCTAAAGGTTGTGAGAAGTTCTCATTTTTTCCTTTTTATGAGGGAATAGATCTACAAGTGATATCCTTTGCAACCTCAACATTTTATTGGTGATGGTGGTTTTCCTTGAATATTCTTCCATCTTTGACTCACTTTTCACTACCTAGCTTTGTTTAGATATATTAGGAAAACTCCTAAAATATGTGAGAGGTTTGAAAATTTTCATCCTTTGTTCAACTTTTTCTTTCTTATTTTCCTTCCAAGACTTATGGAATGTTTATTTTCCTTTACTTTGATCATACATGTACTTAGATTTCCTTACATTCTCCTCCAAATTCTTTGGATCATTATGTTTTATTTTAGCTTTATAAAAAGTAGGTAATGACACAAAATATCTAAATTTTACTTTCTCATCCTTGAGGGCATATCTCAATAACCCCAAATACTTCCTCTTATATTTATCTATAGTCACATTTCTTAGCTTGAGTTCAAATAAATATTGCATCCTTTTCTCAATATAATGTTATTAAAGATAACTTTTTTTAAATATTTCTTGAACTACTCCCAAGTGATCTATCTTGATGAGTAGATAAAATGTTGAATAAAAAAAAAAAACAAAATTTTCCATCTACAATCCCATTTCCTCCACTAAAAATACACAAAAGGTGGCCTAAAATAGTGTATTTTGTCTTGTTTTGACACCCTCACTTTAAACTGATTATAATTTTTCCAACCACTTCACTATGTATTTTCATGTATTATTTTTTGACATGAAAATATTATTAAAAATAGGTCTCCTACCACTAAGCATGATCTCATTCTTTAAATAGAAATATAATTGCCAATTTCTAGAGAATAAGTTCATAAATGCAAACATACCCCCAAAAATTTAGTTTATTCTAAGTTATTCTAGTATTTTTATGATAAAAAATTTGGCTCTAGACTCTCTCTCTCTCTCTCTATATATATATATATATATATATCCAAATGGGTGGTACTCTCTCTATCTCTCCCCACCCCATCATGTGGTGACATAGAGATTCTCTCTCTCTCTCTCTCTCTCTCTCTCTCTCTCTCTCTCTCTCTCTCTCTCTCTCTCTCTCTCTCTCTCTCTCTCTCTCTCTCTATATATATATATATATATATATATATATCCGAATGGGTGTTACTCTCTCTGTCTCTCACCCCATCATGTGGTGACATAGAGATTCTCTCTCTCTCTCTCTCTCTCTCTCTCTCTCTCTCTCTCTCTCTATATATATATATATATATATATATCCAAATGGGTGGTACTCTCTCTATCTCTCCCCACCCCATCATGTGGTGACATAGAGATTCTCTCTCTCTCTCTCTCTCTCTCTCTCTATATATATATATCCAAATGGGTGGTACTCTCTCTCTCTCTCCCCACCTCTCTCTCTCTCTCTCTCTCTCTCTCTCTCTCTCTCTCTATATATATATATATATATATATATATCCAAATGGGTGGTACTCTCTCTATCTCTCCCCACCCCATCATGTGGTGACATAGAGATTCTCTCTCTCTCTCTATATATATATATATATATATATATCCAAATGGGTGGTACTCTCTCTCTCTCTCCCCACCCCATCATGTGGTGACATAGAGATTTTTGGTCTCTCTCTCTATATATATATATATATATATATATATATATATATATATATATATATAAATGGGGTGGTACTCTCTCTATCTCTCCCCACCCCATCATGTGGTGACTTATAGTTATATATATATATATATATATATATATATATATATATATATATATATATATATATATCCAAATAAGAACATTACTCTCTCTCTCTCTCCCCACCTCTCTCTCTCCCCACCTCTCTCTCTCTCTCTCTCTCTCTCTCTCTCTCTCTCTCTCTCTCTCTCTATATATATATATATATATATATATATATATCCAAATGGGTGGTACTCTCTCTATCTCTCCCCACCCCATCATGTGGTGACATAGAGATTCTCTCTCTCTCTCTCTCTCTCTCTCTCTCTATATATATATATATCCAAATGGGTGGTACTCTCTCTCTCTCTCCCCACCCCATCATGTGGTGACATAGAGATTTTTGGTCATGCTCTCTCTCTATCCCCCACCCCATGTTGATGTGGTGATATAGATCTTTTAGGTGATGCAATCTCTCTCTCTCTCTCTCGATATATATATATATATATATATATATATAAAGTAAGATCAATATGGGTGAGTATTTATTGGATAATCCAGTATCTCTCCCTCTCTCTCTCTCTCTCTCTCTCTCCCTTCCTCTCTCTCTCCCTTCCTCTCTCTCTCTCTATATTGTATTCAAGGTGTAATTGTTAAAATATTCAGAATAGTAACTCTTAATTTTTAGGAATTTTTTGTAAAAAAATTATTAGAGGGCCAATAAATTCAACTTGAGTGTATATAAGGGAAACACTCAATCCTATGGTGTAATTGCACAATTTTTCTTAGTATATGTTCAAAAATCTATACCTATGTTCATATGGATATCCAAAAACATTATTGACAATAATTCTATGGTAGTTGAATTGTTTCCTAATTGTATTCCACTAGTTTGAAATCATGAACATGATATTAATTTTTCAACTAGGAAGTGTACCACCTAACATTAATATGTATAGTTACCCATATGCACAAAATAGTGATTTCAAGTGTATGGTTCAAGAAATGTAGGATGGAATCATTCAACTTAAACAAAGTTCTTTCTCTTCACCTATAGTGATGGTTTACAGAAAGGAAGGATCATGGAGTATGTGTCGATATTATAGAGAGATCGATAAGCTAACCATTAAATGTAAGTTATTATTCTTGTCATTGATGAATTATTAGATGAATCACAAGGAGAAATTTTCTTTACCAAGTTGGATCTCTCTTTTAGATATCATAAAAATGGAATGACGAAAGAATACATCCCCAAATATCCTTTAGAACAAATGGAGATTATTATATTTTTTGGGTGATGATGTTTGGCCTTACTAATGCACCTTCCACATTTCAAATATTGATCGATTATGTTTTAAAATATGTTGACATGGTCTTAAACTATTGGAAGAGAAACAATTATATGTGATTCCTTCAAAGTGTGCCTTTGTGGTTTGAAAAGTGCAATATTTGGTTCATATTGTATCTCATGAAGGTTTCAAAGTGGACATTAAAATATGAAATATATGATGGAATGGGACATTCCAAAAATAATGGAGAATCCTAGAGGATTCTTAGGATCAGTAAGCTACCACAACAAATTTTTCAAGAATTATGGTAAAAAAATAGTACCTATAACAATGTCATTAAAAATAGATCATTTTTTTTGGACTCACAAAACAACCAAATATTTTAAAATATTTGAGGCTATGTGTACAATTCTTTTCATAGCTATGACTAAATTCATAGGAACATTTATTATGAAGTGTGACTCCTTTGGGCATGGAATTGATGTATTTTCAATGCAAGAAGGGAAACATCATTCCCATGAAAGTAGCCAACTATATGGAAATAACTTACTCAAATCCATTTATTAAAAGGAAATATTTATCATATTGCATGTTGTGAAGAAATAGTAGCATTAATTAATAGGAATACATTTCAAGGTAAAAACATATCATGATAGTTTGAAGTATTTCTTGGAACAATGGTTATATTTAGAAATGAAAAAAAATGGATAATAAATATGATAGATTATGAGTTTCAAATTACCTACAAAAGGAGAAATAAAATGTGGTGACAGAGGTAGTTTCAAGGAAAAAAAAGACAAGGAGTAATTATTATGTGATATTTAATTCTACAACCTAATTGGATAGAATAAATGATGGAATGGAAGCAATATCAAAAGCTATTAGATCGCGCGATAAGTATAAGAGGACCAAGATATATTAGACGAGTTTGTGTGCAAAAATGATTTACTATGGTATTAGGATCCCATATATTTATGTAAGAATTCATGACTCAAACAAAAGGTCCTTTGAAATTGTGCACTTCCCCTATAAGAAGACATTTAGGGTTCCTAAAAATTTACCACAAGATCAAGAATATTTTTTTCTAGGAAGGACTTAAAACTAAGTTCAAAAGTTTGTATCTAAATTTTGGTTTGCTAATAGAATAAGAGATAAGCAATTAAGACTCCAAGTCTCCTAGAACCATTAGTCATATAAATTCAAAGTTGGGAAGATATTCAATGGATTTTATTATAGGATACCCAATTCTAAAGGAATTGAATGGCATCATGGTAGCAGTGGACCAAATCACAAATTATGCCCTTTTTTCCTCTCTTTCTCATCCTTTCAATTCAAGTACAGTAGCTACAAAATTATTGGAATTGCTTAGAAGCTACTTTAAATCCCTAAGATAGTTGGTGGTTATAAGTGATAAAGATACAATATTTACCTTTCATATTGGGTTATTCTCTTTCGTGGCTAGTCAATTTCCTCATATATCCTCTTATCATCCACATTCTAATTGGTAAATTGAGATTTTCAATAAAATTTTAGAACGGTATATTTGTTGCATTGCATTTGATAAATATACATAAAGGATCAATTGGTTTACCTTGGTAAAATGGCGGTATAATGTCTTTCCATACTTAATCAAAAATTTGTTTCAAATAGTGTTTTCACTAATAACAAGTGTCATTGATGTAAAATGGGATGCCTAAGGAAGTAGGAATACCCTCTATGAAGTAGTATGATAGTTGGATCTCTTTCATGTTATCATCAAGTGAAGTCAAAGAGGTTTCAATTTTTGATGTCTTAATGAGTCCGTGGATAGCAGGGTTGGATAGTCCTCATTGAGAAATTTCCAATGGTATATCACACTCTGAATAACTCCTCCCATATGAGAAGTTATGGCCATTTGAAGATTAGAATTAGTGAAGAATCAAAACTATGGAGGAAAACCATCAAATAGAATAATTATTAACCAGTGCACATATTTTTGGTGTATCCATGGTTCATTGGTTAATTCAATGCTAGAAAATGGTAAAACATGCACGATGTTTAATTTTTTTAAAGTTCAATAATCTTTCTCAAATCAAACATATTTGAAAACCAGATGATGAATCAAATGAAAAAGGTTGTGTAATTTTTTTTGAACTTTAACCAACCAATATCGATATAACACATGGCATAGGTTAATCAGTTAGAGGAGACGATGTCAACATGTAAGGTCACTAGGTGATGTGGCACCTCTTGGGTATGCCACATGGCAGGCACATTTCGTTGTTTTTTATTGGAAAAAAATTCAAAAATTGGTGACACATGGCACCCCTCAGGAGCTACAACATGGCATATTGACATCATGTTGATGTCATCATGTGGACAACCATGGACCCTTGGGAAGTAGGTCACATGGTGTAGCGACATTACAAAGGGTTGAGTCTTTGGGCCTTATGGTGATAAAATATGGTCACATGGATGAGGTCATATGGTTTGAACATAGAAAAAATTATAGAAGTCAATGGGACTAAGTCGGCTCCCATAAGCCATGGAACCACGTATCTATGTATAAATACACATGATTATTATGTCTTGATTAAACACATTTGAAGGATAACAAGACATGAAGTCAGATTTTTGTGGTTGAGAATAATCATTGGCTATTTTGGGTGACATCAATTTGATTCCATCATTTTTTTCCTATTTTTATGATGAGCGAAGTATTGAAAGTCTAAAAGTAGAAAACTACTCTAGTTTGTTGATCATAATGGTATGGCGTTTTTGTTGTTCTAGTTATGTTTGTAAAATTTTGTTGTAATGATTCCATCATGTTGCATATGGGAAACCATTAATGGTGTTTGATTGGCATATGATGCATGTGTGGCACAACACATCACATTAATCACCAAGTCACCTAACTGCATAAATTGTAATGACACGTGGTCGAAAGTCTAGTCTGAGTCGATTATAGTGTATAAGTTTTGGTGGAAGTCTAAGTGGTAGAAAAGGTCAAAATTTTGGAAGCCATTATCTTGTTTATATATAAGCAAAGGTCAATCACTAGTCCACTATTGGTTTGATACATTTGGTGGATGTTGATACCACTAAGCCACTGTTTGGAATAATATCAATTAGAGTCACTAGTTTCTTGACATTTTTTATAGTTTTAATCCACCGAGCTACTAGTTAGCTTAATATACATTCGATCCATTGATTTCTTGACATATGGTGGAGGTCAAGCCACACCAATTTGTTTGACAACTCATTGTTTCTAATTTACTATAGAGTGATGCTATTGGACATGGGGTTGGACCCCACTCCTCTTGGTTGTGTTATCATATTCATGATTCAACCAAATGATATAACAAGCAAAAACATATAGCACAGTTGGAAGTGAGTTTTTACAATGTAGCCAAGGTTGTTGATTCGAGCCCTGACAATTATTAGATTATAAATTTATTTTTTTCATTTTTCCCTTAAAGTTACAATTTTTTTAACGATCAAGAAGTTGAAGTTGTACATTTTGTACAACCATTTCCAAAAATTGGCTCTTTTTATAGAAGGCAACATGGAAAACTCAATCTAAGGAACATTTAAATTAATCTTTGATATTATATTATTTTGGGGGGTTTCTAGGCTCATTTCAAAGCCATATTTGATTATGGAAGAAGTATGATGATTAGGGTTCAATGGTGAACACTTATCAAGACATCAAAAGCCTTGATGATGTATTCTTGATCAAAATATTTTTTATGTGTTTTGGGAGCTTATGAGAAATTTGTAGTTGATTTTGGGTCTATGGCAAGAACAAGTTCAGAGAAGGGTTTTATGTGACTAGATTGATGAACATGTTGGAATAGAGTATGGAAAAGGTATGAAAAGTTGTTAAAATTGTATGAAAAAAACAATTTGTTTAGCTTGAATATTTATAATGATTTAATAGTAGGTGGATTTTTTTTTAAATATTATTACAAATGGTCCACACGAAGATGAAGAAGGAAGTGGGTGCCTCCACTGAGGTTGTTGCTTCAATCAAGTTGAATCCTACAACAAGTTCAAGATTTATCATCTCTGGAGTTGATTCTTGAATTATTTTGTAGCCTATAGCGAGTAATTTTATGCTCATTTTTTAGGCTTGTGCCTCAATCAAGTTATAGCCTACTACAAGTAGTTTCTTGCACATTTTAGGGGTGGGTTCCTCTAGTAGGCCGATTCCTACAAATCTATATAATGAATTAAAGAAGAAGAAGAAGAAGATTTTTTTTTTTCTTCCATAATGGTTTCCTCATAAAATATTGTGTCCTCTTGTTTTGATGTGATGATGCCTTCTTAATGCAATTTTATAATTACTTTTATGTTGCAAATGGTTATGTGCATTGCTACATAATTATGTATTGATAAAATGTGTTGAAATGATAAAATTTACACCACACTAATTCCCTCCCCCCCCCCCGGCTCCCACCTCTTAGTGTGATCTATTGCCTAACAAGTGGAACCAAAGAAGGTCCCTTCGAGAATATTTAATTACTGGAAGGTAGATCAAAGGAGCTATGGATAATAAAGGGAATATTAAGAAGAAGTTATCTCAAAAGAGGAAGGGTTGCAATCATGTGAGAAATTTCAACCAAGTAGGAATATTGAAAATGAGAGACTTCTTTTATAGTCTAATAAATTCCACATGTCCATAGGAAAGCCACAACTGAAGAACATTGGTAGGAACTTACATATGAATGAATGAAGCATGGTCCCAAATGGATACTCCAATAGGTCCATAGGAACCATGGTCTCAAAAGGAGACTCTATTTGGTCCATAAGAAGTGAAGGAATAGTTGTAGAAGCATTTGTAGTCACTTAAAACATTGTCTTAATGGGATACATCACTTATATTAGGATCAGGTTCACACATATTCATTACAGCTTGGTTGGAACCCATGTCCCTTTAACATTTATGTAAAAAGGGGAGAGAATGTAGACATTAAAGAAGGAAGACAAAGATAAACTAACAATTCAAAGGTAGAGATGAAAAGGAATCAAGTAGACGTCCCCAACAACATGTTAAGGGGAGTTTAAAGTTTTTGATCCATTGTCATGAATGAATAACAATGTCTCATGGTGTTTTCGTCAATGCAAAAGGGGGATATTGTTTCATATAATTTTATTATTGATGACATAAAGTGTCATTGATGTAAAATGGGATGCCTAAGGAAGCAACAATACCATCTATGAAGGAGTCTGAAGATCTCTCATTGGCTCTCATCAAGTGAAATCAAATAAGTTTCCATTTTATTATACTTTTGATGAATTTAAGATATCTTAATGAGCCTATATATAACATGGTTAGATATTCCTCATCGAGGCCTTTCTAGCAGTATATCACATTCTAAAAAATTGTTAACTAGTGTACATCCTCCAAGCAAATCCATGCTTGATATTTTCAAATTTTTAGTATGGAATTGCCTTCCAAAATCATTTGAATTTGAACTTGGATCCCCTGTCATCCTTAGACTACTCTAATATTCCTCAGTTGACCTTGAATCATCATAATGCATTACCCAATGTTGAAAAAATTCATAGAAATCTCTTTTCATTCAAACTAGTATAACTAAATTGGGCTTTAGAGGTCAAAGAAGCACATGGAGGTGGGAACTTGAGAGGTTGAGATAATGGAAATTTCAAAGCCAACTCAATATGATCTGCTTCAAAAGAACTTGATGTTGTGACAGAAACATGATCAATGTATTATGGAATCTCTTTAATATCTGAAGGTTTCCCATGTGGTGAGTCACCAAACTAAGGAGTGCCATTAACTACATCTCTACCATTACAAACATCCATTATTACAACCACTATAAAATCGTAGGGGCTACATCGTCAATAAGTTAATGTTGCTCAAACGTTCAAGTAAATATATATTTGATCCCATTTGTTATCACCAAAAAATGATCACCTATCCATGTCTAACTAGGTGGATCAAAATACACCATGTAGGATTAATTTTACCACATTAAAATCACTTTCACCATGGAAAATAATTTAGTAAACCACTTTTATTAAATTATTTCAATTAAAATTAAAAAACCCCATGAGAATAATTGAATAAATCAATATTTATTTAATTTTCTCTAGGAATAATTATTAAACCATTATTTGATAATTATTCCTTGCCACATTTGACTAAATCACTTAGGAATAATTAAATAAATAATTATTTATTTATTATTCCTTAATTCTAATTTTCAAATAATTGTTAAATCACTATTTATTTCTTATTCCTTAGCTCTATTTTTGAAATAATTTTTAAATCACTATTTAATAATTATTTCAATTTCACACATTGCTTAATACTCGTGAAGTGATTATTAAATAATTTTATTTGTTAATTATTTCTAAATAAAGATATTTGACCATTTTGAATATCTATTCTCTCTCGAAAAAATATAACAAAGTATTCCTAATGGTTAGATCTTGATTTGGTCAATAATATTTTATTATTTTCAATTTTCGAGATCAACCCAATACTTTGTTATAAATAAGAGGGTTTTACATCAATTTTTCACCATGATCACTATCATCGTCACCACTATCATCTTCTAGCATTCGATCTCCCACTAGAATTCTAGTATTTTTTTTGGGTTTTTCACACATTGAGAGAGAGAATCGATCGTTGAAGCACAAGGACATCATAGGACACATCCCAAGAAGGGGGATTTGCAGACCCTTGTTGTATATCTCCTTCACCAAGTGTTATTAATAAAGAATTATTCATTTTAAAACCCTTTCCATATTGTGTTATTACATTTGATATTTCTTGTTGTTTTCTTTAAACTTGGATTGCATACAATCTTTTTGTTGCGCAGTTTTCTTGTTTTATTATTGTAGATATGAAGCTAAACAGCCAGATGGCGAATCCACTGGTGTAGTAATTTAGTTCCTGGGTAACTATCATTTCAACAGTTTTCAGTATTTTCTTTAGCTATTTATAGCCTCCCAATTTCTATTTTTAGTTATCCTTTCTTTTTTTGTCAAATTTTTGGATTCTGGTGGTTTTCCGTTCTTTCTGCAGGTCACACGTACCAACCGAGCATGAGATGACACAATCTAAGAGAAATATACTGACCGAGAGTTCCAAGAGAAAAATGTTCTTTTCAGCCCAAGATCTGTGTTTTGGAACACATATTTTGGCCATTTTACTGTTTTTTTCACTGTTTGCAGGTTAGTACCTACGTATTGCACTTTTTTCGAAAAAATTTCATATTTTTTTCAAAATTTCCTACTATGCGTTTTTTGGACTGGGAAGGGTTTATTTTCTCTTTTGAGTCTCCCCTAGGCCTTTATTCTCTTATTTTTATGTCTATTTAATGAAGGAAAAATTCCCCTTAGGGTTTAGAGTACACCTCCACCCTTTTAGGAATATATTTGTTGAGTTGAGGAGCCTAGGGTTGAACATTTTCAGCCACTATTTTTCAAGGTTTGATCCACTGATTTACAACCCTTTAGGATAGGTTTATTCACCATTTAAATACCTTTTTATTTTAGTGTTTCCTTCCCCTTCATGATCCCCTTGTCTATCCTAGGTTTTAGAGCATCTTTCTTATCCTTTGCAACATTTTTCACCTATGATTTGTGTTGTTTTTCAACACCATTTAGATTAGTGCCTCTAGATCACAGTCCCTTTGACATTAGATATTTTAGGCCATTTGTATTTCTTTGTGTAGCTTGTTTGCCTCATTTTTTTTAGCTGTTTGATAGCCTTTTTGGGTGGAGTTTGTGTGCTTGGATTTGCTATTTATTTTACTGTCCATTTACAACATTATTTACAGTTTTTCAATAATTTAATTTTAGCAACACATGGCATCATAAAACATGTTCAATTAACTCATACACAGAATAGACTTTTCACACACATTTTCACACCCTAAGTGAAAATGATCTTGGTTAACACCTCCAAAAAAATACTTGAAACATGCAACATAATAATAATCTAGCACACATATATTAAGCCCACATGGGAACTAGGGCCAAATAATCTATATAATTAGGTGTAGGATTGGTGGGATATGCTTCCAAAAACATTAATCAATCACTTACATTGAGACATAGAAGTTGAATTTGTGGGGATCTTAAAATCCTTCGCCATCCCATGATACAAAGTCAGATTGCGTCAGAAACCTGATTTAGAGGGGCTTAGGCTAGGTCATCATGCAAGGATTTCTCCTCGGAGCTACCCAACTTGTCATAGGGAATTTTGTGTGGTGGTTGATCACCAAGAAGCTCAAGACTGGACCACCCTCGTGGGACGAAGGTAACCGTAGTGACTAATCATAGGAAAACACCCTATAGGACTGGTTATGGGTAGAAGTCATTTCTCTACCCCACCTTTACTTGCAGCGATCATATTCCCTCAAGTAAGAAGTTATTTGGAAGGCCATCTAAAAAAGTAGATTTAGGATTTGTTTGAGGATTTATACCACCTATAGGTTAGAGGTAATTTTCTTTTATAGGACATGTTTGCTTGAATTCAAGTAGCATCATAATATATTTAGTTTACACTAGGTGTTTGCTTGATGTTTTTACTATGTTTACCCTATCATCCTTTATTCCTTTGAGTCATCATTGTCTTGACATAATTGCACCCCCTAGGAATTTATCGTGAATTATTCGATGTCTTCACCCTCAGTTTCTGTTAGGCATTAGGGGAATTTTGAGGTCTAAAATGTGCCTCCTAAGAAAAATGTACAACCAAAATATACTTTATAAGAACCAATAGGATTCAAGATGTTGATGTCAACCATGGGGGATGATTCACCATTTTTTAGGTAAAAAGGTAAAAATATTAAAAAATAATAAAATAATAAAACTAATTTTTCAACTCAAATTTTCAAATTATCTCCCAAATTTTTAACTCAAATTTCAAGCAGGAGTACTTGTTGGATGAAAAAATTAATTCCTCATCCAAGGAGTACCCATGTTGCAATCACGCTTTTTCATGTATTTATCATTTTTCGTGTATCAGGATCCATCAAAAGTATGCAACATGGGTACTCCTTAGATGAGGAATTAATTTTGCATCCAATGACTACTCCCGCTCAAAATTTGAGTAAAAATTTTGGGAGATAAGTTGAAAAAATAGTTTTTCCTTTTTCCCTCTAAAATTTGATGATGTAATCAAATATTATTTTATTATTTCCACTATTATTTTATAATTTCCTTAGGAGGCCCATTTTAGACCTCAAAATTCCCCTAATGGACATATTAATCTTGCTCGTCGAGTTAGAGTTCATCCTTCCAGTCCTCCATTGAGTCCTCATTCTGACTATGGTTCTACTGATTCTTATAGTTCTTCCTTTGATTCCATGTCTTCTCAACCCCGTGACTTCACCATGTCATGAACTAATGTGGGTGTAAGAAATCAAGGTGGTAACCTAAGTACTAACTAGGGTAACCCCACAAGTGGAACCTATATCAATATGGTCACTCCTACTCCATTGCTACCCTACATGGTTGGTTTGAGTCTCCCTGATTTTATCCAACTTATCAATGACCCTCTTCTCCATGACCCAAATTAGCTTGCTATACCTACCAAGAATCCTTTCGACATACCAAAGTTTGAAGAAAATCTTGGAGAATATCCAACAAATCATGTTCACTCATTCCATATGTGTTGTTCATATAATTCTATCACTGAAGACTCCATCTGTCTTCTCCTTCTCCAGCGCACTCTTACTCGAGTTGCTGTTAAGTGATATGTAGACCAATCCATAGCTTCTCATTCCATTTTTCCTACTCTTTCCAAAGCCTTTGTATCCTATTTTCATTTACCTCTCCGTTATGAAACTGGTACTGAACTCTTGACTTATTTCCTTCAAATGTCCTCCACTCACCTATCTAACCATGTTCAAGAATGACACAGAAGGAGGAGCATGCGTAGGGCCCCTGATTCGAAGACCATGTTTACATGTATTGGTTCCTTAGATCCCTTTTGGCCCCATTTGGTAAAAATGTTGTCTCACACTTCCCTCAATCTGAGGAATATGTGCTTTAAGTAGCTTTGAAATATGGCCTAATCTATGCTCAATTAGGCTATGTTTATGCCATTATTCATTATCTTCCTTGGCCTGGTGTTGAAAATGCACCGGGGGAATCTCACATCGTGGACGGTATCATTGGATCCCTTTCACACCCTCAACCCCCACCATATAATCCACTTTCGATGAGTTATGGTCAACCCCAGGGGGGGACCAACTCCTCTTACATCTATCCCCCTCCCAATAATTTACATGGAAAAACTTATCTAGGTCCTAGCCATATGCATATCCCCATCTGCATCAGCAGATGCCAAGGCCAAAAGTTGTCCACTTGTTTATCCTAAGGTTGCCCCATATCCTTACTATATGTATGCACCACCTAACACTCTAACCCCTCTTGCACTAGCACTCCAACCCCCCATACCTCCTCGACATCTACCATATTAGTAAACTCATCCACAAGGTCAAGTGTATGCTCAAAAAATCACAACCAATCCCCCCAAACCCAAGAAACGGAATAGGGGGAAAGGTAACCAGAACTAGCGATGTCAAGGTAACCAGGGTACACCACCTAATGCACCTCAGGGAAATCATCCTAATCTCATAACCTAGTAATAGGGTAGCCAAAAAAAGAAAAACAAGGCACTTTGTATGAACAAAAATTGTGCAGTTGTGATGTATTTTTCAATTATACCGAGGAGTGTCCCCTTTTAACTCAAATGCACCAAGTATCGGAATCTCAAGTAGTTGCTTCTAGAGGACCTCAGTCCATTGCTCCACCTCCTTCTCCCTATGCTTCATGTCAACTGATTGTGCTTACTAATCCTTTTCCTCATCAAGGATATCTCGTTACTCAACCTACACAAGGTCATGTAGCTCCCCAACCTTCACAATCTAGTCACAATGATTATCATATCCTTATAATGAATTTTGACGAAGTCAATACCAAACAAGTCAAATTTCAGACTCAATCAAACCAATATGACAAGCCTACTTCTAAGTCAGCGACCAATTCCCAACCCCAAGTTTCCACTGATCCTTTTTCATCATAAAATGGTACCTTGCATATCCCTACACCTAAGGTAGAGGTTTTCCCCAAGATCCTCAAAGGTCCATTACCTCGAAACATTGCTTCTGATAAATCCGCCCATACCTAAAACATAGTAGATGACTTGGCATAGTCTCTTGTTGCCATGTCAACATTGGAGGTCCTCTAGGCGTGCCCATCCCAATGGAAATATTAACTATGATTTGGGTGTTGTGGATCCTTCCAACGATCGTATGATTGTTTTTGACGTTGAAAAATCAGAACGTCCCCCCCTTCCTTCATCTGTTTTATTTCAAATATCAGTCTATATAAGAAATTCCATTGTTTAACAGTGTATCATAGAAAAAGGCACCTCCACTTATGTGATGGTTGCTAGTGTTTGGAATCAACATGGTTCACCTGACCTATACCCATCCACCATCACTCTTCGTGCTTGGGACAATCATCCATGGTAGCCCCTCAACTTACATCACAATTTTCCAATTGTTGTTGTTGGAAAGATAATCTCTATTGACATTGAGGTCATTTATGCCTGATTATATTATAACATCTTCTTGGGTCATAGTTACACCTATGCCCTATTCGTTGTCGCATATGCGATCTTCTTCAGGATGTGTTTTCCTCACAATGGAAAGATCATTACTATCAATCATTTGACTTTCTATAATACTAAGTCTCAGACTTCCCCTTAGTCCCCTATCTCATCAATGACTGGAAATAAGACTATCCAATCCCTCACCAATGTTTCACTTGGAGTTTACAATGATTCCATACTGATTAGTGCTTATTATGGTCCACTTTCGACCCCTTTCGAGCCTAGCTCTTCCATTTTTTGCATGCTTCAAGCATCATGGGCTACCCATAAGTAGTCTGGTATTCCTTCACAGTATCGAACACCTCCGCAACTCGTTGCTCCCAACTCAACCCAACATTGAGGTATTATTCCTCAAGGTCCATTGCCTTCTACTGGTTTCTCTCCTAGTCCTTTCCAACCCGAAACTGTTCCCCAAGTATCAATCATCTAGGAGTAGTTCCCCCAAGTCATTAACCTTCAATTAATATACCTTTCTTATTCCCACCACCTGGAATTGCTCGCTTAAGGGGTCTTGACCCAGGTTCGGTGTGCAAGGTTTACCAACAAACCCCTATACTACTAGCCCTTTCGGCAGTGACCTGCTTTCGCAGGTCAAATTCTCACCCAAAGTATTATGGGTGGGTGCTAGAACCAGGTTTCCGCACCCTGAGAAAGGATGGGTAAGGTAAGCAGAGCTGCGCTAGGTCCTATAATCCTAGATTAACTTGTTCTGCACAGGGTTAATTAGGTCTCTATTCGCATCCACGTGCGCTAGATCTATAGTTATATGCTTTTATGACAATAACACAGCATTATATAAACATAACAGAATAGATCCCAATCCAGAAGCACACTTACACAAATCTTCACAGCTTAAAGACAGAAAATGCACAATACAACAATTAGCAACAATTCGCACAAGATTAATCGCAGATTCAGTTCTCTATCAATCCTTCTTATTCATGCATTCATCAATCCTTCCTTACAATTCCCTTCTTATTCAGGATATACTCCCTTGGCTCAGCAGTTCTCTTGATACCTTGCATGCGGAAATTGAGGCCACACCACCATAGTGACTCGGGATGAGTCACAAGATTGTGTTGGGGGACTATTGGAATAGGGTCTCCTAACAAGCTACGAAACTGGTTCATTTTGAATATTTTTTATTATATTTATTCTAGGGTAGGGGTTTTGGGATGATTCAAAACCCCGAACGCATTGTAATTGGTAAAAGGGTAAACTAGGGGTCCAAAAACCATGGTTTGCGGACCATAGGAAAGCCTAGGCTAGATTGTTATAAATAGAGGAGCATTTTGTATTGCAAAGTATAAGAATGATGAGCTATTGATGCGAATTATGGTTTAAGCTATCTGTTTTGGTTTTTGGGGAAAGGACTCCTACTGGCTGTGTGCGCGGAGATACAAGTCTAGTTGTGTGCGGACCCTGCTGCTGTGTGTGCAGGTTGGGAAGGGAATTATAAGGAAGAATTGATGAATGAATGAATAAGAAGGATTGATAGAGAACTGAATTTGTGAGTAATCTGGTGCAAATTATTGGTAATTGATGTATTGTGCATTTTCTGTCTTTAAGCTGCGAAGATCTGTGTAAGTGTGTTTTTGGATATGGATCTATTTTTTTCTGTTTATATAATGTTGTGTTATTATCGTAAAAGCATATAACTATATATCTAGCGCACATGGATTCAAATAGAGACCCAATTAACCCTGCACAAAACAAAGTAATCCGGGATTACAGGACCTAGCACAGCTCTGCTTGCCTTACCCATCCTTTCTCAAGGTGCGGAAACCTGGTTCCAACACCCACCCATACTACTTCGGGTGAGACTTTGACTTGCGCAAGCAGGTCATTTCCGAAAGGGCTAGTAGTATAGGGGTTTGTTGGCAAACCTTTCACACTAAACCTGGTTCAGGACCCCTGAAGCCAATAGGGCCAGTAGTATATGGGTTTGTTGGCAAACCTTGCACACCGAACCTAGGTCAGGACCCCTTAAGCCAGCAAATGGTTCCGTTGTTGGGACCGGAAGAAGTCTGAGAAAGGGATCGGGTAATGAAAAGAGAATACTGGAAGCCTTAAAGAAAGGAGATCGAAGACTGGTTCGAAAGGCAGATCCAGGAGTTCACGGTAAAAGAAATTCGCAGTGAGGAGTTAACAGCGGAAAGGTGGAAAAATAGGTATATTCTTACAAAAAGATACAAAATATTCTTTGTGACATTTACGATTGAGCTCCAGGAGTGACTGGCTGGACTTGTAGAATTCCAGAAGTGCTGGAAGGATGAATGAGTAACTCAGTGGACCCCAGAGCTGATCCAGCTGCTGGAAAAGACTGATAACACTATCACGTGCATGGTAGATCACTGGGTGGATAGTGTGTTGGGAGGATTTGTGATGGAAATTTCCATTGATCAGTTTGTCTCATACTCCAAGGCCAAATGACGATTCTTTAAAGGGTTCCAGGGCAAATTTCTGAGGACGTTACCATTGTTGATTAAGATATTACTGTGCGAAAATAGAATTCTATGTAGTCATACTAACTGAATGACCTTGAATCTAGATGGGAGCGCGACGCACAATGGTAAATACTATCGGACCAACCTTGATGGAGGGAGATCCACCTATAATCTTTTGCAAGAGCCAGCTACGCAAGATCCCCCAGCTACATCGCCACCTAGGCCGCACAAAGGTAAGAATTCACCCATACCATCACCCCCCCTAAATAGTGATATGGCTACGCACCTGAAACTACCTACCTTCAAGGGGGCAGGAGATGAGGATATGGACCGGTTTTGGTTCGCTGCAGACTCCATATGGACTACGCAAAATGTGGCGAGTGATACGGTAAAGAGGGCGCAGCTGTCATTGGCATTCGAAGACAAGGCCCTGGACTGGTATATGCGATACATTTCCCAGAACGGGAGCACATCCATTCAAGATATCAAAAGTGCTCTGAAGCAATAGTTTCGAAAGCCGAAATCTTATTCCCAGTTGGTATTAGAAGTAAAGGAATTTAAAGAAGGTGCATCTGAGTCGGTATGGGAGGTTGATCAGCAACTGAAGAAGGCAATCAGGGAAGGAGGATTTGAGTATGATGATAGAAAGCATACGAAATGGTTCATCGCTATGTTGTTACCTCACCTACGCATGCCAATGAGTCATCAAACCTTTGAGTCGTAGGAGAAAGCTGTGGAAGTCGCTATGAAACTAGAAGCTGCCCCCCGAGAGGATACATTGGCAGGGGTACAAAAAATTCAGGAACAACTTGGGGCTATGCATATGGAAATACAAAACCTGTGAAAGGAGCGAGGAAAGGATGGTTGCGCAGATCTTTGGTGCATACGATGTCGAGTGTCTGGCCATACAAAGGATCAGTGCCCTCTACTAACGAATTACATGCAAGTGGGAGGACCTAGTCCAGTACGCCTAGGAGTAAGTAGGGAACCTATTCTGTCATGACCAAGGTCAAGCAGACCTGCGCTATGGTGTGATGACTGTCAGGTAGCAGGACTACATGATACAAACCATTGCCCTTGGCTAGGTGCGTATGTTCCAGAACTGAAGCAACAATAGTGCAAATTTTGTCGATCAGTGGGACACGATGAGAAGAACTGTAGTAATTATAATTTAATGATGAATTGTGGGAACTTATATAGGGTACAATCGGACCCTGTGTTGCCAAGAATTTCTGCACACTTTGGAGGATCACTGACCAGAGGTAGAGGAGGTCGGGGAGGAAGCATATGACGAGGACGTGGGCAGCTAATCTATTATAACTATGGGGAAGTAGGACACTTTTCCAGAGAATTCCCAAATCCCACCACACCATTGTGCAATTATTGTAGGCAGCTGGACCATGTGGTGGAGGATTGCCCAATTTTAATAGCCAAGATGCAGGAAAAACAGCCCACCCTTACGCAGAACATACAAAAAGTTAAAACCGAGCTAAGGAATACGAATCCAAGTGTAAAATTCATGACACACAGCGGGATGGTCACCCAGGGAGCAAAGGAGTAGCTTGCCCCTCAGGAAGGATTGAATTTCAAAGAACAAGTACCCCTGGTAGGCCCCGCGCAGCAGGCGACGCACCCCCAGATAGAAGAGGGAGTGGAGCCCTTTTTGGAGGTATGTCTGAAGTTGCTACGAAACCCAAAGGCCATAGGAAATATCCATGCACTACTGAATTCCTGCGCAGCTCGGCCCAATCTGATCTCTGGGACCAAGGATGCACACAAACTATATAGCTATAAGAAATGCACCAGAAGAAAAATGCGGTTGACTACGCAGGATGAAGATCAGGTTAACCCCACGGACAAAGGAGTGCTCTGCTGGGAAAAGGACAATGAATGTTTTTTTGACTATGATGAGGAGCTGGAGAATTGGAAAGGTCGGTTGCACAAGGTTTTGGCTCTACGATGTCTTCGGAACACCAGGAATTTCCGTCACATCTCTGCCAAGGAAAGAGACTTGCCTTGCCATGATGACGCAGGAGATAGTAAGGAGATTTTTGAACCTAAAATCCCCACGGAACGTAGGCTGGGAGCACTGCCACTAACACTGCACAGAGCACTTGCCCAAGGGTCAGTATTCTTCACTCAAGAGAAATATTGGAATAGGGTGATCCTGCGCTTAGGGACCCCAGTTTCCAGATGGGTTCTACGGTCTATCAACCTACGCAGATACTTGCTAACATACAACACTCAAGGGTGCGATCGAACCCTACCCGGATAGGCTCACCTAGTTATTGCTGCCCTAAGTGTGCATTTGATTATGGACCCCCCTAAACCCACATGCAATTGGGAGAATTTGCACTCACTTCAAGTAACAAATGGCACAAGGATGCTCGACGCAGCCCTACCAGACCAGGATGTCCCACTCGAGGATGAAGACCATGGCTCGAGAAGATTGGTGGCCAACTTGCAGACCTGGTACTTGAACCCTGTTATGGAACACCTAGCATCAACCTTAATTCAGGGTACGTGGATAGCAAGAAGGCGTCATTTTAAATCTGACATTCTGTGGAAGATATATCAAGCACAAATGAAAACCATCAGTACATCCCAATCTGATAAGAAAGGTACCTTACAAATACACAAAATAGGCGACAGATCATCAATGCAGCCAATTATGGTAAGATTAATCTGAATGGTTGATGGTAAGTTTCACAAACAGGCTACTCCACCATTAAATAGCTCTAGACGGTGTGCGGTTGGCTGGATGAATTCGCACCAGGCTTTTCATTTTCTCTCCACCATGCTCCTACTATCTGCCTACTGGTTTTCTAAAATCATTAACATTCTCTGGGATGCCCATTTTCTTGTTACTAATATGCACCCTAACCCTCCAAATGATCTATTCTCGAGCTGCTCAGTACCCACAGACATCATCTTGAGAGGGCCTGGGAATGCTGAGTGTAGTCAAAGGATTGAGCATTGGCTTCCTGCAGAAATAATTGGCTACGAGCCACGCATAGAAAAGCACCAGTACTGCACAATGGGAAAAATCGACCTTCGCACCCCATGGACAACCGCGGGACCCAACTAGATGACCTTGATAGAAGAGGAGGGTATGTCAGTACCGCGGTCCCCCAACCATAGCATCACAGTCAGGTCACCACTAGTTCTACGCCAAGAAGGAATGCTGAGATACAGGGACATGCTACGACTTCTCCGCAATTCCAGAGTACCGCCCAGCAGAAGCAATGTTTGTTCACTACCTCGCACTTCCCTAGTTAACAATCATGATCCGACTGCTGGGGACATCCAAATATATTTGGCGTAGCTTTCTTGCATAGCGCTCCAAGGATTCTACACCAGAGTGTCGCAAGAGGTTTGCCGCCATGACCAAACTACACAACAGCAATCTGACATACCTCCGGACGTACGAGCCCAACGGATTGCATTGGTCACCGACACAACACATAGTATTCAGGAGCAGCTTACATAGGGTTGAAATAGCTACACAACTATGGATAGTAGTCCGGCACCATTCTATGCTTTAGCATATTCAGAAGGAATCATGGCAGGCAGAGGCTGCTTTGGATCAAGTCAGCGCTTCCTCACCCTCCAACGTCTCCGTGCAGCGGCTAGTCGTCATGGAAAAGATTGAGAACCTTTGCCACACCAAGCATGTCATCCAAAAATGGTTGAAACCATGGGCCGACACCGCCCTCCAGCTCGCCCACGATGTTCAGTCCGCAATTGTGCACCTCCACTAGCTGTTAGAACAGGTTACCACATCTCCAGATGGCCCTACATCCCTGACACTTGTCAACATTGCACAGAAAGTTGCAGCCCAGAGTTAGGAAGTGCTCCCTCTGCTCGTCCACACTCTTTCTACCTTGCGTATGCAAATAGAAGCCGCACCACCGCAGTGACTCGGGACAAGTCATGAGATTGTGTTGGGGGACTGTTAGAATAGGGTCTTTTAACAAGCTGCGAAACTAGTCCATTTTGAATATTTTTTATTAGATTTTTTTTAGCGAAGGGGTTTTGGGGTGGGTCAAAGCCCCGAACACATTGTAATGGGTAAAAGGGTAAACTAGGAGTCTGAAAACCATAGTTTACGGACAATAGGAAAGTCTAGGATAGATTGCTATAGATAGAGGGATATTTTGTATTTTAAAGGACAAGAATGATGAGCTATTGATGCGAATTGTGGTTTAAGCTATCTGTTTGGGTTTTGGGGGAAAGGACTCCTGTTGGCTATGTGCATGGAGATCCAAGTCTTGTTGTGTGTGGACCCTGCTGCTGTGTGCACAGGTTGGGAATGGAATTATAAGGAAGGATTGATGAATGAATGAATAAGAAGGATTGATAGAGAACTGAATTTGTGAGTAATCTTGTGCGAATTGTTGGTAATTGTTGTATTGTGCATTTTCTATCTTTAAGCTGCGAAGATATGTGTAAGTGTGTTTCTAGATCTGGATCTATTCTGTTATGTTTATATAATGCTATGTTATTGGCATAAAAGCATACAAATATAGATCTAGCGCACGTGGATGCAAACAGAGACCTAATTAACCCTGCGCAGAACAAGGTAATATGGGATTACAGGACCTAGTGCAGCTCTGCTTGCCCTACCCATCCTTTCTTAGGGTGTGTAAACCTGGTTCTAGCACCCACCCATACTACTTCGGGTGAGACTTTGACCTGCACAAGCAGGTCATTTCCGAAAAGGCTAGTAGTATAGGGGTTCATTGGCAAACCTTGCACACCAAACCTGGGTCAGGACCCCTTAAGCTAACATGAATATTTTCTACACCTGTCATGGTACATTCAGTTTACCTAACATCACATTGGAGATCCCAGTCTAGTACATTGATCCTCCCACAAAAACTCCTCCTGATCAACTCAAACCTTACACTGCTTTGACCCTGGTTCAACCTATGGTTCCTACCCCTTCCTTTAATTTAGTTCCAAAAAAACCTCAACAAGGACCTACTCATGTTGTGAAATAATCTAGTGAGGGGGGGAATGCCTGAAAAAGGGACCCAAAGAGAAGGCACCCCAACCAACTCCAGCTCATCCTAATCCTCCAAATCCTTCTCCTCCTTGCTCTTTGTGTGATGTTGTTGGACATGACACCAATAATTTTCCTAATAACCCTCATATCAATAATGTGATCTCTGATACCTTTCCTGACTCCAACATCCATGATGTCCATATCACCTTGCCTTCCTCAGCTAAGAAGAACAGATCCTTACGCATGAATCACCCTTATGATTTGTGTGATAACAATGCCCATTATTCTCATCACTTTCCTAGTCTCAAATACTTTTATGATACCCTTAAGGTTCTGTGAAAGTTATATGTAGCTCATAATAAGTCCACCTCCCCTCTACTTACAAGTTTCAGTCCCACTATTGTACTGGAACATGAGGTATTTCAACCACCCATCATGATCCCTCCTCCTGATGTCGAGATGATGGATAATAACACCCTTATTATCTACCTATATGCATCCATGGTATCGAAGTATTGGAACTCTCTTGTAGTTTCCTGTTGTGACTCCTTCGAACCTTATTCGATGAACACTTCAGTCTCAACTTCAATAGATATCCCATCTACTATCCATCAGTCTTTGCTTTTTGATGATGCGCTTGTGAACCTTGTCTCTCATGAAGATGCTTTAGATATCTCCTCTTTATCATGTGATCTCTCTTCCTCCCATCCTCCCATATTTCATTATGATTAATACATCATGCAATCCATGACCACCCCTAATTATGCTTGGGAAGATATGCACCATCGTGCATACTTCCTTCCGCATCAAACACATGATCAATATGTTGTGGATTCTAAAGACATAATTCATGATGAGGTTGATTGGTTTATAAATCCCATTCCTACAGCAGATGCTTCGAAGAAGGAAATATGGATAACATCTCCCCTAGCATCAAAATTAACATTTCTAATAAAACATGGATCGAAGAAAATATCACCTTAGGGGCACAATGGACCACCGAGTAAATTGATGCTTACACTAATTTATTCAAATAATTGTGTGATTTTTTCTGCTAGTCTTATTCTGAGATGCCTGGACTTGATCTCGCCATTTTTTAACACCATATTGACACATGGCCTCATGCGATTTTTGTCTACCAATATTAGAGACCTATTCATCCTTCCAAATGTGAGGATATCAAAGTCGAAATCGATAAGCTCAAGAAGTTTGATTTTATCTATCGCATTGAATACACCACGTTGGTGTCCAATCCCACTCTTGTTATAAATAAACAAGGCAAAATTCATGTTTGAACAAACTTTCGTGATCTGAAAAAAAAATTGCCCCACACCTTTCATTGACCAAATCATTAATGAGTTTTCATGCAATGAGGTTATTCTCTTTATCGATGGATTCTCTAGATATAATCAAATACGTATCCATTATGTTTCACAACTTAAAACCACTTTCACAAGTTCGTGGGGACTTTAAATTATAAGGTCATGCCTTTCGATTTAAAGAACACTAGGGCCACTTTTCAGTGTTCCATGTCATATTGTTTCCATGATTCGGCTCATATTATCCTTTCCTATCTAGAATATATCACAAATTGTTCCAAACTTCGTTCACAACACCTTCATGATTTTCTTACCATCTTCTTTCAATGTCGCAAGTATAAAATTCGTCTCAATTCCCTTAATTGCATCTTTTTTGTTCATGCAAGCCGAATTTTGGGCTTCATTATGTCCAAATACGGTATCACTCTTCACCCTCTTAAAGTTAAAGCCATTCTTGAGCTTCCTCATCCTCGTACCCTTCACTAGTTGCAAAGCCTCCAAGGCAAAGCCAATTTTCTTTGTTGGTTTGTTCCTGACTATGTCACCACTCCGAATGGTTTTCTTAGACTCCTTTGATTTAACATTCCATTCACTTGGTATGACCATGGTCAAAAAAAAATTGATGCCCTAAAAAGTTCTGTCAGTTTCGCCTTCATGATCAATCCACCTAACTTTGAGAGGGACTTCATCTTTTATATCTCTTCTTCCACATCTTCAGTCACTAGGGTCTTAGTACCAGAATATGATTCTGTAAATTAGCATGTCATATATTATGTTATTAATAACCTTAACGGTCCCCTTGTGTCCTATTCCCATGAAGAAAATTTGGCTCTGCCTGTTTTGTTCTCTGTTTAAAAGCTTCGTCATTATATCCTTATGTGTACCATCAAATTTGTGACCAATTTCAACCCCATGGCCTTCCTGTTGATTTGAAGGATCAGAAATGGGAATTACATTCATTGGATCATTATCCTTCAGGAATTTGATCTCGAATTTGTCACACCCAAGGGTAAGAAAGGTTTGGCCCTTGCTAAATTAATTACTGAATTTGCCACTAGTGCGCCTAATCTGCCGATAAATGATAACCTTCCATATGAAAACTATTTCACCATAACCACGTATGATACTTGGTATGGCTACATCCTCACCTATTTTTGAACCCAAAAATTCACCCCCCATCTTAACCATGATGCCTGATGAAGCATTCACCATCAATCCCCTAACTATCTCCTTATCGATGATGATCTCTTCTTTGCGATGTTGACATTTCTTTTCGTTATTGTCTCACCAATGCTGAATATGAGAAAGTGCTCAATTATTATCACAGTGGCACTTTTGGTGGTAATCTCTCTAGAATGGCCATTGCCCAAAAAATCATGTGTGTCGATTACTTTTGGCCTTCTCTCTTTAGCGATTTCATTGAGGCAGTCAAGCATTGTCAACTATTCTCCCCTAAGGCTCACGCTCCACATGCTCCCCTCCATCCTGTCATTGGAGTCGGTCCTTTCTGTAAATGGGGTATTGACTTTATGGATTCTCAACCCCCATCTGCTAATAAATATAAGTATATTATTGTGGTCGTCAACTATTTCACCAAATGGGTTGAAGCCATGCCCACGTTTAATAACACTGCAACTATTGTAGCCCTTTTCATATTTAACCATGTTATCACTCGATTTGAGGTTCCAAAACAATTACTTTCCGACCATGGATGACATTTTGAAGATGATATTAGGCATGAGATATCCTCTCTATTGGGCTTTGAAAACCAATATTCATCCTCTTATTACCCCAAAGGCAATGGAAAATTTGAAGCAGTCAATAAAATTGTTAAAACCATGCTTCAATGGATAATGAATAAACACAAGACCAACTCGGATACTATACCCTTCCCTGTTTTTTGGGCCTATAGAACCTCTGTCAAAACTTCCACTTGGTTTTCTTCTTTACACCTCATTTTTGGAGAGGAGGCAGTCTTACCAATCGAGTGTGAAATCCCCTCCACCTCATTTTTGGAGAGGAGGCAGTCTTACCAATCAAGTGTGACATACTCTCCCTCCACCTTATTGTCAAAATCCTCCCAGAAACCAAGCCTTTAGAACAACAACTTATCATGCTTGACCATGGTAATGAATACCACCCTGTTACGTTGCAAACCATTGAAGTAGCCAAAAAGCGCACCAAAGCTCAGTATGACATAAAGTCCACCCTCATACCTTTCATAAAGGTGAACTTGTTCTTGTCTATGATAAAACTCATGATGTCCTGGGGCATAGGAATTTTGAACCATTATGGCTCGTTCCTTACATAATTTGTAAGTGTTTGGATAAGGCGGTATACCTTTTAGAGGGCCTGGAAGGAGAAATCCTTCCTAACCCTTGCAATGCACTCTACCTCAAGAATTTTTACCCATAGAATTTCCCATTGAAATGTGTGTATATTTTTCTTTCCATCATTTAGGTAGCTTGCATCTCCCATCATCTCATTTGTTGTATTCGTGCTTCTTTCATATGGATCCATCATCCACGCCTCATATCAGTTATGTTGATGGTGCAATTCACTTCTCCAGGAATCAAGCCTCTACAGCTCGGGCCATTTTTACCCCTTTGCATTCATTATTTCACTCCAACGGTGTCTGCATCAGATCTTCCACCAATAACCATGCCGAATATGATGTTTTGATAGGTTTGTTAGTTGATTCCCTTGATTATTGCATCCTTCACCTTCATGTTTGTCTTGATTCCTTGCTAAATTTCATGCAATTAAATGACATTTATCATGTGCGTAATCTAGTCCTATTTAAAAAATATCTATGAGTTAAAATTTTGGCACGTGAATTTGAATCCATTACATCTATTCATGTCCCTAGAGAAAAAAATTGCTATGTATATACCACTGCACATAACATTCTAGATTTCCATAGCATAAACAAATGGGGAACCACAATCGTGACAAAAATATGCATGGCCATATTATGAATCATAATATCAAACATAGAGTGTTTGGATTCCACCACTCTAAATACATATGACATGCCCATAGCATGCTACAAAACAAAAATGGGAACTCACATGTCCCTATACCTAGTCATTATTATATGGAGGCTCTTGAGCCAATGGCTCCATACCACCAGCCAATAAGTCTAGAACTTTCTAACCATCCATAGCTATGTGCCTTGTGATACCTCACCTTTCCGAGGAAGACAAATGCACTCATACGTACATCCATATTTTACCTCATTCCATATGCACTATGTTACCCCAGTCAATAGCACATTGAACCTACGATGGCGATCCTCCAATAGGCATCACTATTTGATATTTTTTTTGATGTCGAACCACCCTTATCTGCAACCCCAGGTGTTGTGGTTCATCCTATATATCCTGTCAACTTCACTAGTGCTATATATGCACACCATAAGTTTGTAAGTCACTACCAAATACATATATTTTATAAACTCTATATTTGACCAAAATATAGCAACCTTCCCTCACCATATGAACCTAATTCTCATCCTTACAGAAGTGGTAAGTCGGGATCTGCTTGATAGTTCATTCCATTATACGGATAATCATCTATGTACAATTTAATATAGTCCAAATGATAAAAAAACTCATGTCGAGACACCCATCCAACTCCCCCTCCTCCACCTTGTTGCATTAGCTACCCCTAGAGGCACATCCTGGGCTCTTGTAAGCCCCCATCATGGATTTGTACATGTGGTTGGATGGTCAAGATCTTCTCAAAGAAGAATGAGCACACAATTGTCCCAAATGAATAGTTATCATTGTTACATTGCTTGCATAAACTTAAATTTTGTTTCAATGACAACATCATCATCTGGGCCCAACCATAGTAGGTCCCTACCAATAAAATATCCATAAGTATCATATATCCCCTAGTGATGTAATGAAAGGCATGACTACCCAAAATCCACACCAATGTTGTGGTTGTGGCTCATGTCTCAAGCCTCTATAAGTTTGTGATCTAGATGGTTGTGCCATTTGTACAAACACCCAGTACACAATGACGATCCAAAAACTCCCCTATATGGCTCCCATGAGGAATAACTAGATGTATCTCCCCCACCGCCCCCAAGGGGGGGGGAAATCTTGTCAAAAAGTATGTGTCCTGAATTGTGATCTCTATACTGCACCCCTTTACTACAGAGGCCTCTTGATCTAGATCCTAATAAATCACAATCCTAGATAGCACGGGCTCACCATCCCTCATAAATGGGTTCTCCAAGAACTTAAGGATCCCATACTGTGCCAAAACCCCTCTAACTACTTGGTTCCCCTGAATCTCAACACGAAGAGTTTCCAAATCGCGTTCTCGCAATACTAGCTTTAGCTCTGCCATGCATACGAAATACAATTATGTTTTTTTATTTCAAATTAAAATGCATACACTTCTTACTCATAGCTTTAGCTCAATAGAGACCCGCAGTCCCACTTTTCCTCTCATCCTAGAACATAGCATTTTCCCTCAAAAATGCAGCAGATGCACTTATTGGCCCAATTTGGGCATTCCAGAATGCAGAATAGGGCCCTAAAAGTTCATTACAACCATGAAAATGAGCAAGGGTTTCCCCCAATGAACTGAAGCCCTAATCTTAAAGTCTAATCCACCAAAATTGATGACTAAGATTAGGCCACCTACCTACAGCTTGCATATCAAAATTTCGATGGTCGCCTTGTCCACTATAATCTCCACAATATTTAGGGCCTTCTCCTCCTCTCCAAATTGATCTCCAACAACTCATTGTGAAAATGAATTGGATATTGGGGCAAGAAGTTGTTGGAGAATTCATTTGCAATTAATTTCCATACTGAGTTGTTGGAGTATTTGGAGAGAGGAGAAGGCCCTAAACCTTGTGGAGATCATAGCAGAAAAAAAAACCATCAGAATCTAAATCTGTGAGTTAGAGGTAGGCGGCCTAACCTTACTCATCAATTTAGTGCATTAGACTTTCAAATTAGGAATTCAATTAACTAGGGGAAACCTCTACTCATTCTCATAGTCTCAACGCACTTTTGGGACATTTTTCTACATTGTGGAACATACAAACTGGGCCAATAAGTGCGTCCAATACAATTTTGAGGGAAAATAGTGTGTTCTGGGCTGAGAGGAAAAGCAAGACTTGGGGTATCTGTTGAGCTGAAGCTAAGAATCAAAAGTGTATGCCTTTGAATCTGAACTAAAAAAAAAAACATAATAGTATTTTGTGGGTATGGGAAAGCTAAAGTTGGTGTGGTGAGAACAAGATTTGGAAACTATTTGTGATGAGATTCAAGGGAACCAAGCAGTTAGAGGGGTTCTGGCATGGTATGGGGTTCTTAAGTTCTTGGAGAACCCATTGATGAGGGTTGGTGAGCCCTTGTTATCTAGGATTGTGAGTTATCTGGAGGCCTTTATAGTACAAGGGCACAATATAGAGATCACAATTGAGGACATATACTTTTTGACAAGATGTACCTCGCTAGGGTGGTGGGGGATATACATCCACTGTTGCCTCATGGGAGGAATATAGGTGACTTTGTGGATCGACATCGTGTACCAGGTTTTCATGAAAAGGGAAAACCATCCATATTAATGACTTATAGAGGCTCTAGAAACAAGCTACAACTGCACCAGTGGTGCAAATTGTTGGTAGTCATGCCTTTCATCACATCATTGGGGGAAGACGATGCTTGTGGAGAGTGTATTGGCAAGGACCTACTATGGGTGGTCAAATATGATTTTTTTGTCATTGAAACAATAGTTGAGTCTATGCAGACAGTGAAATAATGATAACTTTTCATTTGGGACAGTTGTGTTCTCATTCTTCTTTTAGAAGATCTCGACCATTTGACCACATGTATAGATCCATGATGGGGGCCTGTAGGAGCCCATAATGCGCCATTGGGGAAGCTACTATGATGAGGTGAAGGAGGGGGAGTCATATGGATGTTCTGACATTAGTTTTTTTCTCATTGGGACTAGATTCCATTATACATAGATGATTATCCATATAGTGGAATGAACTATAAGGGAGATCCTAATTTGCCACTTCCCCTATAATGAGCATGGGGTCCAGATGGTAAGTGAAAATTGTTATATTTTGGTCACATGTAGATTTTAGAAAATGTATGTATGTGGTACTGACTTCAAAATTTAAGGTATGCAGATATAGCACCAGTGAAGCTGACAGGATATATAGGATGGGTCGCAGCACCTAGGGCTACAGATCAGGGTGGTTCGACATCACAGCAAAGATCATATAATGATTGCTTACTAGAGGATCTTCATCATAGGTTTGACGTGCTATTAACTGAGGTAAAAAATCACTGATGGCAAGATTTAGAAGATCAGTATATGGATGAACGCACTATTCTTCCCTCAAAATTACTAAGTATCACGAGACACAGAGCTATGGTCGGTCAAGCAATTTAAGACTTATGGGATGGTGGTATGGAGCCATTATCTCGAGATCCTCCAGATGATGGTGACTAGCTATAGGGACATATGGGTTCCCATTTTTTTCTTGTAACATGCTATGGGTATGTCAGATGTATTTATATTAGTGGACTCCAAACACTATATGTTGGATATTGTTGAGCCTCAAGATTGTGCTTTCTTTCATCTTACTTTACCTCATTTTCCTTTGTCCATTGTTATCCCAGACCCAATTGATCAATGAATTTAGTTAAAATTACTTTTAGAATGATTAACATGGCTAACTTGCTAATTTTTTTTATTTTTGTCATTGTAATGCATTTTGACCGGAACTAGCTGCAGAATGCAGACATTCCATAGCTAACCGGAAATTCTGCAGTTGTCTTCACGTTCAGGCATGTTCCAGGTGGCCTCTCAAGAAAAACCACATATGGGTATATTCCACGTCATGTCTACATTGTTCGTTTCTCACCATGAAGGAAAAACCGAATTCTGGATATGGTTTTGGTACGTGGGAACTCATTTAAGGAAGCAGATTTCTAATAGGACTGTCTTAGTCCAGATGTCCTTTTCCTTTTTACGCTGCCACTTTAAGAGTCCTAGTATTATTTCAATAAGGAAAGACAATGATCCTCGAATTGTTGCAAGTCTTGTTATATAAATTTGTTATAAAAACACTTGGGAAACCGAGAGATAGGCTAGATTTTGCTCTAGATTTTGCTCTAGATTTTGCTCTAGATTTTGCTTAGATTTTGTGCTACATTTCTGAAGACGCAGATTGCTCTGTTCAAGTTATTTCTCCTTTAATGAAGAAGATAGTATTGTTTTGAAAGCGTTGATTTGATTTGGAGTTAGATTCCGTCTGGTGGTAGAGGGCCCCTGCCTCCTGCACGGTTTTACTTGCGTAATTTAGATAAGTATCTTAGTTGTCTTTACGTTTTTGAAGTTTGGGTTCATAGTTAATTTCATTAGCCACTATAGTTATACTTGTTCTAAAAACTCTTCCAAAAGATCATGATAATGAATGGGAAATAACTATAGTGTTGTAGGATTTAATTGTAATTTCTCTTGATTCACTATCACAGTTGAACTTATTCTATGCAAACTCTTCCGAAAGAAGAAACTCTTCCAAAAAATCCTTATTATGTCTAAGGCATGGCTGTGATAATGAATGTTTCAGTTGTTTGTTTTTCACTAAGTAACATAGCTGACCGTGCTCTGAAAATGCTCTTCCAAAATATCATAATGATGGGTAGGAGACAGCTGTGATATCTTAGTTTTTAAATTGCTTTCAGTCTTTATGTTTGCATTTGCACTGAATTGTACAGCCAGGATTGTTCTAAGAAGCTCTTCCAAAATACCAATCATGATGGAAAAAACAGACTGTATAATCCCATAGATTAATGCATGATAACTTAGTTAGGATACTCCGGAGTCTAATTGAATTTAACTCATGCTCTATTATTTTGTTTTGATTTTGATAATGGCTTGTTAGTTCAGCACTGTTTTAGACTAGTGGCATCTTAAGTTCAGTTTTAGCTTAACTCATTGCATTTTCACTCCACATTTAGTTGTCATCCACTACATATTAGATTACTTAAGTTGTTAAACTTAACCAAACAGCCTTCATTATTTACAAAACCTCTTCTTGTTACAAATCTATAATTGATTCATAACCATATGAACAGAAGACAGTATCATTCCAAGGCCTGAGGTACTTTTGCAACCTCCTTTATCATCTCACAAACAAACCTTTCCTCAAAATACTATTCTAAAAAATCTATAACCTTTGAGTGAAGTGTAGAGGTGTCAAACTCAATTGCAGAATAGAGTTAGGAGCTAGTCTTAGAGTAGAAGATCTTATGATGTCAACAATATTTTTCTCCAAACATGTTTCCACAAATCTTTAATCATGGATAAAATGTTGTCTCATTATAAGCTGATTGTTTAGTTGTTTAGTTAGAAGAATTTGTATACTTAGCTGACCATTTCTCAAAACTCTCCCAAAATACCTTTGATGAAAGAATTGGACAAGTTAAGTTTATGTTTTGATTCATTTCCTTAAAGTCATTATCAAGCTTGGTATTCTGCTTAGTCATAGTTTAGGTTTGATTATTGTTTCAGTATTTGCCTTTGCATTTGTCACTTGTCATCAACCAATTAGGCTTCACTCTGTTTTCAATCATTAGCTTCTTTCCACTAGCTTTCTAGTCATTTTCCTTGTGAACATAAAACTACCAAAAGACTAAAAACATCATAAATCATCACAAAAGACCAAAAACATCATAAAACACTAAACACAACGCATTAAGAGACAAACACCTAGGCACATACGGTGCACTTCACTTCAGCAATTTACCAACCCTGGTTGACAATTAAATGAACTCAATTTAGGAGACTAGGTTGAGACCAAACAGATATTATGATACACAATATGGTTTTGCATCTTTTTGTGATGATTTCGGTTCGCCATTTGTTTATTCTATGGTTTCCTTATTGTATATGCATGTGATAAATGTCAATATAGAATGTTATTTGCAATATTATCTACATAATAATTTTGTTTTCTAGGGATGTGACTAAATGTAATGGATTCAAATTCACGTGCCAAAATATTAACTTGTAGATATTTTCTAAATAGGATAGGATTATGCACATGATAAGAGGTGTTCAATTGCATGAAAAGTAGTAAGGAATCAAGAAAAACGTACAGGTGAAGGATGAAAAGATCAAGGGAATCGGCTAACAGTCCTATCACAACATCATATTCAGCCTGGTTGTTCATGTAGTATCTGATGCAAACGTCATTGGAGTGAAATAACGAATAAAAAGGGGTAAAAATGGCCCAAGTTGTCAAGGAAATATTCTTAGAGAAGCGACTCGCACTATCAGCATAACTGATATGAGGTGTGGATGATGGATCCATTTAAAAGACGTAAGAAGAAAATGAATGAGATGGTGGGAGATGCAAGATACCTAAATGTTGGAAAGAAAAAGATACACACATTTCAATGGGCAATGATATGGGTAAAATTTCTTGAGGTAGTGTGCATTGTGAGGGTTAGGAAGGATTTCACCTTATGGGCCCTCTAAAATGTATGCCCCCTTACCCAAACACTTACGAATGATGTAAGGACCGAGACATAATGGTTAAAACTTCCCATGCCCCAAGACATCATGAGCTTGATCATAGAAAATAAAAACCTCACCTTCATGAAAGGTACGAGAGTGGACTTTATGTGCATAATGAGCTTTGGTGTGTTTTTTGGCTGCTTTAATGGTTTGCAATGCAACACGACGATATTCATTGGCATGCTCAAGAATGATAAGTCATTGTTATAAAGGTTAGGTGTCTAAGAGGTGTTCGACAGCAAGGTGGATGGAGGGTATTTCACACTCGATTGGTAAGACTACCTCCTCTCCAAAAACCAGGTGGAAAGGAGTAAACCTAGTAGCAGTTTTGAGAGAGGTATTATATGCCCACAAAGAAAGGAAGAGCATAATATGTTAGTTGGTATTATGTTTATTCATCATTCATTGAAGCATGGTTTTAAGGATTTTATCGACCACTTCAACTTAGCCATTCCCTTGGGGGTAATAAGAGGATTAATATTGGTGTTTGAAGCACAATGGAGAGGATTTCTCATGCCAGATATCATCTTCAAAATGTCAGTCATGGTCAAAAACCAATTTTTTTGGAACCCCAAATCAAGTGATAACATGGTTAAAGAATAAAATGGTTGTAGTAGCTACAATGTTATTAAATGTGGCATGTCTTCAGCACATTTGGTGAAATAGTCGACGACCACGATATTATACTTATGGCTATTAGTAGATGGGGGTCAACACTCCATATAGTAAATATCCCATTTATGGAAAGGATCGATTGTGATGACAATATGGAGGGGAGCAGGTGGAGCATGATCCTTAGGGGTGAATAATTGACAAGTGGGATATTTCTTGACTGCCTCAATGCAATAGCTAAAGAGAGATGGCTAAAAGTAATTGGCGTGCATGATTTTCTAGATAGTGGCCATTCTGGAGAGATGACCACCACAAGTGATACTATGAAATGAATTGATCACTTGCTCAACTTCAACATGGGTTAGAGAACGATGAAGGATAGTGTCGACACCATGACGATAGATATTTTCACTGATGAGGAGATAGTGAGGGGCTCGATGTCGAATGCACTGTTGAGCATCACTATTAATATGTGGGGGGGGGGGGGGGAATTTGTGGGTTCAAAAATAGGTGAATATGTCACCATACCAAAGATAGTCTGACATTATGGCGAGTAGGTGTTCATCTAGAAGGTCATCATTTACCGGTAGGTCATACACACTAGTGGTAAATTCATAAATGAATTCAGCAAGAGCCAAACCTTTCTTACTCTTGGGTGTGAAAAATTCGAGATCGAATTCTTGAAATATAAGGATCCAATGTGCATACTTCCCATTGACAATCCGAAGACTCAACATGAAGACCATGGGGTTGGAACTGGTCATGACTTTAGTGGTACGTGTAAGGATATAATGCCGAATATTTTGAATAGAGAACACAACAACCAACGCTGGTTTTTCTTCATGGTAATAGGACACATGGGGGTTTTTAAGGTTCTCAATAGCATAATATATGAAATTTTGATTTCTAGAAGCATATTCATGTATTAAGACCTCGACGAATGAATAGGTGGAAGCAAAGATATAAAAGATGAAGTCCCTCTCAAAGTTATGTGGACTTATCAAGGGGGCATTATTCAGAGCTCGTTTGACGGCATCAAAAGACTGTTGAGATTGGCCATCTAAAATGAATGGAATTTTAGATTGAAGGAAACTAAGAAACCCACTCGTAGTGGATGCATAGTCAAGAAAAAAGTGACGAATAAAGTTTGCTTTGCCTTGGAGGCTTTGCAACTAGAAAAAGGTACAAGGAGGAGGAAGTTAGAGATTGGCTTGAACTTTGAGAGTGTCAAGAGTGATACCGTCTTTGGACACAATGAAGCCCACAGGTAGTGCAATAGTAACACAAAAGATACATTTAAGGGAATTGAGGTGAATTTTATACTTGAGACATCAAAAGAAGATGGTACACAAATCATGAAGGTGTTGTGACCGATGTTTAGAACGAGCGATGAGATAATTAAGATACACAAGGATAATATGAGCCAAATTGTGGAAACAGTATGACATGGTACACTAAAAATTGACCCCAACGTTCTTTAAATCGAAAGGCATGATCCTATAAGAAAAATTTCCCCACAAACTAGTGAAAGTGGGTTTAAGTTTAGCAGCATAACAGATACATATTTGGTTATATCTAGAAAATCCATCCATAAAGGAAAGAAACTCATACCCTGCACACTCATCAATGATTTGGTCAATGAAAGGTGTGGGAAAGTTGTCTTTGGGACAACATTTGTTGAGATCAAGGAATTTTGTGAAGACATGAATGGTGCCTTACTTATTTAGAATGGGAATTGGATTGGACACCCATGTGGTGTATTCAATGGGATAGATAAAACTAGCCTACTTGAGCTTATTAATTTCAGCTTTGATAGCCTCATGTTTAGAAGGGTGAATGGGTATATACTTTTTGCAGACACGAATGGTGTCGGGCCATGTGTTGATATGGTTTTCAACAATGGCAGGATTGATTCCAGGCATCTTAGAATAAGACGACACAAAAACATCATGTAATTATTTGAATAACTTAGTGTAAGCATCAATTTCTTCTGGGGTGCATTGTGCCCCCAATGTGATATTTTCTTCGATCCTTAGTTTATTAGAAATTTTAATTTTGAAGGTAGGGGAGATGTTAGACATATTTCCTTCTTCGAAAGAATATGGTGTAGGAATGGGATTTCTAAACTAATAGACTTCACCATGAATGAATTCCTGAGACTCCATAGCATATTTATAATGGGTTTGTTGCAGAAGGAAATATGCACAATAGTGCATCTCATCCCAAGGATAATCAAGGGTGGTTATGGATTCCATTATGTCTTCATCAGAATGAAATATGGGAGTACGGGAAGAAGAGAGCCCACATGGTGAAGAGGATCTACTTGAAGCATATTCATGAGAGACAAGGTTCACACATGCATCATCATAAAGTGGAGACTAATGGCTAGTATATGGGACATCTACTGATGTCTTGACCAAAGTATTCACCGAAGAAGGTTCAATGAAATCCCAATAGGAAACTCCAAGAAAGTCCCAATAAATTAATGCCATGGATGATGATAGGTATATAATAGGGGTGGTACTATCCACCATCTCGACATCAGGAGGAGGGATCAGGATGGGTGGTTGAGGGACCTCCTATTCTCGTACAATAGTGGGACCAAAATTGGCAAGTAGAGGGGAGGTGGACTCAGTACGAGAAGAATCTAACTAACTAAGAACCTAAAGGTTATCATGAAAGTCTTCAAGATGGGAAAAATGATGAGAATAATGGTCATAGTTATCACAAAAAGCACAAGCTTGATTCATGCGTAAGGATATGTTCATATTAGCTAACTCAAGTAAGGTGACATGGACCTCAAAAATGTTGGATTCATGAAATGTATCAGAGACCACATTCTTGATATGAGTGAGCTCAGGACAATTATTGGTGGCATATTAAACAACATCACACAAAGTGCAAGTAGGAGTAGGATTCAGAGGCTTAGGAGGAGCTAGAGTTGGTGCGGGTGCATTGTCTTTGTGTCCCTTTTTCTAGGATTCCCACCCCCCCCCCCCCTCACTAGATGCTTTTGAAATAGGAGTAGTTCTCTTTTGAGGTTGTTTTGGAACTAAACTTAAGGAAGGGATAGGAACAACAAGTTGAACTGAGGTAAATGAAGTATAAGGTTTGATTTTATCGGGAGCAGTGTTTGCGGGAGGATCAATGTACGAGACTCAGATCCCCAAGGAGATGTTAGGTAAACTTAACTAGCATGACAGGTGTAGGAACGATTCCAGTTTGCGAGAATAAAAGGGTATCTGACGAGAAGGGTAATGACCAGGGGGAACTGATCTTGAATGGTTTAGAAATGTGGGAATGGTTCTGGGTTGGAAAGGTCTAGGAGAGATACCAGCAGAAGGAAATGGACCTTGAGGAATAATACCTGAAGGATGGGTTGAGTTGGGAGTAGCAGGATGCAGAGGTGCTGACTGTTGTGAAGGTGTATCGGACCTCTTATGGGTGGCCCATGATGCTTGAAGAATGAAAACAATCAAAGATCTAGGCTCCGAAGGGGTAGGTGGTGGACCATCATAAGCACCAAGTAGTGTGGAATCTTTGTAGACTCAAGGTGAAACATTTCTGAGGGAAGGGATTGTCTTATTTCCAATAATTGATGAGATAATGGATAGAGGGGAAGTCTAATACTTAGGATCATAGTAAGTCAATTGATCTATAGTGACGATATATCAATTATGAGGAAAGAACATTTTGAGGAAGACCGAAAATGTGACAACGTACATGGAATAGGCGTAACTACGACCCAAAAGGATGTTATAATTTAATGGGGCATCAATGACCTCAATGTTAATAAAGACTATATTTTTGGAAACGGTATTTGGATAGTTGTGATATAAGCTGAGGGGCTACAAGGGATGACTGTCCCAAGCACAGAGAGTGATGGTGGATGGGGACAGGTCAACTGAACCAATTTTCTTCCAAACATTAGTGGCCATCACACAGGTCGAGGTGCCTTCGTCTATGACACACCGCTGAACAATGGTGTTTCTTATGGATACTAGTATTTGAAATGCAACGGATGAAGGAAGGGGGGATGTTTCAATTAGTCAACATCAAATAAAATCATACGATTGTTACAACGATCCATAACTTCCAAAGAATGGAGTATATCTTTCTGTTGGGATGGGAATGTCTGTAGGAATTCTAGCGTTTACATGGTAGCAGGAGATTGGGCCAGGTCATCTACTATGTTATAGGTATGGGTGACTTTAGTAGAAGAAGTGTTTCAACGTAATGGACCTTTGAGGATCTTAGGGACAACCTATACCTTAGGTGGAGGGATCTGTAAGGTACCATTTGATGACGACATGGGTCTTAGAGTGGAAACTTAGGGTTGGGAATCAGTCATCGACTTAACAGGAGGCTTGTCATATTGGCACAATCAATTCTAAAGGTTAACTTGTTTGGTACTAACTTCATCAGAATTCATCATAAGGATCTGATAATCATTATGACCATATTCTGAAGGTTGGGGAGCTGCATGACCTTGTGTAGGTTTAGTAGCAAGATACCCTTAATGAGGAAAAGGATTAGTAAGCACAACCAATTGAGATGAAGCAGGAGGAGGAGGTGGTGGATCAATGGGTTGAGGTCCTCTAGAAGCAACTACTTGAGCTTCCCATACTTTTTGCATTTGAGGTAAAAGTGGACACTCATGGGTATAATGTCCAAATACATCACAATAGGCACAATGTTGACCATAACTCATCAGAGGTGGAGTATATGGTGGAGGTTGAGGGTATGAAATGGTTCCAACGATACTATTTGTAGTGTGAGATGAACTCGGTGCATTTGTAGCACCGATCCAAGACAAATTAGGAAGAATGGTATAACATAATGTTACTGTGCATAGATTAGGTCATATTTCAAAGCTACTTAGAGAGCATCTTCCTCAGATTAAGGGAAGTGTGAGGCGAGATCATTACCTATGGGGACCAAAATAAATCTAAGGAACCAATCAATGTAAACATGGTCTTCAAATTCAGGTGCCCTACACATGCTCCTCCTTCTACGCCATTCTTGAACATGGTCAGATAGGAAAGTGGAAAAAGTTTGATGAAAAGAAGTCAAGAGTTTGGTACTAGTGTCATAACGTAGAAGTAAATGAAAATATGATAGAAATTCTTTGGAAATAGTTGCGAAATTGGAATGAGAAGATTTGGGTTGATCTACATGCCACTTAGTAGCAACTCTAGTAAGAGTGTGTTGGAAAAGGTGAAGACAGATGGAGTCTTCAGTGATAGAATTGGATGAACACCACATATGGAATGAGCGAACATGATTTGTTGGATCATCTCCAGGATTTCCTTCAAACTTGGACGTGTAAGAAGGAAGCTTGGTAGGCATAGCAGGCCAATCAGGGTTATGGAGAGGAGGGTCATTGATAAGCTGGCTAAAATAAGGGAGATTCAAACCAACCATGAAGTGTAGCAATGGTGTACGAGTGACCATAACGTTAGAGGTTCCACTGAGGGGTTACCCTAGTTAGTACCTGGGTTACAACCTTGGTTTCTTGCACCCACGTTGGTGCCTGACATGGTGACAGTACAGGGTTGAGAAGACGTAGAATCGAAGGAAGAACTAGAAGATTCAATAGAAATAGAGTCATAATGAGGACTCGATGGAGGACTGTGAGGATGAACCCTAACTTGCCGGGGAGGAGTAATATGTCCTAACAGAAATTGAGGGTGAAGGCTTCGAATTCTCTACAAAAATTTCCTATGGGGTGTAATGATGTCAAGACGATGAGGACCCAAAGGAATAAAGGATAATAGGGGAAAAAGAGTAAGAAACACCAAGAAAACACCTAATTTAGTGGTGCCATGTGTAAACTAACTATATTAATATGCTACCTGAATTCAAGAAAACACATCCTATCAAATATAATTACCTCTAACCTATAGGTGATCTAAGTCCCTAAAAAATCCTAAAGCTATTGTTTCAGATGGCCTTCCAAAGAAATTCTTACTTGACGGAATCTGATCCCCACAAGTAGAGTTGTCTAGAGAAAGGTCGAGTAAAGAACCGACTGCTACCAGCAACTAGTCCTATGATTGGTCACTATGGTTACCTTTGTCCCACTAGGGTGGTTGAGTCTTGATCTTCTTAGTGATCATCTACCACACAAAATTCCCTACCACAAGTTGGGTAGCCCCGAGGAGAACCTCTTGCATGATGACCTAGTCTAACCCCCTTTGAATCGGGTTTCTGACACACTCCAACTTTGGACCGTGTGATGGTGAAGGATTTTAAGCTCCATAAAAATCCAACTTCTATGTCTCAATGTAATTTATCGATGGGTGTTATTGGAATCCTATCCCACTGATCCTACACCTAACTACACAGATTGTTTGGCACTAGTGCCCAAGTGGGCTTAATAGTTATTTGGTGCGTTTCAGGTCTTGGCTTGGTGGTGCTAACCAAGCTCATCTTCACTTAGGGTGTGAAAAGTGTGTTCAATGTGTTAGTTAATTGGGAATGTTATATGATTCCTTGTGCTGTTGAAATTAAAGTGCTGAAAAATTGTAGATAATGTTGTAAATGGAAAGTAAAATAAACAACCAATCCAAGCACACAAACCCCACAACAATGTAAACTGTGAAACAAGAACTATGAAAAATTGTAGATAATGTTGTAAATGGATAGTAAAATAAACAACCAATCCAAGCACACAAACCCCACAACAATGTAAACTGTGAAACAAGAACTATAAACTCAAAATGAGAACTCTAACAAAAAGTCCCCAAAAAACATGAAAAAACAACTCGAAAATGAAATGTGATGATGGAATAACAATTTTTTTTCTAGGGTAAAATTTAAACATGTTTTAAAAGTGGCAATGAAACCCAAATTTTTATGTGCAAAAAACACCCTGAAAACGAAATTTTTTTATGCTAGAATACCGTCTTTCTTTTTTTCAAGATAGAATTTTAACATTTTGAAATAATGACGTAAAAGGGAAAATATCATAACTCCAAAAAAACTTAAAATTTCAAAAGAAAAATGAAAACAAAAAATTACAAATAAAAAATAAAATTAAAATAATGAAAAAATAAGAAATAATAATAATAAAAATAAGTAAATAAAAATATATATTAAAAAATAAATAAATAAATAAATATATAAAAATATATAAAAAGAAAAAAATAAATAAATAATTGATTATTTAAATAAAGAAAAATAAATAAATAATACTTTATTAAATAATTAAATAAAAAACAAATAAAAAGAAAACTTCAAATTAAATCAATAAATAATACATTGAAAAAAACTCGTTTAAAAAAATCAATAAAATTAAAATATTAAAAAATTTAAAAGATTTAAAAAAACATAATAAAAAATTCAAAATAATAATTAAAAAAACATTATATATATATATATATATATAATAGTTAAAAAAAAAAAAAAATTTAAGAAATTAAAAAATAAAAACTTGTCAAAAGAATTTAAAAAATCGTACTGGCTGGTTTGAAACGCGTCGATAAAAATTTCTTACATGTGATTTTCACCGAAAATTTCTTATACACAAAAAAAAAACATGAAACCAATTAAATAATAATAATAATAATTCGGCCCCTTAGGTCCTTAGGCGGGCTCAAGGGACCACCATCCTAGGTGGGTGGAGCTGCACAACTCCGCCAACCCAGGACAAAGGCCCCTCTGGCCACTCGACCGCTTTAAATTGATTCTCAGAATCAGCTTCAGGCTGTCGAGTGGCTAGAGGGGCCTCCCCTTTGGGCTGGCGAAGTAGTGCAGCTCTGCCCGCCCAAGGTGGCAGCCCCTCGGGCCCTTGGGCAAGCTCATGTCAATTCTCATAATCGGCTTTAGCCCACCTAGGGGGCCTGAGAGGGCTGAATTTATTAGTATTATTATTATTATTATTCATCCTAATATATTTGGATTTTAAGGGTATTCCAATTTTTTGTTTTTTGTTTTCCTTTGCAATGTTTTTATATAATGAAAGTTTTAGTTTTTTTTCCAAAGTTTAAAAAAATAATAATCTAATATCTTGAGATGATGATTTATTTATATTTTTAAAAAATCGACAAAAAATATACATTTTGAATATAGATATAATTAAAAAAATATGTAGTTTAGGACATTTTAGCTAAAAATAACACGTTAAATAAAATAAATTTTGAAAATTTTGAATTAAAAAATTAGAAAAATAACAAATTTTTCGATTTTTTTATAAAGACATTCGAAAAATAAAAATTCAAAAAAATGTTCCACATAGAATTTGAAGTAATTAAAAAAAAAAAAAAAAACCTACAATTTAAAATAATAATAAAAATCAAAAACATAAAAAATAAAAACAAAATGCAATTAATATATAAAATTAAAACTTAAAGAATAATATTTTAAAAAAAAGAACAATAATAAAAACCCATTGAAAAAAAATTAAACTTAAACAATGAAAAACAATAAAAATAATAGAAAAGAAATTGAAAAAAAAAAGCTTAAAAAAATGAATAGAAAATTTAAAAAACGTATAAAAGAAAAGTAAAAAATAAAAAACATATATATATATATTAAAAATAAAAAATAAAAAAATTAATTTCTGGCCCCTCGAATCAGCCGGTAGACTGAAGGTGATCCTCAAAATTGCCTATTGTTGGAGCTGAAGGCAGGTGATTCTGAGAATCGCTTTCAGCTGAAGGAAATTCTCCCAATGGCTTCCACTGAATGGTGATTCTGAGAATCACCTTCAGGTGGAGGCGATTCTGAGAACCACCTCGCCACCGTGGAAGCAATTTTGAGAATTGCCTCTCCTTCGTGGAGGCAATTCTCAGAATTGCTTCCAATTGAAGGTGATTCTCAGAATCGCCTCTAGATCAAAATCCCCTCCAACAGAAGGCGATTCTGAGAATCGCCTCTAGCTCTTGACGATGATTCTAAGAATCACCTTCAGCTGGAGGAGATTCTAAGAATCGTCTCCAGCTAAAAGCGATTCTGAGAATCGCCTTTAGTTGGAGGAGATTCTGAGAATCGCCTCCAAATGAAGGCGATTATCATAATCGCCTCTAGGTGTAGGCAATTCTAAGAATGATTCTGGGAATCTCCTTCAAATGAAAGCGATTCTCAAAATATCCACCGGGTGGAGGTGATTCTAAGAATCTCCTTCAGCCCTCTGGGTGGCACGAGGGTCCTCTGCCCTGGGCTTGAAGATTCTCAGCCCAGGGCGGAGGCCCCTCAGGCCACCTGGTTGGTTGAAGATGATTCTGAGAATTGCCTTCAACTCGCCAAGTGGCCCGAGGAGCCTCTGCCCTGGTTTGGTGGTGCTATGCAGCTCCACTAGCCTAGGGCAGAGGCCCCTCGGGCCACCCAGGATGTTGAAGGTCGGGTGGAGGCAATTCTAAGAATCCCAGGGTAAAGGCCCCTCGGGCCACCCGATGGGCTGAAAGTCAATTATGAGAATCAGATTTCAGCCCATCGAGTGGCCCAGGGGCCTATACCCTGGTTTGGTGGGCTGAAAGATGATTTTAAGAACTGACTTTCATCCTATTGGGTAGCCACATGGGCCTCTGCCCTGGGCTGACGGAGCTACACAACTCCGCCATCCCAGGGCAGAGGCCCGGAGGCACCTCAAGCCACCCAACGGGCTAAATGTCGATTCTGAGAATCGACTTTAATTTTTTATTTAATTTTTTATAATATATATATATATATATATATATATATATATATATATATATATATATATATATATATATATATATATATATATATATATATATATTTCTTATTTTATTGGTTTTATTTTTTTAAATTTAATTTTTTCATTGCTTTTTATTTTTTATTTTTTTTCTTTTATATAGATTAATTCTAATTTTTCGTTTTTGAATTTTGTTATGTTTATGATTTTTATTTTTATTTTTTAAACCGTAGGTTTATTTTTTATTTTTTTAATACTTAAATTTTTATGTGAGTTTTTGTTTCCAAATGTCATTATTTTTTATATTAATTTCATAAAATTTGTTATTTTTTCAATTTTTTTATTCAAAATTTCCATAATTTTATTTTATTTAACGTGTTATTTTTAGCGAAAATGTCCTAAAATACATAATTTTTTAACTATATGTAGATGCAAAATGTATATTTTTTGTTGAGTTTTTAAAATTATTATTTTTTATTAACAATTATTTTATGTGTATTGAAATATTAATTAGCGACATATAAAAATAAACGAAATCATAACCTGAGTATATAATTTTACTATTTTTTTATACTTTGGGGAAAAAAAATCATTATAAACAAACATTGCAAAGCAAAACAGAAAACAAAAAATGACAACTTCAAAAATGGTTAAATAATCAACATTTAAAAAAGAAAAATAACTTCAATTAGGACATAAGAAAATTTCAAGTGTTAAAAATATGTCTTAAAAAAATTTGTTGATGTTTTTCAAAATCCACGTGAAAATTACCACCAATTAAAAACAAAATCAACACTTCGTACATTAGAAAATTTAAAGTGTCAAAAATAAGTGCTCTGAAATAAGTGGTTGATGTTGCATTAACACTTTTCAAAATTAGCATGAAAATTACTAACATTTAGAAAAGCATATTCTTACTTGATACATCAAAAAATTTAAAGTGTCAAAAATATGCTAAAAAAAGTGTATTATGAAACAACACTTTTCAAAATCAGATCATTTTTTGCTACCTCAAAAAAAAGGTGTATTCCGAATCACTTTTCAAAATCAGATGATTTTTTGCTACCTAAAAAAATAAGTATATTTTGAATCAACACTTTACAAAATCAAATGATTTTTTGCTACCTCAAAAAAGCGGGTACATGTTTCAGTTCTTGTTTCACAATTTACATTGTTACGCTCAGAAAGGCTATCAAATAGCTCAAAAGGAGGAGGAAAATAAGCTACTCAAAGGCACACAAATGGCCTAAAATATCTAATGTCAAAGGGACTATGATCTAGAGGCACTAATTTGTTGTAAATGGTGCAGACAAACAACAAAAATAAGAGGTGAAAAATACTGCAAATGAAGGGAAAGAAGCTCTAAAACATAGGAAACATAAGGGGATCCTAAGGGAGGAAGGCAACACTAAACTCAAAGGGGAGTTAAATGGTGAAGAAACCTATCCTAAAGGGTTATAAATTACTGGATCAGGCTCTGAAAATTAGTGGCTGAAAATGTTGTACCCTAGACTCCTAAACTTATTAAATCTCTTCCTAAAAAGGTGGAGGTGTACTCTAACCTCTAGGGGAATTTTCTCCTTCCTCAAAGAGAGAAAAAAAAAGAGAATCTAGGCCTAGGGGAGACTCAAAAGAGAAAATAAACCCTTCCCAGTTCACACACAACACAGTCAACAATTCTGAAAAAATTATAAAAATAAAAATTAAATAAAAAAGCACAAAACGAAGGTACTGACCTGGAAATAGTTAGATATTGATTTGGTCAAAAATGTTGTATTATTGTTTTGGAGAGGGAAAAGATATTCAAAATGGTCAAATTGTTAGGATATTCTGACACATAGGAAATAGTTAAGTATAACTTGGTCTAGCGTAGAGATAGGTAAAGTGTGTTTCTTTACTATATAAATTTGTAACTTATAATCCAACAGTCACGATATGTAGTGATCTAACAGTTCACTCTCTCTTCAGTATTACTAACTAGGGAAAATTTTAAGGATAGAAAATTATCTTGAAGTTTAAAAAATTGGCGAATCTCACTAGTCTCTAATATGCAAACAATGAAATGTTTATTGATGCATTTGTAAAATTATTCAAATTTATAATGAAATTATATATATTGTCTATATAATGTTGGCGATTTTTAACGTAAAATAAGTTTATATTGTAAAATTTGGGCGAATCAATTTTATAAAAAAATGGAAATTGGCAAATATTTTTTTTGGAAAAACTGCAGCGGGAGGCTAATCGACCTCCGTGGCGGAATCGGCCTCCCACCGTAGGAGGGCGATTCCCGGAATCGGCCTCCCGCCCAGGTGGCGGCGGAGGCCGGCTGCTGGGCGTGCGGCGGGAGGCCAATTCTGGGAATCAGCCTCCCGCCTAGGTGGCGGCAGAGGCCGGCCGCTGAGCGGGCAGGGGGTTGCATGCAGCCTCCCCACCCACCAAGCGGCCAGCCTCCGTCGCCACCTGGGCGAGAGGCCGATTAGCGGCGCCACCACAATCAAAAAATTCTTTTTTTTTTATTTTATTAATTTTTAATTTTTTTTTTAATTAAAAAAATTTAAAATTATTTTTTTTTAATTCAAATTTTTTATTTTAAATTTAATTTGTTTTTTTTTTTTTTTTTTAAATTTAATATTTTAGATTAATTATTTTTTAAAATTTAAAATTTATTTATTAAATTTTAATTAATTTATTTATTTTTTTAATCCTTTAGTTTATTTAGTTTTTCATTTTTAAATTTTATAAATCGTTTCATTTAAAAAAAAACAATAAATTTATGGATATTTGTTTTTTAATTATTTGCACGTGGTTTTTTTCATTTTTTTCATCTTTTTATGATATTTTTTTATTTTAATTTTCTTTTTCAATTTTCAATTTTGTTTTTTTTAATTTGTTTTTTTCGTTAATTTTAAAATTTGTATTTTTTTTTCTTATTATTATTATTATTGTTTTAATTTAATTTTTTCTTTCTTGTATTTTATTTTTTTTATCTAAATTTTAATTTTGTAATGTAAAATTTTTTTATTTTTTATTTTTTTTATTTTTTTTTTAATTATATGGTTTTTTTTAATAACTTAGAAAAAAATGTTTTTGATGTTTTTTTTTTTTTTTGGTAAATTTTTGTTTTTTTTCTTTAAATTATGTGTTTTTTTTTTCAAATTTTGTCATTTTTTTTAATATAATTTTCGAATATTTTTGTTTTTTTTTTGTTTTATTTATTTATTTTTGTTTAAATTTTTATTTTTACGAGTTAATTTATTTATTTTTTTACATTTTTATTTGTTTTTTTATTGTTTTTATTTTACTGCATCAATACGTTTCAAAATTAGCATGAAAATCACTAACATTTTAAAACAAATATTCATACTTCATAAATAAAAATATTAGTGTCAAAAATGTGCACAAAAAAAAAAGAGGTGATTCTGCATCACCACTTTTCAAAATCAGGTGCTTTTTATGATACCAAAAAAAAATAGGTAACAGTGCAGTTACCTATTTCATCGATAACAGTGTTTGAAAAAAAACAGTTTTACAGGTTATATTTTCGGAACGCTAAAATTTAAAGACGAGAAAATTATCTGCAATAGTGCATGTAACTTTGAAAAGGAACAGGTTTACAGGTTAAATTTTCAGAAGGCTAAAATTTAAAGGCCAGCAAATTATCCACAAATAATGCATGTAACTTTGAAAAGGAACGGATTTTACAGGTTAAATTTTCGAAAGACTCTCGAACCTGTGCCGATCCGCGTAATGTCGATGTCTTCCGAAGATCAATTCGCCTCGGATTAAGGAAACAAAAGCAAATTTGGACCAAACCTGGACGTAAACGATGGAAGATTAATCCTGTCACAAGCTGTGCTACAACAGTTACATGTTTACTGGGGACACTTGTATACTATACCAAAGAAGATTAGGACAGAGATCCGAAAAATGATGGCTAACTTCATTTGGGGGGGTAGAGAAAAGAAAAAGGGCATTCATTTGGCAAGGTGGGATCAGTTAACATGCCGAAAGGATGGAGGGGTATGGGGGCTATTGGATTTGTGACATTTTAGCAACTCTCTTCTGCTGAAGTCCATGTGGAGAAGCCTCCATTCCGGAGGAACTTGGCAGGATGTCATTATTCACAAATATTTGGGAGGAGCTTCTTTAGAGGATCTGTTTGTCTTGGGATGGAAATTTAGGAGTGGTAGTTCTGCTATTGGGAAGGGATTTGGTAAACTGTGGCCGGTTTTAAAACAACACCTGATGTGGCAGTTTGGCAACGGAAAAAAAATCTTGGTTGGGAGCATTAATATGATGGGAATCTGGAAAAATCTTCAGTTTCCGAAAGGCTTGAAGCTTTTCTTAAACCAGAAAGGGATCTTTTACCTAAGCCAATTAATTGTTGAGTGGAAGGGTGATATCCCGATTTGGAAGGAAAAGGTGAACGTTGGTCTCTTTGGTAGCTGGGGTGAAGCATGGGATGCTTTTTTAATCATGCTGAGAAGGCAGGGCATATGCAAAATGCGAGAAGGGGACCTTCTAAGATGGGCAGACTCTAAATTTGATAAGGGGCCGAGAGTAAATGAAATTTACAGTTCTCTTATAGAACAAAAGCTGGAAATGGTTCATGACTGTTGGTTTGGGATCTTATGGAAGGTAGATGTTCCTGTAAAAATGATTATTTTCCTGTGGCTGGTAATGAATGACAAAAACTTGACCTGGAGGAACCTACAGCGAAAGGGATGGCAAGGACCTGGTTTTTGTATCCTATGTGGCGCAAATGAAGAATATAATAAGCACCTATTTTACTTTTGTCCATTTGCAATAGAGACCAGTCAACTTCTTATTGAATGTTTAAAAATTCAGATCCCACAATTTGAAGGCACCAAGGATTGTTTGCAATGGTGGATGCAAAGGGGAAAAAGTTTATGGCCAATTCCAATCCTTTTTCATTGGCATCTATGGTGTGGGAGAAACAAGAAAATTTTCGAGGGTCAATACGTGAATCTGGCAGACATTGTAAACAAAATATATATGGAATGGGCCAGCATAAATCGAAAGGAGAAGCCCACTAAAGATTTATCAAAAATACTTGTCCCATTTCAGTTTCAATATCTAGTGGGATATTTTGATGGTGCGTCTCAAAAGTCTATTATGTGGTTGTGGAGTTTGGCTGTGTTTATCTACAGGATGTCATTATAAATTGTTCTGGAATGGTGGATTTGGGACAAATATGAAAGCGGAAATAATGGCTTTATGGGGCCTTATGTGGTGGGCTTCTTTTCTTGGTGAAGAACACATTTGGATCGTGGGTGATTCAAAGGTCTTGATAGACCACCTAAATCACAATGCAAATATTAACTTGGGCCCACTCTCTCATTGGCTCCGCAGAATTGAGATTTTAAAATCAGTTTTTATAGGTATTACTTTTCAGGAAATTTATCGTGAAAAGAACACTGTTGCATATTATCTATCAAAACAGGGGTTGAAGGATGTTTCTGGAAAGATGAACCACCAGCTTTTTAATGCACAAGGTCTTCAGGCGGAAGGCTCTATCCTGATAATTTAAGTGCTGTGTGATTTTGGGAGGCTGTTTCATTAGTTTACAGTTTTAATATTGTCGATATTTCTTCAGTAAAACATTGTTGTTTCCTTTTGTTAGAGCTAGGCAGTAGAAATACTTTCTGTATTTTTCTAGGCCTTTCTGGGGGCGGGGGTTACAGTTCCAGTTTCAAGGTATTAATCAGTAAGACACTAGTCTGTTTTTGTTCGCACATGTTCTGTGATGACTTTTTGATATTATTTGTAGCTCAGGGAGTGGAGGATCATTGTTATTCAGGTGGTGTAAGACTTTGTTTTGGTTTTTCCTGGTACATTAATATAAACCAGGGTATTTTTCATACTGAAAAAAAAAAAAAAAAAAAAAAATGGATGACAAAGCTGCAGAGATGATGATTGCCGTTGTGACAGATTCAGACTTAAAGCCCAAATTATTTTCCTTTAAATTTCATGAGAAAAGGCAAGCGTTAGACAAGCGTTAAGCTTTCTGAGGGATAGCTACCTGCGCACGCATCTTCCCTGTGTGTCTTATCTCCATGTATTCGATGAAATTATTGTGGAATCGCTCCGCCCTTCAGGTCCTGTTGTCTGGGCTAAGGCTAGCTCCATGAGCTATGCCATCCAAATTGAGAATCATGAGCGAGCCATTGGCCATCAGCAATATTATTAAATTGAGAATCAATAACCAAAAATTTGATGAAATATGGGTCATCTTGGAGTCAAAGTAGTGCATTTTTTTTATATAATATTCTATAATTGCTTAAATAAATCCAAGACAATAAATTAATTAATTAATTTGTATTTAATTTTAGAATTAAATTTATTATATACCTACACTCACTCTCATGATTTCGATGTCATATTTGTCTTTCTAATTTGGGATAATTATTAGGATGATGTCAACACTTACGTTAATTTCATATTTCATAGTATGTTTTTTCTGCTACTCAGAATCATTCTTTAATGTTTAGAGATTGAAAAATAGTTTAATATATGGAGGTTTTCAATTTTTTTTTGTTATTTTTAATTATTTTTTATTTTTCATATTTAAATTTGAAATTTTGGAAAAATAAATTTCTCAGTTAAATTTGAAATTTTGCAACAAAATTCAAGGATGTTGTTAACACTAGAAAATCGTACAGAAGAAAACGACATCGATTAATGTCGAGCCTAAGGATTTACACGATAGGGATACATTATGGAATCAAAAATATTGAGGATCTCTAAAGTTTGGAGAAATTCAAAATTGGACTAGTCATAAATGTCTAAATGCGTGTTTTTTCCTTCGAGAAGAGCGCCTTCTGCGCGCACTGGAGCTCGATAAGCGTGCATTCCTGGAAATGGAAAAAATTTCATTTCCGGGACCACAAGCAAGCAAATGACAATTTCTCCTTATGTGAAAGCTTCCTAAGGACAGCACCAGCGCCTCCTTAGGCCTTGTGTGAGCACACAAAAGCATATTTCAGCCCACAATGGAATATTGCCCCTCCCTTGGGTCACTATCCAGCGTGTACCAAGGGAGGGAAGGAGGTTTGAAAGCTCACCTATATAAACCCTCAAAGAGATGAACAATGTGTGATCACAAGGTTATGCTAGCCAAAGTTGCCCAAGAAACACCAGCTGTTTGTGTGAACCAAGGAGCAGGAGCTGAAGAAGAGGACTCAATTGTTGGCCACCCAACAATTTCAGTCCATTGCAGCAAAGAGAGAGAGTTGAACTGCGTCAGAAGGCAGAACTTAAAGGACAAACATCCTTGCGTCGGGTCCTAGAGCCTCTGCCTAGGCCCTTCGGCAAGTGGGTAAGATTTGTATTCATTCCAAGCATTTAATGAGAAGAAGGCCATCAAGCCGTTGTTTACCTTGTTATTGTTTGGAACTCTCTATTTAGCTTCTTTTTGTGTTTTTAGTTTTACTTTTTAACAGAGCATACTTAAGTGTATTACTTCATTTTAAGGCTTATACTTCTGAGCTCCCCCTTGATACTGCCTGTTACTTATGGTTAAGAGAAAAGACCATATTCTCTAAACGCGTGCGATTTCGTACACCTGTGTGTTGAATCCACCACAACAGGATTGGCGACTTCACTGACGTGTTTCAAGTTTATGTGGTTGTGCCATTGTTTGCAGGAGACCCTTAGTCTATGCTAGAGTGGAGCTGACAGTCCACTGACCCATCTTGCAGTCCTTAGACTCACTGAGGTGACAGACTAAAGAAGGCAACTCCTAATTTTTTTTACTTGCAGGGATTTTGCGCGTTGTTTTTACACGCAGATGCGTAGGGCGCGCGTTCAGGAGTGACCTGCACGCAGGAAGGCGCACCTGTCAAAAGTTTTTGCGCGTAATTTGCAGAGAGATTTTTTCTCCCTATCTGCTGCATTTTTTCTGCTTGTAAGTGTTTTGGGAAACCCCTAATGTATTTGCCAACACCTGTGTTGATACCCCATAGCTTCTGAAAACTAATTTTTTCTACTTGTTGTAGGCATTTAGTTAGTTTTCATTTAAGTTGGTTTTTTGAAAAAATTGTTCACATAGTATAAGTAGGGGGCGAATTAACCATTTCTTTCCGAACAATTTATGTTTTTTGCAAATTTTGGTATGCACACTTATTTTAACTAGTCCAAGTAAGTGGCTCATGACCACACATGCATAAACTAGTGTAGAAATTGTTTAGTTTAAATTTCAATTTTTGCATTTAGGACATTGCGGGACTAGGATTAAATCGCAAGTTAGAGTAAGTAATCTCCTCTGTCTTTGCGCCATTGGGTGACCCTAGACAAGCATATGAATGCTCTACATTTGTGATTTTCCATCTCCCTTTAGTCACCCACATAGACTAATTAGGAGGTTTTGGAAGCGGCCCATTATCCGCAAATGATTTTTATTTGAGCAAGGAACAACGTCACATAGTTTAACTAGGGGACATTTGTAACAGATCATTGATATCCATATGTTCAAATTATGAGATTTTTCACCATATGCTCACACACATACACCCACTAAGAAAAGAAAGCCACCTAAAAATAACTTAAACCAACTCACTAAACTCTCCCCACAGGGGCCACAAGAAAAATTATAGTTTAAGTTAGGATCAAGGGGGTAGGAATCCAATAAGCCACCTTGATCACGCTTCATATTTGAAACATAGAAGTTTTGTTTTTAGGGAGCTTAAAATCCACCTATCAGCCCACGGAAAAGAAAACCCGAGCGCGGCAGAGACCCGATTCAGAGGGGGTTAGGCTTAGGCGCAGTGTGTGCGGTATCAGTTGGGGCTACCTGACTCGTCTGATACTTGGTACTGTTAGATGAATACCAAGAAGCCCAAGACTCGAACGCTCATGTGGGATGGTGGTTCTTAGTGGAAAAAACTAGGGCATCCTTTACCCTATAGGTGACGGTGCAGACAAGCACCAGACCCTCTACCATTACCTTGGTTGATTCTCTTTGGCTAGCTGGGGGCGTCGCCAGTTCTTTCAGGACGTTGTGCCAGCACTCACAAGAAATCATCTCAAGGCCCAGTTACTTTTGAGAATGTGAGGATGTTATTAGGTCTTCTAGGATTTTTGAGTATCATGCGCAAACAAACAAAACCATTTTTTTTGCTTGATTGATCACATAGATTAAATTAAAGGAAAAATCATTTCATTTTCGCTTTGTTTTATGTATGTGGCCATAAATTTGACATTATCATAGACTCAATCCCCTCAAAAAAAATTTCCAAAACCTAACTTGGACGACTCTCAAACAATTCAAACGGAACCTCGTCGGTCCAGGCGTCTTTTGGACCTCCCCCCATTAACGAGAGGGGTTCCAAGTCTTTTGTTGTGTAGGCGTCAAAGATGGAACATTTCCACAGTGGTTGGTTCCTCCTTTCTTAGAGAAACCTTCGTTGGGAACCTAACCAGTCTCCCAACACCACATCGCACATCACTCCCCCCTCGTCCCCTAGGGGGCAAAAGAGTGCATCCCATGCAGGAAGCCAGCTGAATTCACAACTAGGTACGTCATAGACTAACCCTCGTTCTAACTAGAACTTTGTGTCTTCACACGTTTCCATGGCGTCAACCTCTCAGTCACCCTTCTTAGCAGCGTTAAATCTACCAGATTTAACCAAGCTCACCAATGACCCCATCGCACACGACCCCAATTGGCCTCCCATGCCCACGAAGCTCCCTTCAGACATACCAAAGTTTGAAGGCAATCAATCGGAAGACCCAGGGAATCATATAATGACCTTTCACCTGTGGTGCTCATCGAATAGCATCATTGACAATACTATTCAATTGAGGCTGTTTCAACGCACTCTCACGAGAGTAGCTGCGAAATGGTATGTCGAGCAACCCCCTGCTTCACACAGAACCTTTAGCACCCTCACTACTACGTTCCTCACTTACTTTTAGTTACCCATTCACCATGATTCGGGAATGGAATTACTGACTCATTTCAGACAATCTCCCTCTACCCACATTTCTGAACATCTCCATGAGTGGAGATGACGTCGTAGCTAATGCAAATCTCAACTCGATGACTGAGTCCTTTTATATCTATTCTTGAAAACTCTCACGGTGGAGATTTCAAAGGAAGTGGCACAACGTAACCCCACATCCGAAGAGGACGCAATCAGTAAAGCCCAACAGCTTGAACTGATTTATACGAATCAGGATACATATACAATATCCTGCCTAACGCCCCGTGCCTGCAATCTTATCAAGAATTTCCAGGCACATCGAACTCTGCAGACGGACTTATTGGGTCAATGACCCAAGGGTACCTAGGCAGCAGTAGTCAGAACCCCAGCTACACACATGGGTCTACCTAGGACATGTCTCAACCTAGATTTCAAAGTCATCATATGCAACAGCAAAATTTGACTAATAGGGTGTCAGCATATCACCAAGGAGGACCTTACCCTTCGGCTAGGGGGGCCCAATACACAGGAAGAAAAACTGACGGAAGAACACCCCCCCAACGGCTAGGTGCAAATATGGGACAGCAGTATGCTCAGTCCCAAGCACATAACCCACCAACGCAAAACAATGCATAGGTGAACTTTGTGCGGCCGTCCCAAAATCAACCACACCAGTATGATCATGAGAATTACCCTCCTAACGTGGTCAAAAGAAAGGTGAAAAACAAACCCAAAGGGAACCCTGGATAGGGGGCAGCAACCAACAGTGCCCACCGCGACCCCGGCCTAGAGATAAATTCAACTAGAACCAGAACCAGGAGCCAAGCAATGCTCAAAAGCAAGGAAAAAAGCCACCTCTATGAACAAACCATTCTTGTTCGATATGTGGTGAGAATGGGCATTATACTCACCACTGTCCCGAACTCCCTGAGCTTAAAAAGCTTCAGAGTAACCGAAGACAAGGAGGATCTTCCCAGACAACTGCAGTCATGCAAGAACCCTTCCCCCATCAAGGAACGATCAGCACTCAGCAGAAAAAAGCCAACAATTACGAGAAAAACTGCCATGAAATTTACATGGCCAGTGAAAAAATGTTTTTTCAAACCCGGAATCGCAGCGATGACACCCCACCAGACACCAATTCGTCAGAGGCTAGTACAAGCGCGCCGACTACACCTTTGACCATTCCAAAGATTCCTTTGGAACCATTGCCAAAAATGGTTAAAGGGCCTAATAGACAAGCAGTTAGCTACTCCAAAGCAGCCCACAATTATAGCATCGTAGACGATTTAGCTCAGTCACCTGCTGTTATGTCCGCTTTGGAGGTATTGTAGTCATGCCCAAAGCAGCGGAAAGCCCTACTTTCCGCCTTAGGCGCTGTCGACCCTGCCAACACGTGCATGATGGCTTTTGATTTAAGCAGAACCACCCCTAGGCTTCCTTCCATGGTCGCCTTCTAGATACCAGTATCAGTACAGAATATCACTCTTCACCAATGTCTCATTGAAGAGGGTGCATCTACATGCATCATGTCAAAGAATCTATGGTAGAAGTTAGGAGCCCCAAAACTCAAACCTTCCGTCATCACACTTAGGGCATATGACGATCAGCCCTTGACCCCCGTTAGTCTCTTCCAAAATGTACTGGCCTGCTTAACCGGAAAAATGGTCCACATAGACATTGTAGTCTTGGACGCTCACTTGGATTACAATATACTCCTTGGACGGAGTTACATGTACGCCATGTCTACCATAGCATCCTCTGTTTTCCGCATCACGATGTTACCCCACAAGAATTGAATCATTACAGTAGACCAGCTGATGCACACTGAAAAACATCTTTTGACCAACAATAATATGGTTCTACCTTATGTAGACACAGCCACTGATGATCTTTCATGGTATCAAGAATATGGCCCTAGCCAATTCAAACTGTCGTCCGTCCTAGGCTCATTCCTAGGAGATCCTCCTATTACCCCTAAGGTATCACCCGATACCACATCAGCCCCGGTATGCATGATGTCCATGTCAAGCACCAAGGTTAGTCAGGACATGGACTCAAGCAGTGACGACACCTAGGCATCAGCTATTGCAGCCTCCATAGTCTATGCCGCCTCCCAAACTCCTTTCCTATACCCACCTCGTGGATTCACCTCTCAGCAGGTCTTGGAAACACTGGTACTACCCAACATATCATTGGCATTCCTAGTGTGGTACCTCGTTCCTCCTCGAAGAATGCCAGCTACCAACGTTACTGTGTTTGGGTTACATCCTCCCGGTCTCGAGGAGCCCCAACCTATCCAAGTAGCAGTCGAAACTGCCCCCGCAAGGTAAATCCCCACTGTGAAACTGGCGACCACGATAAAGAAAATTTCCAAGAAAGGAAAGAAAGTGGTGACCCCCACCATGTAGAAGGGGTCATCAGCCTGCGTTATATGCGATGTCACAGGACACCCCACTCACATATGCCTGGATTTGGACGAATTAAAACCACTCCTCAGCTACGAGGCAAGCACCTCAAAACGTCATTCCCATAAAAAGGAACTTGCCACCAAAAGTACAAGAAAACCACTGTGTACTAATCACGCATGCGCTATCTGTGGCATCTACGGGCACTACACTTATCATTTCCTAGAGGTCCCGCAATGTAGGGATGCCTTACATGCAGTCGAGCGATCCTATCAAAAGGACCCCTCCATCCAGGCATCTGGAAATGAACCGCATACCATCCGGTACCTACAGGAGGAACGAAGGTCACTAGATCAACAACCATTTGTCCCTCCTCCCCCCAAGCCACCATACACCAACCAGGGAAAAGGAAACTTGGTTGCCTCATCCTCTTGAGTTATCAGGCACATCGATTACTGCAGACGACTTGGTTAGGTCCTTGACCTAAGGTAACCTAGGCAGCAATAATCTATATTCAGGTAGATCCTATACGGGGGGGAGTAACCAGCAACGCCCTCCCCCATGATCTCAGTCTGGGGGCAACCACAACTGAAATCAAAACTAGGAGCCAAGTAACATCTCCCAATAAACAAAGGCGACGCCACACATTTGCACTCCTGAAAAATAATTTTTTCAAGCGCCGGCAGGTATGCACCCTCCCATCTTCCTTTCCAAGGTTCATGTTTTTCAATAATATTGAATGAAAAGAAGATGCTTTCACTTGAGGTAGTTGTTTTTTTCAGGAATAACCCACAAACCATTCACAACACTGACCACTAAAAGTTCTGGAGCAGGTATCATTCTACCCTCAGCATGATAGAGTCCTAGAAAAATTTTCATATCTTGAAATCATTTCTCCATTAGAAATAAACCATAGGGTCCTCATACATGACCACGTTTATCATCACCTCACCCTGCATATGATAAACGTCCGCAATGGTTGGTAGAGCTTCCCCTCCATGGCGATCGTCATCTCAAGTAGACCACACATCACCCCACAAGTGATGCCATGGCCATACCATTTTAGTCTGGGAAGCACCTCATGCCCATCCATATATCATGCATAAAGTCAAGTTCACCATTCCAACTCAACCCCCTTCCTAGACGACTGGATTGTACAAGCAGAATGAAAGCGCACCTCCACGCACCGCATTTGGCACACGTTACCTCCATCAGCATTAATCCATCTGCGACATCTTCTACTTCATCAACCCCACACATGAGACCAGCCAATGGGACCCCTACCCCTAGAAAAACACCGTCCTCACACCATCAAGTGAGCGACCCTCTTTCATGTTTTGGGGTACCCGTCTCTGTGTTTTGTACAAAACAAACCCCATTATTTTATTCTTTTTGTACAAAAAACACAAACAACACCCTTCGCCTCTTCGCCCTCATATTGCACTTTTTCCTCCCATGGCAGTAGTCCCCCATTTCCCTTGGTCGAAGTATTTCATACCCTCCATACACGCACCATTATGACAATCATAGTTGGTTCATACCTGCCCTGGAAGTCCTACCGACTTTAGGGATTTTTTCCCTTCAGAAAATACCTATGAATGCTGCCAAATTGCTCAAATATACTTCGACCTCGGGCCACTGAATCCCCATCATCCGTTTTCAGCCACCGCTCACCAACATGCTATTATGAACCTAATTCATAACTTATGTAATAAATAGAGTCATTAATAGAATAAACATAATTATTAATTAATGAAATAGTAATTATGTAATTAGTGACTAAGTTAGCTGAAAAGGCATGTCTAAAAGACATGCCCATCCGTGAAAAGGTACCTGCATAGGTATAAAAGCAGGACCTCATTGTAATCATTTAGTCGTCTTATTATATCATATCAATAAATATTTATTATTATAAATACCTCTTGTGTACATTTATAATTTAAGCCATTTTGCTATTAAGTCTACAAATCTACAAGTCTTGCTGATACAGTAACCAAATCTACAAGTTCCGTTGCTACAGTGGTATCAGAGCCATGGCACATAATATCATCTTACAAGCCTATGAGCGTAGTGTACAAGCCCTGGAACATTGTTTACCCTATAATGTGCCATTACGTGAAGATCCCAAAAAAATTGAGCAGATTAGAAAAATTCAACAAAAGCTTAAGCAATTAGAGAATTCATGTGTACAAGTCACAAACAATTATAAAAAAAATTCTGCAGGTCTTAAAAAAAATTCTGCAGTAATCCATAATAGAGAAGATGAAAAATGTTGTAATAATGAGAAGGCAGTTAGTTATGCCAAGGGAAAATCAAGTAAAACACCCATGTAAAAGTCAACCAAATGCATTCCCCCACCAATGCGTAATAAAGGAAAAAAGGAAGAGAAATGTTGGAAATGTGGAGACAAATGTTTCACATGACATATATGTGCCTTTTATACAAGAAATGAAATTTTCACAGTTCAAATAGAAGATAGAGATATTGAAAAAAATATTTATGATGATGATCCAAATAAAAATGATGTGGATGAGGACTATTGTGAGAAACAAGAAAATGAAAATGTGAACAAAACTCTACAAGATAGCAATGATCTTTCTCAAGATGCTAAACAAGCACAAGGTTGTTTTGAAGAAGATGCTACTGCTGAAGAATTGGTTAATGTGGAAGAAGATACTCCAAAAGCTAGCAATCAACTATCTACCAAAAAAAGAAAACATAGGAAACGAAAGTCCTCATCTATGAGGCCCAAAATACCGGTCGCTGCTGGAAGCAAGATTCTGTTTGTGGGAAATCTTCCCTACTCTGTTGGCCATGGAAATATGTTAAAACTCTTTGAAGATGTTGGGAGGGTGGTAGATATTCGTATGGCTAAACGTATTGATGGTTCTATGAAAGGTTTTTTTCATGTGACATTTGAGACTGCACCAGAAGAGAAGCTTGAAAATGATGCTTTTCTTTAGCTAATACCTATCTTCCCAAAGTCTCATGCTACACATATTCTTGGATTTAAATCCTGGTACTACCAGCGTCAAGATGTAAATGAGCCTATACCTGATGGACTGTATAGCCTTACAGCAGAAGCTGGTGGTGAATGTTCCATAGAACTTATTACAAATCAGAAACTAGGTCTGCTGAAAGGATTTCTTACCGTTGATGATTGGTTGCAATCACATTTGTTGTTGGAGCATCTTTCTCCTCTTAATCCAATTGCACATAAACCAATTTGGAAGATAAAAGAAAAAACTTGTGGATCGTTAAGGCTGAAAATGGATTCTGAGATTCTCAAATGAATTATTCGGAATTGTCCTGTTTACCTGGGTCGTTGTGTTTCTGGTCCCACTGATCAGACTACTGGTCCTGGTGCCATAGAGGTTGCTCTAAAATTTTAACACAGGACCAGCAAATGTTGCAACTATGGCCCTCCTGCTGAGTGGGGTGTTTATGCCACTCTCGGAGGTAGTCATGGTGTTCCTCGTGTGCACTATAAGGGTCATCAAGGCGATTATTATATTATGGTTATGGGTATGTTGGGCCCTATTTTATGGGATTCTTGGAATTCTACTGGGCAAGAGATGTCTACAGAGATGGTGGCATGCATTGCTATAGAATCTATTTACATTCTGGAGAAGATGCATTCTAGAGGTTATGTTCATGGTGAGGAAAAACCTGAAAGTTTCCTACTTGGTCAACCTGGGACACTAGATGAAAAGAGATAGTACCTCATTGATCTTGGATTAGCAATTAAATGGTGGGATAGCAGCAGTAGTCAACCTAGGCATGTAGACTATGACCAAAGGCCAGATGTCTTCAGGGGAACTTTTCAATATGCTAGTGTGCATGCTCATTGAGGAAGAATGTCAAGCAGGAGAGATGATTTGGAATCTCTTGCTTATACTCTAATTTTTCTCCTGCGTGGTAGATTACCAAGGCAAGGATACTAGGGTGAAAACAAAGGCTTCCTTGTTTGCGAGAAAAAAATGTCTACCTCTCCAGAGACACTCTGTTGTTTTTTCCCTCAGCCATTCAAGCAATTCCTCGAATTTGTAATAAATTTGAAATTTGATGAGGAGCCCAACTATTCAAAATTAATTTCGTTGTTTGATGGTATAATTGGTCTGAATCCAACTGTTAGACCAATAATCATAGATGGGGCTCAAAAGGTTGGCCAGGAGCAAGGCAAGTTGTCAATGGGAGAAGATGATGAGGAACAACCAAAGAAGAAGATTCGGTAGGGATGTCGGCTTCATAGTGGATCTCTGTTTACAATGCTCGCCAGCCGATGAAGTAGAGGTACCACTACAATGTGGCAAATTCCAGGCTGGCACAGCATATTGATAAAGGAAATGAAGATGGTTTATTCATAAGCAGTGTAGCGTCCTGCTCAAACTTGTGGGCACCTATTATGGATCCACAGAATAAAATAAAGTATACTCTTGTTCTGGACATGGACGGAACGATGTTAATAGAATTAACTGAGGACCAGTTACGTGTGAATAACTATGAACGATTCTGTGACACAGATTTCCTCATTGAACAGCAAATCACAGAGAGTCCCCAAAAAAGGGCCGACGATATATTGGATAAGCTACCAAACAGCAGCCTCATTCGAAAGAGGCTCATTGAGGGTCTCTTCAGTCCCCATCACCAGTCATTGTTTTCGCATCGCTTGTTTAGAAATTCTTGGCTGTGTAACGCTGTCATCGGCTTAACAAGAATCAATTGTCAATTTAAAATCATAGTGCCGGGTTGGATAAGTATGCAGGCAGGGTTGATACAGTTCACAATCGACTTACATCGTGTTCTTTATTTTGGACGGGTTGTAATTCCGTGGTGACTGGTTGTGGTGTCGGGTGACTGTTCAATTATACGTTACATATCCAATTGGAACATTAACGTTACACAAGGCCGTAATTACATAGTGCACAGTGCATAACTCGACCTTAGTTTTGATTATATAAATTATAATTATATATTATATAATTTATATAACAATTTTATAAAAAATATATGTATATATATAGTCTCAAAAAAAAAAAAAATATGAAGGAATTATAAGGACGAGTTATATGTTCAAGATGTAACACAAATGAAGGAACTTGGAAGGCGATTAAAGTAGAGGAAGTTGTCGAAAAGTTAAGCTTTGAGGACAAAGCTTTTCGAGAAGGAGGCAATGTTATGAACCTAATTCATAACTTATGTAATAAATATATTCATTAATAGAATAAATAGAATAAACATAATTATTAATTAATCAAATAGTAATTATGTAATTAGCGATTGAGTTAGCTGAAAAGGCATGTTTAAAAGACATGCCCATTCATGAAAAGGTACCTGCATAGGTATAAAAGCAGGACCTCATTGTAATCATTCAGTCGTCTTATTATATCATATCAATAAATATTTATTATTATAAATACCTCTTGTGTATATTTATAATTTAAGCCATTTTGCTATTAAGTCTACAAATCTACAAGTCTTGCTGATACAGTAACCAAATCTACAAGTTCCGTTGCTACACATGCCTATGTTAAACCCATTATGGTTCAATTGAGGCTTCCTTTTTGTCGACATCAACACTTCTTTTTCAAAAAGGAAGCGGTACCTTGGATGACCCCTCCCCATGCACAGGAGTATCCTTGGGTGGCACTATGGGAGACATCATTGTCCATAGATGTCATCGATCCTCTTAACATTCGACTACAGCAAAAGCTTTCATCTCACGATGGTATCATACCTTACAACCATTGAACTTTGATCAAGATCTGTCGAAGACCCGTGCCTTTATAAGCGTCTCTGACAACAATGCTTGCACGGGAAGGTCCCAGCCAGTACATATGCGTACATTGCGTAGTGATATGCCATACCAAGATTACGCATATGGGTACCACATTCCACCTATCGTCAAAGAAAAAATGCCCTTGAGGGCGTCAGCAATCGTTGTCAACAACCAAAAACATCACTACCACTGTAGTGACACAGACAGCACATGTATCTGTCAATTTTGTTTAACTAGCCATAGCATCATGAGCATGGGACATGCCCACCTCGTTGAAATTTTGCAAATATGTTGTATATTTTGTCTACTTGCAGGGGGTCCCCTAGGTAGTGGTTATCTCGGAATCGGTGCAAGATGTTGTCCTTTACACGCAATCCTCGCTCTCTCTCTCTGCGTATGATACCGAAAAGAAACTATAATGTATTTCAGCTACACAGTTCTTCTTAGACCTCACACATTAGGAGGCATCTGTTAACATTGGAAAATTATACAGCAGAAAACGACATCAATTAATGTCGAGCCTAAGGATTTACAGGACAAGGATACATTATGGAATCAAAAATATTGAGAATCTCTAAGGTTTGGAGCAATTCAAGATTGAACTATTCATAAATGCCTGAATGCACTCTTTTTCCTTCGAGAAGAGCGCCTTTTGCATGCACTAGAGCCCGATAAGTGCGCATTCCTGGAAATGGAAAAAAGTCCATTTCTGGGACCACAAGCAAGCAAATGACAGTTTCTCCTTATGTGAAAGCCGCCTAAGGACAGCACCAGTGCCTCCTTAGGCCTTGTGTGAGCACACAAAAGCATATTTCAGCCCACAATGGAATATTGCCCCTCCCTTGGGTCACTATCCACCATGTACCAAGGGAGGGAAGGAGGTTTGAAAGCTCACCTATAGAAACCCTCAAAGAAATGAACAATGTGTGATCACAAGGTTATGCTGGCCAAAGTTTCCCAAGCAACACCAGCTGTTTGTGTGAATCAAGGAGCAGGAGCTGAAGAAGAGGACTCAATTATTGGCCACCCAACAATTTCAGTCCATTGCAGCAAAGAGAGAGAGAGATTTGAACTACGTCAGACGACAGAACTTGAAGGACAAACATCCTTGCATCGGGTCCTATAGCCTCTGCCTAGGCCCTTCAACAAGTGGGTAAGTTTTGCATTCATTCCAAGCATTCAATGAGAAGAAGGCTATCGAGCCGTTGTTTACCTTGTTATTGTTTGGAACTCTCTATTTAGCTTCTTTTTGTGTTTTTAGTTTTACTTTTTAACAGAGCATACTTAAGTGTATTACTTCATTTTAAGTCTTATACTTTTGAGCTCCCCCCAGATACTACCTATTACTTATGGTTTAGAGAAAAGACCACATTCTCTAAACGCGTGCGATTTCGTACACCCGTGTGTCGAATCCACCACAACAAATGCCATATTAAAAAATATATCCTGGAACAAAATTCAAGGATGCCATATTAAAAAATATATTTATAGGAAGTATTTTGTTAGAAAAAAAAATATATATGTATTTTTATTTTTAGTGAAATTTATATTTATTTTGATATGTATTTCTATGTGGGGTTGGGATAATATCGCAGTGTTTACTTTAATTTTGACATTATTCATCCCAACTAATGGCAAAGCCTCAATTTCTTTTACCTCCCTAGAATTAAAAATCTGACATATGGACAAAGGTTTGGGGCAATGGCTTCCTGGGTGGCTTCCAACATTGCCATGATGGAATCCATCTTTCCCTCTTTGTTAAAATGTCAAAAACCCTCTAAAATAGGTTTTATTTTTATTTTTTTTAATAAAATAAAATAAAATATTAATAACTAATATATAGTAGCAATTTTCTTTCAAAGTGCAAAGATATATCCAATAGATGGTTACAACAAAAATGTTGTAATAAAAGAAAGATAACAATGGAGAGGAGGAAATGTGCCTATGTTTGTCTCACACTAATGCCTATGCTTGTCTCACATATGTTGCTCAAACCACCCTTATTGGCTAAATCATTTTTTCCACTCACATCATTTTAATGTTATAATTGTATTGAATTTATTTATACCTAAATAAATAAATAAGAGAATTTTAAAAAACATAAAATTACAATTTGACTAAATAATAGAACATGTTTTTAAATTAAATTTATTTATAATTAAAAATATATTTAAAACAACATAAAATCACATTTTAGGGATAATTTTCACAAGTGTATTTGGAATAACGAGCTAAGGAGAAAGAAAAAATATCATATTGAAGAGTTTAATCTCACTCATAATCATCAAAAAAAAGGTACATAGGGGCTAATATTTTTTGGAGAGCCAAAATTCTTATTGCTAGACTAATTCTCATCAACTCCTTTGTGAAACAGGGCATTGGAAAAAATGTACGAGGAGAGAATACGTATTTTTTACTCTTCTAGAAAAATGGAAACAGAAAAACATTTCGTTTTAGAATGGGAGACCTTCAAAGACAACAGGGAAAGTTATGTAGATATTCTGGTAGCTAGCTCTTGGGGTAATCTATTCAATGAGGAGATTATGTTGGGGTAATCTATTCAGTGAGGAGATTAAGTTGGGGTAACCTATTCAGTGAGGGGAATAAGTTGGGAGCATTTATTGTGAAGCTTCACAAGAAAAGGGTGGAATACAATAACCAGGTGGAGAAGCAATCTGTGCCATAGGCTATCTTTAACTTTGTGGACATTAAAATACTTTCTTTCTTTCTCATCTTTCCAAAAGTACTTATGGTTGTCTTGCAAAGCTAGTGTGGGTCCCACAATAACGAGCAGCCATGTAAGTTAACCTTAGTTAAGAAATATTTATGTCAAGGATGGTCATCCCTAAACAAAAAAAATACCCAATAACTTCTTAAGTTAAACACCATTTAAGGTGGGACTTTATCATAATTATTTAAAGCAATTTTGTGTGAGAGTTATCTTAAGAATCCCCAAACCATAATTTCTATAAGACCAAGTATTAAAAAAAATTGCTAGATTGTGAATTGGTTGAAAAAATTCAAAATTAAACTAGAATCAACTTATGTAAAATAAACCTTTGAATCTTTACTAGGTAGAATGTCTACGGGATCATATAAACCTTGCCTTATGAAATGAAATGAAATGAAATTTTAACGTCCACAAGACTAAAAATAGTCTATGGGACTATGAGTTCACAATTTTTCGCCTTTTTCATTTTAGTTCTTTTCTTATTCAAATTGATAATGAGCTGGCCCAACCTTCCAACAATCTCATAGCTGAAAAGACAATGCCAAGAAACTGATGCTAACATATTCTCATAACTTTCTCTGATGTCTTTGAACGCATCACATTCCAAAATGAAATGTTTTTTTCGATTCCGTTGCCCCAGAAATGCAAAATGTACACACTCTTTCTTCCCAAACTTCTTTAGGCCTTTTCCACCATCCTGTTTCACACCTAAGATGATTTGATTTGGTCCTTAATTGAGCAACAAGAACCTTTGCCCTCCACAGAATGTTAGCTCCAATGTACTCTTTTTGTTGAAGATCATAGGAAGGGTTGAATTCTTCAATGTAGTACTTCTTCCTACCCAACTTTTTTCCCCATACGTGTGTTTATAAAACTTCTCCATAGCAAAATTCTTTAGCTCCTTGCTATTTGTGGGACAAGCATTGAGGTAGATATTCCATTTTTGCATCCATGTGTAGTTTTGTCCTTTATTTCACTCATGCCTTCCTTGAAGATAACATTAGGCCATCTACCTATTCCCATTTTCTCAATTCTTTTTAGATATCTTATGAGCCACACCATAGAAATTGCTTCAATGGGATTTGCCCCTGGTTCACTCAACATTATCTCATAAGGTACCGAACTTTTTATTTTGAACTTGCTCATGATCAAGAGTTTTTGGATTTTCTCAATTTGCTTCCATTTTGAGGGGTGTTGCTAGCCCACAATTCACACCCATATAGCATCACTGGACAAACTAGAATTTCAAAAAGCACTTTAATCGTTTTCCAATCGCATATATCTGCCTCTCTACATATGTTTTGAAAAGCATATAATGCTTTCCACCCTCCTAAGATTCTCTTCTTTCTGTAATCCTCCCAATTAAATTTTTTGTTGAATGGGATTCCCACACTCCCAACCTTTCTTAGTGAGACTTTTGTTTGTCCTTACAAAACTGTTAGTATTTTCTATGTTGGTAATACTGGTTGCTTCAGCTTTGGCATCCTATTTAAGGTTTTTAGTTCAAATTTTTGTGCCCAAAGATGCCAAAAGAATTCCTGATACATTGTATTGATACAGATCTTGTTATAATGATATATTCTGCATAGGGTTACCAGCTTCTGTAAGAAAAGCTTAGTCCTAGACCCTTTCTTTTGACTCAATTATTCGTACCTCGCTTTTGTCATGCTGAAAATATTAAATTCACCTGTGAACCCCGTGCAGGTAGAAACAGAGTACAACAGGGGCAGCAACAGAGGTTGAGTGCACACCTCTGTGCATTTAACAGAGTTTAATGGAGCCGTAAGGAAGAATTTTCTATTTATGGGTCACAGCCACCATTGCAGAGATGAATTAAATTGTTATGAGCGCAACCGACTTTTGCAGAGGAGAATTGAAGGAAATCGTGGTTCAAACCACGCAACAACATTTTTTATTAAAGAGAAGTCTTTTCAGGCTTTTAAGCCCTCAACAACCAAACAGGAAGAGTTTTGTTTAAACGTGCCAAGTCCTTTTTAAGTTTTGAATGGGCCACGTCATCGATGGTCCCCACTAGTCATCGCTCATCGCGATGTTTTATTTTAAGTGTCTTGTTGATATGAAGTCCCGAGCGATGTGATGTTGTGATGCAATGTGGTCCCCACATCCATCGCACATCGCAATCGCCAAAACCGAAGTCCATTCCACCGCAACCATTGATCGCCAATGCGTCGATGTGGTCCCACTACCACGTGGACTAATCGCGTTGATTCGCATTTGTTTTACCCATGACGTCACCACCACAATTTGTTACGCGAATTTTTTATGTAATCGGATTTGTAATTCTGTTTGAGTTCCGCAGGCCCCGAAAACAACCAATCATAATGCATTTGCGCTCATTTTTTGTTTGATGACGTAGGGGCGTTTTGTAACGCGAAAAGTTTCTAATGCAGTTTGTAAAGAATTTGAAGTCCAAGTTTAAACTCTTATGTTTTTGATGAAATATAGTGTTATGGGGGCAGTGAAAGGTTTTGAAAAAGAACCACGAGGTGCCTCTGCAGTTGACCATGTCATCGCACGTTGATCAGAGATCAACGGTGGAGATTTTGTGCGGGAGCACAGCACAGACCTATTGTACCTGAGGGAGAGTGCCTTCGCAGGGACCCACAGGAAAGGGTTTCGCATATATTTTTATAAAGCTTGCTTTATGTTTTAAAATATGCCGCGCCATATGTTTAGTGATGTTAATTGTTGTTTTACACAGACAGACTGTGTATTGTTATTTTGTAATGCCCGAAGGTAGACAGAGAGACAGAGAGGAAAGTTTATAACGCTGCGTCTGTATCAGCTAACCACTTTGTAACCAGAACATCATTCTGAAGATTGAATCCATCATTTTTTAATAGTTTTAGTTTTGTTAATGAAAAAAAAAAATTGTGCCATCTCTGTGCAACAATCGAAATCTTCATAGTGAATCTCTGTGTTGGTAGAGGAGACTCTGTGTTCTCCGTGTGTTCAGAGTATTCAGAAATTCCAACATGTCAATGCCTAGAAAAGTTTGACAGTCGAAAAAAAAGAAAACTCGTGTTATAGAGGCCGCCCTCCTCTGCTTTCCAACAAACTCTAATTACAAGCATATCCAACAATTTCACAGAAATACATAAATTCCATGTTTTACTTCCTGCCGTTAAACTTGAAGGTATTACTTCGACTCTAGCAAAAACGCTCTCTAGCTCCAGCACTTCTACAACACAGATAATCTACCAAATCTTCAATTAGGCGTCATAATAATTAACTACCAGCGAATTTGAAAGGTTTTAACCAAATGAAAAAAATGTAAGTCGAATAGGCAGGTTTTCAACAAAATATATTAATTTTCATCAAAATAGAGCAAATTTCACGAAAAATGGCAGCGTCTTGAACATCTCGAGTCAAAATTATCAAGAATCACCCTTAACTCATCCAAAATCACTTGAGGAATTGATAAGAACGCACATATTTTCATCACTTGCAGTAAAATCAAGAGTGCATTCTTTGTGCTCTCCATCTACAACAGAATAACTTACATATTTTACGAAAACAACGATATAGCTAGGTTACGACCCCAAATTCAGTCTTTTGTACATGGAATAAAGCGGCTTTCTTCGATTAGACAAAATTTTCAGCCAAATTCAACACACGCCAACATCTTCCCCCTTTCGCACAAAAAAACCGTCAAATAAGCATTAGAACATCACACTTCCGACACAAAACTAAAGCTACACAATCGCTTACCGGGAAATTGACGTTGTACGTGTAAGAGGCAGCTAATTGATACACTAAACTTCATTGACAGTCGTTTCACACGAGATTCATTGTTACGCAGTGATTCCTCGTCCCCTGAGCACCGGATTCTGCCATTCCAGATCAGCTAAACTCTTCTAAAATTTCTGAATTTCGATGCATTAAGGGTTGTGCAGTTTAAATGGACCTTCTGAAAATTATGAACTTCGAAGACTTTTAGTTTGGCTTTTAGGTTTTGCAGTTTAAATCATCGAAGCAAGAATGCAAAAATTGAAGTACGAATTTCTGCTGAAGACCTTCCAGTACGTTTCTCCTCGAGCCTGTGGTCAATAGAGAAACGAGCCTGTGGTCAATAGAGCATATCCGTGACCTTCCAGGATGTTTCTCCTCGAGCCTGTGGTCAATAGAGAAACGACCCTGTGGTCAATAGGGCATATCCGCGACCTTCCAGGACGTTTCTCCTCGAGCCTGTGGTCAATAGAGAAACGACCCTGTGGTCAATAGAGCATATCCGCGACCTTCCAGGAGACGTCTCTCCTCGAGCCTGTGGTCAATAGAGAAACGACCCTGTGGTCAATAGAGCATAACCGCGACCTTCCAGGAGACGTTTCTCCTCGAGCCTGTGGTCAATAGAGAAACGACCCTGTGGTCAATAGAGCATATCCGTGACCTTCCAGGATGTTTCTCCTCGAGCCTGTGGTCAATAGAGCATATCCGTGACCTTCCAGGACGTTTCTCCTCGAGCCTTGAAGAGGAAGAATATTGCAATCAAAATATCAAAATTGGACTTCCTTCTGGCTTTATAATCCCCTCTAAGATGTCCATAAAGTAATTTAGGAGATTAACATGGTTTATAATCCCCTCTTAATGTCCATAAAGTAATTTGGGAGATTAACATGGTTTATAATCCCCTCTTAGATGTCCATAAAGTAATCTTGGGGAATATAATGTGAGGGTCGGAAAACTATTGTTCAATTTCATCCACAGGTCTAAGATACATAGGGCATCCACACTTAGCCAACAACACTAAATCATCAAACATCTTGAATAATCTAGAGCTGAAAAAATAAATCAAGGACAAATGTTAGATAAGTTGTAAATGAAAAGGAACCATTTGGAAACTGGTATTCTACCAACCAAATTATGAAATCAATAGTATTTAGTTTTGCAAGTAAAACATCAATTGAAGGGTATTTAACTCGATTGCATATCTCAGGTTATTTCTATGAAACTAATAGAAATCTACAATTGAAATAAAGATAACTGAAAATTAATATGCTTCAGCAAATGAGTCATGCTTCTTTCATATTTTCCTTTTTCCTCAACTATTCATGCAAGCATAAACACGGTCATGATTAACATAAAACTTTACCTTGGTTGATGAAGCACCACACATATGTTTACTCCTACCAAAGCTTATCAACGAAGGGTTTTTAAAAGAAACAAGGAAGAAGTGTTGTCTAAACCAGATGTGGGTTCATCTAAGAACAAAAGAGACAGTGCCATTACCATCTCAAGCCCAACATTTACACATTTTCTCTGTCCTCCAGATGTGTAATATTCTCAATTAGCAATAGCTAATTGGAAATATTAATTTTGACCAATTTTGCCTTATTATAGTTGGAGCATGAATAAAGTGAGTGAAATATTAAATAACTCACTTAGGATAAAGTATTTCCCTAAAGTCCACATCATATTTGAGGAAGTGGGGCCTAGTGGCCAAGTGGACAGCGTAGGGAGAGGAGGAAGTGGACCACGTGGGCAGCGTGGGGCCTACCTCACGCAGTTAATAGGGGCAGCGTGGGCCAAGGGGCACGTAGGAGATGGTGGGGCCTACGGTTGAGAGAGGCCCATCGTGATAAAAGGAAGGAGAGCCTCTTCATTTGATCATTCATGTTTATGCATCTTGAGCTTGTCATTTCGACTTGGAGCACGCTGGCTGTTTAGCTTGTCTGTAGCACTGTTTAGTACACCGGGTGTCTCCGTGTGGAGATCCCACCCTCAGCCCCGGGAGACTTCGAGTGCTTGCTTGGGTGAGGTATTCTACCACCATTTTTGCAGGGGGATTTGTGGTTGTCTTCGTTGTGGAGCAGAGCATCTAGGGATTGTGCAGTCTTGAGAGAGAGGACGCAGTTCATCTTGGGAGAGCTCTGGATTGGTGCCATTTTGGAGGATTCAGGCCGAAGAATCGAGAAAGTGGCCAGCCCTAACCTATTGGAGGAATTTGGGAGAGAGGGACTCCCTATTTTGGAGGTTGTCATTCAACACCAACGTGGCCCTTGGGAGGATAGCGTAGATCCTCAAGGGAGGCATTTTCGGGAGTCAGGCATTTCAGAAATGCTCTCTGGGCTTTTCTGGATATTGTGAGTAGAGGCCGATTCCAGAGTATCAGCATTTTCCGAGTAGGGGAACAACCCCAAATACTCATTTTAGTTTCGGCAGTTGCAGCAGCATAGTAGTGTTTCAGCAATTGGAGTTAGAGCAGAGAGCAACCATTTCCTTTGACATTCTGAGAGTATTCCTACACTTGCCTGGTGCAAGTCGAGGTGCCATCATTCTGATCACCACTTGTACTTCTTTATATTTCTCAGTATAATAAAATGGCTTAGCATTCTCTATTTCATGTGTATCTGCTTCATGGTTTGTTTCTAGCACTATATGTCTTATTGTATGCTTTATATTATTGTCTATTTACCCTTCGGGATATTACAATGGTATCAGACATCATAGACCTGGCTCAGCCTGTGGAGAAAGTTGCCTATGACACCGGAAGAGAAGTCGTATATTTGCTACAGGGGTAGGAAGTACCGTGACCGAGAGCATAGGTTGAAAATCACCTACGGAGAGGGTGACTACACTCCAGTAGTGGATGCAGAGCAGGAGGAACCGATGGCAGATGATAGTGCCACGAAGGAGTTTGGGGAAATGATCTTCAAGTCAGTACAGGACCTATCAAGGCAAATTGAGGTGATGGGACAGAGATTCATTGCTGCAGAGGCTAGGCAACGTGAAACCCCAAGGGGTTTCCAGATTGGTGAGGGATTAGGCACATCCCACCATTTGCAGGAGCACGATGCCACTCAACACATGGCATCTCATGCACCCACATGTTCCACTATACCCACTTTTCTGGCTGCAGACACAGGGACAAGAGCACAGCAGAAGCAAGAACCTGGCCACATGGGTGATTACTTTGCTGAGTACCAGGCATATGGGCAAGAGTTCAGGGATGCCCTTTCATTTCGTGATTTTTTCCAGCTCAAGCAAGACAACAGACCCCGCGACCATCATAGGGGACACTGGAATTATCACGACGGAGACACTCAGCATACGATGAGTAGGTTCCATTTGCCTATGTTTGATGGTTCATCAAACAGTTTGGCAAAGGCTTGGGTGGAGAAGCTGGACATATACTTCCAGCTCAACTAGATGGCAGAGACGGAGGCCATCAAGGTGGCAGTGCTGCATCTAGATAGCGAGGACCAAGATTGGTGGTTCCACGGGATGGTTACACTCGGGCACTTGAAAATGATAGCTTATGCCGAGTTCACCCAGAGGTTGATAGAGAGGTTTGATCGGAGGGATCCGGAGAAGCACTTTTTTGAGCTGATGAAGCTCAAGAAGACCGGGAGTCCGAACACATACATCTCAGATTTCTTGAGACTCTCAGTGATGGTGCAAGATTTATCCGCAGCACGGATGATCTACATGTTCATTGATGGGCTAGCAGAGTTGCTTCAGAGATTGGTCAGATCCACTAGACTGACCACACTCCATGACGCAATTGGCAGAACACGGGACTTACAAGATGCCTTACCCCAAACCAGGACGCCTTACCCCTAGAGGCAAGCTTTCCAGCCTAAGGGGAAGGATGTGAGGATTCCGCCTCCAAAGGGGAATCAGGGTAGAGGACAGTTGGATGATGATGCTAGGAGGGAGTTGAAGAAGAAGAGATTGTGTTTCACCTGTCAGGAGCCGTGGGCACTAGGACACAGATGTGCTGCTGGCAAAGCACATTATATTGAGGTCTTCTCCGAGAGCAGCGGGGAAGAAGATGAGTATGATGACGTGGGGGCAGGGGGCAGCCATACAATGCAGGATAATTTGCCACCTCCACCACCAGGATCAAGAGGTGCAGCCTTTGCACCTATCGGAGGGACCCTTGCAACATTGCGAGGAGTTCCCAAGTATCTGATGCTACGCGTCCGAGGCACAGTGTGGGGGCAGCGAGTATCAATAGTAGTGGACAGTGGGGCAACCCACAACTTCATCGATGCACAGATGGTAGAGCGGAGAGGCATACATACAGAGAGCTTAAATGGGTTTTCAGTGTTGGTCCCAGGAGATCAGACTATGCAGTGTGCCAGTTATGTCCCAGCGCTGGCAGTGACGATGGGCACTTACACAGTGACTGACCACTTTTTCGTGGTTAGCATACCGGATACCAATGTGGTATTAGGATTATAGTGCATGATCACTCTGAGGAAGGCCACCACAGATTGGGAGGCCTTGGAGATGGAGTGGGATGACAAGAAGATCGGGAAGCATGAGAAGATACAGGGCATGCACACTTACCCACCTTAGAAAGTTTCAGCTCACCAGATGGAGGCAAAATTCCAGAAGGGAGACATAGAGTGGGCAGTAGAGCTGCGTGCATCAGAGGCAGAGACTACCAGGCAGACATTTCATCTAGAGGTATAGACCATCCTTGACAGGTATGCCACAGTGTTTGGGGAGATACCACCAGGACAGCCACCGGATCGAGGATTTGAGCATACGATTGAGCTAAAGCAGGGCATACAGGCTGTCATTACCACACCTTATAGGCACCCCAAGGCCTATCGGGATGAGATCGAGCGGGCTATCCACGAGCTGTTAGCTCTTGGACACATTCGGCCTTGTTAGAATTTATTGCAGAAATAATAAATATTTACTGAGAGAAATAAATAAACATAACCAGCAACAAAGCACAGAAACATAAACACATATGTTTATTCGGGAAAACCCCAAATTCCGGGGAAAAACCAGACTAATGAAATTTCATTAACCATTGGCCACAACCCTGGCCAGTCCAACCAAGTGAGCCTTCACTACTCACCTCCAGGCCCTTGCATTACAATGAATTATTCCCTGCCTTTTATAGGCTCCATTACATGCAATACCATGGGCTAAAACCATGGGTGCACAAAACCATGTGCTCCAAAACCACTACTATTTACCCTAGTCAATATTGACTCTACCTCGAGTCATGTTTACCTAACAAGCCTAGCACCAGTCCTTTCACTTCTTCGGTAGTGTTGGTGAAGAAGTAGGACAACACATTGAGGATGTGCATTGATTACAGGGCCCTGAACAAAAAGACCATGAAGAACAGGGACCCTATTCCACGGATTGACGAGCTGATGGATGAGTTGAGAGGGGCACAGTTCTTCTCAAAGATTGATTTGAGATCCAGGTACCATCAGATTCACGTGAGGGAGCAGGACATTCCCAAGACCGTTTTCAGGTGCCACTATGGCCATTTTGAGTTCTTGGTGATGCCCTTTGGGCTAACCAATGCATCGGCCACCTTCCAGTCATGTATGAGCCACATTTTCCACAGCCACCTGAGGAAGTATGTGTTGGTCTTCTTTGATGACATATTGATATATAGCAAGACATGGGAGGAGCATCTCCAGCACATAGAGGCAGTGTTGCGTATTTTGGAGGAGCAGCAGTTTTATGCTAAGCTCTCCCAGTGCGAGTTTGGGTTGACAAAGATGCTATACTTGGGACACATCATAGGGGTGGACGGAGTGAGGGTCCATGAGGAGAAGATCAGGGCCATCAAGGATTGGCCAGAGCCGAGAAACATGACGGAACTTCGGGGGTTTGTAGGTATCTGCACCTACTACAGGAATTTCGTCAAGAGTTTCTCTCAGCGTGTTGCACCCCTTACAGATCTGACGAAGAAGGGGGCATTCAGTTAGACAGACACAATGCAGCGAGCCTTTGACAGGCTCAAGGAGGTGATGAGCAGCTATCCAGTGCTAGCATTACCAGACTTCACTCAGCGATTCGTTCTGGAGTGTGATGCATCAGGGGAGGGGATAGGCGGGCGCAGTGTTGATGCAGGGAGGCCACCCTATAGCTTTTAAGAGTCGGAAGCTCCTTCCACTCGAGCGGTTGTATGCCATATACGACAAGGAGATGCTGGCCATCGTGCATGCATTGACCAAATTCTGACAGTACCTGGTAGGTAACAGGTTTAGGGTGAGGACTGACCACAACAGCCTTAGGTTTTTCTTAGAGCAGAAACAGCTACAGGAGAGGCAAAAAAAGTGGGTCAGCAAGATCCAAGCCTACGAATTTGACATCGAGTATGTCAAAGGGAAGAACAACATGGTGGCTGATGCAATTTCACGCAGACCAGCCACGTTGTCTCTGATGAGTTTGGACATAGATTGGAGGGCTCAACTATTGGTGGAGTACTCCAAGGACAGATTTGCCTGTGAGGTTTTGGATGGGCAGGTGACAGATGACAGATATAGAGTGATGGATGAGATCATCTACTACAGGGACAGGATCTTCTTGACTGAGGGCTCTCAGCTCAAGAAGAAGATATTGTAGGCTTCTCACAATTCACCATTGTCTGGCCATCAGGGGTTTACCAAAACCTATAGGGTCATCAGAGAGAGGTTCTCATGGAAGGGCCTCAAGGAGGACATACTCCAACATGTTAGGGAGTGCGAGGTTTGTCAGCGCAAAAAGGGGGAGATGAACCATCTGGCCGGTTTGTTGCAGCCTATTCCCATTCCAAAGGGGAAATGGGAGAGTATCTCGATGGATTTCATCACAGGGTTCCCCATGGTGCAGGGCAAGGACTGTATATTCGTCATCGTTGATCGACTGACGAAATATGCGCATTTTTTCGCCATATCCGCACATTATATAGCAGCACAAGTGGCGGAGTTGTTCTTCAGGGACATCTTCAGGTTACATGGTCTTCCCAAGACCATTGTCAATGACAGGGGCAATCGCTTCATGGGCGGGTTTTGGCAGGAGCTTTTTCGGTTGGTGGGGACAGAGTTGACACCGAGCACTAGCTACCACCCACAGACATATGGGCAGACAAAGATAGTTAACAAGTGGCTGGAGGGCTACTTGCGTAACTATGTCAGTGGGAAGCAGAGAGCATGGCTGAAGTGGCTGCACCTAGGAGAGTACTGCTACAACAACACACATCACATGACCATCAGTATGTCTCTGTTTTACGCATTATATGGTTATCATGCTTTATCTTTTGTTGATGTGATGTTTGGTGCCAGCAAGGCTCCAAGAGCCAAGGATTGGATCCAAGAGAGTCAGGACATCCTCCGAGCTCTCAAGGATAACATGGCTACAACGCAGAACCAACAGAAGTTGTATGCTGACAGGGGTCGGGTGGAGAGACATTTTGAGGTAGGGGACTTGGTCTACCTACGTTTGCAACCATACCAACAGTCTGCTCTGAAGCATAAGGGAGTTGAGAAGCTCAAGCCCCATTTTTATGGGCCTTACAGGGTGATACGCATAGTTGGGCAGGTTGCTTATGAGTTGGAGCTACCCCAAGGCAGCAAGATTCATAACATCTTTCATGTATCGTGCCTGAAGAAGGCACTAGGACATCAGGTGACACTGACAGGGGAGCTTCTACCTACAGATGATGAGGGGCACTTGGTGCTACATCCAGAGGCCATTATTGATACCCAAGAGAGACAGTTGCGGAGCAGGACAGTCCGGGAATTCTTAGTGAGGTGGAAGAATTTACCGGATGAGGATGCCACTTGAGAGAGTGAGAAGATCTTGCAGCATCCATCACTACAGTTGCTTGAGGTCAAGCAACATTTTGCCGGGGGAGGCTGTAATATTCCCAATTAGCGATAGCTAATTGGAAATATTAATTTTGACCAATTTTACCTTATTGTAGTTGGAGCATGAATAAAGTGAGTGAAATATTAAATAACTCACTTAGGATGAAATATTTCCCTAAAGTCCACATCGTATTTGAGTAAGTGGGGCCTAGTGGCCAAGTGGACAGCGTAGGGAGAGGAGGACGTGGACCACGTGGGCATCGTGGGGCCTACCTCACGCAGTTGAGAGGGGCAGCGTGGGCCAAGGGGCATGTAGGAGATGGTGCGGCCTAGGGTTGAGAGAGGCCCATCGTGATAAAATGGAGGAGAGCCTCTTCATTTGATCATTCATGTTTATGCATCTTGAGCTTGTCATTTCGACTTGGAGCACGCTGGCTGTTTAGCTTGTCTGCAGTACTGTTTAGTACACTGGGTGTCTCCATGTGGAGATCCCACCCTCAGCCCCGGGAGACTTTGAGTGCTTGCTCAGGTGAGGTATTCTACCACCATTTTTGCAGGGGGATTTGTGGTTGCCTTCGTTGTGGAGCAGAGCATCTAGGGACTGTGCAGTCTTGAGAGAGAGGATGTAGTTCATCTTGGGAGAGCTCTGGATTGGTGCCATTTTGGAGGATTCGGGCTGGAGAATCGAGCAAGGGGCCAGAGGGAGTCCCTATTTTGGAGGTTTTCATTTAGCACCAACATGGCCCTTGGGAGGATAGCGTAGATCCTCAAGGGAGGAATTTTCAAGAGTTGGGCATTTCAGAAACACCCTCTGGGATTTTCTAGGTATTGTGAGTAGAGGCCGATTCCAGAGTATCAGCATTTTCCGAGTAGGGGAACAACCCCAAATACTCATTTTGGTTCCGGCAGTTGTAGCAGCACGGCAGTATTTCAACAGTTGGAGTTAGAGCAGAGAGCAGCCATTTCCTTTGACATTCTAAGAGTATTCCTACACTTGCCTGGTGCAAGTCGAGGTGCCATCATTTTGATCACCACTTTTACTTCTTTATATTTCTCAGTATAATAAAATGGCTTAGCATTCTCTATTTCATGTGTATCTGCTTCATGGTTTGTTTCTAGCACTATATGTCTTGTTGTATGCTTTATATTACTGTCTATTTCCCCTTCGGGATATTACAAGATGTCCATCACTTTTCCAATGTACGAACTAACGAATCTCGTACAGATTGCAACTCCACAACATCAATGGCACATTCAACAACTAAAACCACACCTTCTTTTGGCATGTTAACAGTAAGCCTTCATGTATCCCCAATTTTATCATGTCAGCCATAGAAAGTTATCAACCATGATAAAGATCATATTTTATTTCATGAAAATTAAGCCAAAGCATACAAAAAAACATGTCAATTGCATTAAACTGAATTCTATGGTGGCCCCATCTATTTTACATTCAAAATTTAAAAAGTTTTAGAAAAAGAGTCACTTAAACCACACTGCATATTTTTGTTTCTTTCTCTGTTGTTTCATCTATTAATTGCAATGGAAAGTAGTCATAAGGCATGTTGAATGGAAAATATTAAGTAGTATATAGTAAGTCATGATTAGCTTATTAATTTTTCATCTTTTTCATTGAATATCGTTTTATTATCATCCACTAAAAATGGAAACACAATGAGACAATAATTGACTTATTACATGATGCTTAACATTTGCCATACTAAACAGTCATTGATGAGTAGAATAAGGATTATTATCACAACCTGAAGAATAAGGGTTAGGATCACAACCTGAATGTTTATTCGGAAAATGAATTCTCCCATTAGTGACTTCAACAATTAAGAATACTAAACTTTTCCCTTTTCTATTTCTCTGCCTCTCATAATTATATAAAAATCTGAAACATAGGAACTTTCAACCAATTTCATAACAGTGAATCCATAGGCTTGAATGTCTTGCTCATTAGCATGTGGATGACATGATGTTAGCGGATAACATCCTACACAATATCAAGTTATAACATTCAGTTGTTATTTTTTCTCATTCTCATTTGGTTACTATAGTTGTAGAATATGCCATATACAAGGATTTTCACAACAACTAATAAGTCTTGCATTAGAGACATCGTAGTTCCTGCTGCATTGTTGTAAGCCTTATTGATGCTCATTCAAAATGGCTTCAGTACCCAAAAGAAAAATGTTGTAAACTTGATAACCTATATGGGTTTTTTTTTCCAGAGATTAAGACGGGATTAGTAACTAGTAGTAGACCTCAGCTGAACTTGGGTTAACACATGTAAGTATGAGGTTAAAGAAACAAGTGTTTGCTTTGTATATATTGTCTGGTTCCTCTTGTGATTCCTCTGATGATTGTTTTGGGCATCTGGTGGCAAAATTACCGTATTCATGACATACATTGCATTTGAATAAGAGATGTTCATAGTCAAGCTATTGAATATGCGTTCAACTATCTACCTTTATCTTCACTGTTTTTGGTAGCCCTCTAGCAGTATGCAGTGTCATTTTCAACACTCTCAAAAAGAAAAAAGAAAAATGTTTACGGTTAAAGCAACAATAAAGAAACAACTCCACTATGTTTTCCCTTTATCCCATCATTTTTTATAGTCGGGCTTAAGGTCTCTTCACATTCATCATACAAAGCTACATCTAGAAGACACATACAAAAGAAATTAAAACAACACTTATCTAGTAAAAAGATGTTGTATTCAACATAATGAGAAATATATCACACTCTTCATAGAAAGTTGGATTTAAACCACAGAAACAAAAGACTTAAAACAACATTTAACACTTATCTGCTAAATCGTTGTTGTCTTCAACATAATGAGAAATATATCACACTTTTCATAGAAAGCTGGGTTTTAAACCACAGACACAAAATGTTGGGTTTAAACCACAGACACAAAAGACTTAAAAGAAAATTTATCTACTAAGCAATTTTATTCAACATAATGAGAAATATGTGGAGATAGAGCATTTATTTCCATCTATGAATTCAGACACCTCCATTGTACTTCCCAGATACATGATGCTTCTTTTAATAGATGTCCAGTATTGTCGTTAAGTCCCCTGAAAACATTAGAAGGAAAGAGACAAGGATATGAGAAATGGATCTTGGCTCTCTTTTCTATCCATAATAAGAACTAAATTTTCATTTTGAACTAAAATTTCCATTTACCCAATCTACTAAGTTCGGTATATCCTATCACTTGTAGGTAAATTGATTACTCTTGTTTACTTTACACATATAATGGTGGTTGTCCTCTTCTTTTTGAATTTTCTTTTATTACATTATGGATATAAACTTAATTTATTTATAAACCTTAAGTTGATTCTCCTCATTCATCTAATACACCTAGCTTCTCTGTGCAACCAGAAACAAGTTCAGTTTCAAATATATTTGATGGCAACCTCTAGTACGTTTTTGTAACAGGCAATGTCATCTTACTTGAGGTTAATCTCAATGCTTGGGCCAATGTATGCTTATTCCATCTCTGCTGGATGAAAATCACAATTTCAAGCACCACAACGGTTCCAGGGATAGCAATATCTCCGAACTTTGAATAAAAATTCGAAAATTCATATACATCTTCCAAGTAAGGGTTAAAAACTAGAGGTATAAAGTAATCATAGATGTGAGGAAGGAGTCGCAGAACACTGATACCAATGTAATATATTTTCCTAAGTGGTTTCGTTCAAAATGCCAGAGAATATTACAGATAATTTGAGGAAGAAGGAAGAAATCATGTACCAAACCCACATACTCTTAAATCTCAGTCTCCCGGTCAACTTGGTTGTACAAATGGAGTGCTGAATACAGATACATTGAGGAGTGAATTGGGCGACTACTGGTCTTCAAGTTATGAACAATCATCACAATTAAAAAACCCATAGCATGTATAGCAGAGGAAATAGCAAGCACTCTTTTATCGCTCGGGACTCTCCATGGCTTTGAAGGACTCCTTGTTAGCCATCAAATACAAGATTTCCAAACCTTTTGGCACAGTATTACTATCAATAGACATGTAATCAGCGTTAGCTTAATCATGTACTCAATCTTCTCAGACCCTCCACTCTAAATTGGAACATAATTATTATGCTTCGACTTACATTTCATACTTTTGAACAAGGCCTATGTACCTGTTATGAGAGGAATATTGTATCCAATGGCCTGAATTCCCAATGTGACAAGAGAGATGTATGGGGAGACTTATATCTTCTCTTGGCTGTAGAATAACTGGCTCACAATGCACCCAATCATCATCGATAGTGTCAATATACGTAACATGAATTCTACACTTTTTCGAGAAATGATCTCTTCCCTCTACCTCCAATGTAGAATGGGAAGAGTCTTGATTTTCATCTGCTTGAAAAACAGTGGGCCATCAATAGCTTGTTGGCTTAATAGAAAGCTTCACGGTTGGATTTCTGAACCACCAGGCATTTGTAGGTGGATATTCCACTTCCACTTCAATAAGACAATCAAAACCATCCTGCAGATCCCATGTTTCATGCAAAACTCTCCACCATGGAGCTCGAAAATCCTTTAGAACATCACTGCATCCTATAAGGTTCATTTTACCCACTCTTGGATCATAGAGACTGTCCTAAAAAGTATTTGAAAAAAATTTGAAATATTTCCTTCAAGTTTTAGTTGCGCAACAACTTTCAAGGACATCTCCTCCTCTAGTCCTTTTGAATAAGGCGATTCTCAAACATACTTGGATATGAAATAAGAGTCTGAGGCGATTCTCGAACCTCCTCGGATATGGTCCCAACCAACTCCCACAAATTCATCGATGGTTGTAAAATCCAAACTTATGACGTTTTTGACAAAATTCCCTCTGGAAAACCGGTCAATTGTGTCAGGTGAATTCACTAAGAGATCTTGGCTAAGAAAAGAAAAATTGTCTTATCTTTCCCAAATCCTTTTGGGGATACTTTCAAGAATGATTTTCCAAAACCACCAGTCTCATCTGTCTTCAGTTGGGCCAATTTGGTCTTGTTGTATTTGTATGATATATTGTTGAACACATCCTGTGGCACTTGTCAAGGATGTATCAGATCAAATGAGAGAGGGCTAAAGGAATTTGTATTGTTCTCAATGTTGAAAATACTTCCAAAAATTAAGCTTCTTCGCTTGATTGAAAGTGAAAGGGGAATGTAAATTAAGATTCAAGAATTACAAGCGTTGTGATTCTTGATGGATCCAAGGTATCCCACCATACACAACTAACTAGAAGATGAATTACATTTACCCTCTACAGCCAATATTAAGCCATTAAGGCCTGATATTTTACATGCCAAATACTAATCTTGTGAAAGAGGCATGACTCAAAAAACCACACAAAAATTTACAACACCTATATTACACTTCAAATGTTGCATACAAAGCAACCAAAAAATATATTGAACATGACAACATATACAAAGCAGACACTTGTGGCAGTAAACCCTCGCTTAAAGAAACCATTTGTCTTGCCTGAAAAAATAGAAAATAAAATCCTTTGAGGTAATCGATCACCTGACCTCTACTTCTAATAGATATTATTAACAAGAATCATTTATCATTACATAAACCAACTCCATCTTATACACATTTTTCTTGTCTAGCCAATTTCATCTTATAACATTTTTCCCCAGACAAGATTGGTCCTTCACTACAGTTAAAAGGTTACAGAAGAAATTTCTAACAACCTTCTCAGATGCTGTCATGAATTGATTAAGCCCATTTTTTAAAAGTATCATAGCATTTCTAGTACAAGTTGACACTACAGCTAGATTTGGCAACAATTACTGATAGAGAACGAAGATGGCTCGAAGTATTTGCCATTCAGAAATTTTTTAGTCAAAATCCTATTGGCTTGGTCTATTAGGTGGATTCCATCCCAGATGATATAAGAGGATAGATCTGAACAAGGGCCCACCATCACATACTTGCCATTCATAGTTCTCGTGACTCCACATTGTGCAGACCAGGTGAAGTTGTGTTTTCCTCCAAATCCACAACAAGCTTGAGTGGTGGCCTTGAATCCATAGGTAGAAGGGTTGGCGAATAAATTGTAGATTATGTTATATTGGTTGACATACACAATGTCAGTTCCCAGGAATTGCTTATGCAGAAGAGTGAGTTGTTGTTGAAGTTGTGTGTTGTAGGATTTCACAACGTCATTGTATGAAATCAAGCATCTGTATTTATAAAAATCATTGGGTGTGTGACTAAAGTAACTGAGCCATAATGGTACGCATCCTTGAGGCCCAACGTTCTTCAAAAGAATTGTATGTGCCCCCTGATCGTGCAACTCCTCGACAACCGCTGCAACATTATTTGAAACCTTGGGAACAAAGTTCTGCTTGACCTGGACAGAGGAGAGTTTAAGGCTTCTGTATGCATTGTCAAAGTCGTTGCCCCCAATTTCAATGGTGTAAATGCCCTTTTTAAAGGCATATGTGCTTGGAAGATAGTTCAAATTCTCGTGTGAGCTGATGGTGTCGAGAACCTGTTGCTTGAATACTTTGAACTCATTAAGTTGAATTGTAAGAGATATGGTAGCATTAAAATTTGTCGAGGTCAGTCCAACAAAAACACCAGAAGCGACAAACTTTGCTCCATGTTCGAACGTTGGCCCCACTGACTGCAAAAATGGGCTTAAAAAGGGAAATCCCAATGCCTATGCGAAGTAATACCACATGGGTTACCTTTGGCGATGGTGTGACCGAACGCTCTTCAATCCCACAGAAACAGATACGGCAGAGGATGGTGTGACTCGTGACTACAGAACTATCAAAAGTATGGAGGATGGTGTGAGTACAAAATCGTCAGAGGAAGGTATGGGGATAATGTGGTACAGATGACAAATTTCCATTAGTTGGAAAGACAAATTAATGGCAAAATTTAATTAGTTGGAAAGGCGAAAATCAAACTCTTATTGGTTGGAGTGAACAGTGTTTACCCACCCAAAACTAACAAAGAAAACACCTATCAACATAATTATAATAATGTCGATACCTTTACAAATAAAAACATAAACTTATTTTTTATAAAATTTAAATTTTTATTTTATTTTAATTATGAATAAATAATTATCTTTTTAATAAAATGTATTTAATCATTAACTCTAATTATTCATTTTATATTTTCTAATTTTTAAATAAAAATAAACTAAAAACACTTATTAAATTAAATAATTTTTCAAAACCTTTCATACATATAATAAAAAATTTATAAATTTTAAATTAACATTTTAGGAGTTGTTTTCTTATTCATTATCATTTTAACCACGGCATTGATTCTTTTAGCTAAAGCTGTATTACTTTCAGTTGCTTTTTTTTTTTAAATAACTTGTTATTTAAAAGAGTGGTATATTGTTCAACCGTTAATTTTTTATTTATAATGTTCATGATTTTTCCATGTGAACTTCTTGACTTTGTATAGTTCATACTTTATCCGATTTATTTTCTCAACCATTTCTGGTTTCCGATCAACGTGATTGTAAGATAATTGATGATACTTGACATGCAATCCGTAAGTAACTTTTGATAACAATGGTTCACATTCATATTATTCCCACAAAGGCAAGTCGTGCTTTTTTTCCTTTGCACGAGGAGGTAACAAACTCTTTAATTTTCTTATAGGCTTTTATAAAAATGGGTTAATTTTTCCAGAGTAACGAGTAAGAAATTAGGTTGTAGATTAATGTGATGTAATTTTTTTTATCTGGTCCTTAATAAGATAATGAATGGATAGACGATCTGGGCGGTTTTTCCTTTGTCTGGGTATATCTAGGTCCAGGCATAGGAATGTATTTTTTGTGATACTACAAGTTTTATGTTTTTAAAAGAGTGATATGTTGTATGTAATCATTATGTGATGGTGAATAAACTTATATTTTCACATATTCACAATGTTGATAAACTATTTGGAAGTGTAGACTACACTTCTTATATTGTTAAATGTATTGTTTATAAATATATCAGCCTAGATCCATCTTAACTCCGGATCTATCAAGCGCCGAGAAGGATCAAATCTCTCGAGGTCAAAACCTCTTTTTTGAGTGCAAAACTTGAGGAAAGGTTTTCACCTCGAGAGATTTGATCCCTCTCGGCGCTTGATAGATCCGGAGTTAAGATGGATCTAGGCTGGTTTCAGTCGTGTGCGACCAAGGAAAATCCATCGATAATATGAGGAACATATGCTTAATTTTATCAATAATATGTAAATACATCTAATATTAACATAACCACTTTAAATATGTTAAATATGTCTGAGATTTATTGAGTCATTTTAATTTTAAATTTGATTAGTTACCTCAGTTTGTTGAGATGATAAATATTGTAAAATAACTTTAAGGATGAAATAAAATTTTGAATGCAAAGTGACAATGTAATAATATTGAATGATAGAAACTCTGAATAATAAGAATGTATTCAATTACGAATAGTCTTCATTGTGATCGATTTCAAACTATTTTCTTCTAATATTCTTATTTTCACCCATGTTAGTTTTGTCATATTTTCATATTGATTATTTGAAAATGACAGTTGGAGTCATAAACCATTTAAATATTTAGCTTGAGTTGTTGTAGTAAACATCATACCTTGTCTCTCTTGCTCTCCAATATTAATAGGTTGAATTACTATAACACAAAAATCAATGTACATTGTCAATAATTTTTTGTGCTTACACTGAAATCATTGTACACACACTATTAATCCAATGTCTTTAAAATTAATGTACCATCATACATCCAATTACATCAAATTAGAAATCAACATATACACAGAAATCAATGCAACTAATGCAAGAAATCAAATAATAATAGAAAACAACATCTACACTAAAATCAATGCATCTAATGCAAGTAATGAAATATGATTAGAAATCAACATCTACACTCAAATAAATGATTCTAGTGCAAGTAGGAAAATAGGATTTAAAGCCAACATCTACACTAAAATCAATGCATCTAGTGGATGCAATCAAATAGGATTAGAAATCACCATCTACACTGAAATAAATGCATTTAGTGCAAGGAATCAAATAGGATTATAAATCATCTACATTTAAATCAATGCATTTAGTTAAATCATCTACATTTAAATCAATGCATTTAGTGCAAGCAATCAAATATAATTATAAAATCAACATCTACATTGAAATTAATGCATCTAGTGCAAGCAATCAAATAAAATTAGAAATCACCATCTACACTGAAATCAAGGCATTTAGTGAAAGCAATCAAATAGGATTAGAAATCACCATCTACATTGAAATCAATCCATTTAGTGCAAGCAATCAAATAGGATTTAAAATAATCTACATTGAAATCAATTCATGTAGTGAAAGAAATCAAATATAACCAAAAATCAAAATCTACATTAAAATTAATGCATCGAGTGAAATCAATCAAATAGGATTAGAAATAATCATTTACACTGAAATTAATGCATTTAGTGCAAGCAATCAAATAGGATTATAAATCATCTACATTAAAATCAATCCATCTAGTGTAAATAATCAAATATCATTAGAAATCAACATCTACACCAAAATCAATTCATCTAGTGCAAGAAATCAAATAGAATTAGAAATCACCATCTACACTGAAATCAATGCATCTACTGCAGGAAACCTTCTTCCCTCTCTCCCCCATATATATCTATATATCCATCCATCTCTCCTTCTTTTTCTCTTTATCTCACCCCACCATACACGCACTCTCTCTCACTCCATATCTATCAATTTCCTTGTCCCTACCTCCTTCTCTCCATCTATCTTTTTTTCTCTTCACCTTACATATATATCTATATCTCACTCTATCTCTCTATATCAACTCCAAAACATAAAATCTCTTTCTCCAATCTATCTATCTATCTATCACTCCCTCCTCCTCCTCCTCCTCCTCCTCCTCCTCCTCTATCTCTCTCTCTGTCTCCCTCTCTCTCTCTCTCGCTTCTATCTCTCTTCCTTCCTGCTACCCTTTCTCCCTCTCTCTCCATCTTCTTTATCACTCCCTCTCTCTCTCTCTCTCCACCTTTCACCCTCTATGTATTTATTCTTACCTCCCCCTCTCTCCCTCTCCACCTTCATATCTCTTTACCTACCTCTCTTCACTCTCTCTCTTCCTTTCTCTCCCCCCCCCTCTCTCTCTCTATCTTCACCTTCCAACTTTGTTACCATATGCCTCTCTCTCTCCTTCTCTTCCCCCTTCTCTCCATATCTCCTTATTTGTCTCTTTATCTCACCCCAAAACATACACACTCCCTCTTCATCTCTCCCTTGTCACTCCCCCTCTCTCTCCACTACTCACTCTCTATGTATTTATTCTTCCCTCCCTCTCTCCTCATCCAACTCCATCTCTCAATCCCTCCCTCTCTCCCCCTCCAAATCCATATTTTTATCCCTCCCTCTATCCTGCTCTCTTTCAAGTCCCCTCTCCTTTCCTTCCTCTCTCTCTCTTTCTCTCCTACCTCCCTTTCTCTTCCCCCATCTCTCTCTCTCTCTCCATCTCTCAATCCCTCCCTCTCTTCCCCTCCAAATCCATATTTCTATCCCTCCCTCTCTCCTCCTCTCTTTCAAGTCCCCTCCCTTTCCCTTCCTCTCTCTCCCTTTATCTCCTACCTCCCTTTGTCTTCCCCCATATCTCTCTCTCTCTCTCTCCTACAATCCTCTCTTCCTCTCTCTTATCATTCCTCTCTCACCTCGTTCTATTTTACCCCCCCAAATCTCTTTCTTTCTCTCTCTCTCTGTCCTCCAATCCTCTCTCTTCCCCCATCAATCTATCTCACTCTCCAACAATCTTACTATTTCTATCCCTTTATCCTTCTCTCCCCCCTTGTCTCCATCACTCCTCCTTTCTCCTTCTCTCCCCCTTGTCTCCATCACTCCTATGTATCTTTATCCCACCCATAAGCATACACACTCTCTCTCCATCTCTTCCTTGTCACTCCCTCTCTATGTATTTCTTCTTCCTTTCCTCGCTCCACCTCCAGCTCCACCTCTCTATCCCTCCTTCTCTCCTCCACCTCTCATCCTTTCTCTCTCTCCCTTTCTCTCCTACCTCCCTCTCCCTTCCCCCTTCTTTCTCTCTCTCTCACTCTCTACCCTCCAACCCTCTCTCCTTCTCCCTCTCTCTCTCCTTATCTCTCTCGCACCTCCATCTTTATGTCTCCCTCTCCCTCTCTTACCCTTCTCTCACTCTTCTCACTCTCTCTCTCCCCATTCCTCTTCTCCCTTATCCTTCAATTTATCTCCATATCTCCCTTGTCACTCCCCCTATTTCTCCACCTCTATCATGATATATTAATATATATTACAATATAATAAATTTAATATTGTATTAATCTAAACATATTAAATTTAATAATATTAATATTTTAATATTAATGTTAGGGTTAATAATGTTTTTTTTTGCATGGTATTAATAATAATTTGTTCCATGGTATTTGACCCTTATACTTCATATATAATTAGATCTTGATTTCTACTCGTATTTGATATATTTTTATTTATTTATCTTACCTCTTTATACCTCTTTTATATTTACTTATTTCCAATACCTATTTTATAAATATATTATTTGGCTCATGGTATTTTCCCATGGTATTATTAATAATTTGTCCCATGGTATTAATAATAATTTGTCCCATAGGATTCACCTCAATAAAACATGTTTTTGAGTTTTTGTAAATATAAAGTGGTTTATTGAGTAAATATAAAAATCGGTTTTATTTATTTACCATACCTCTAGTTTATTTATATTTTTATTTATTTACCATACGTCCTGAGTAATATAAAAAGAGGTTTTATTTATTTACCATACCTATGGTTTATTTATATTTTTATGTATTTACCATATTTTATTTATTTACCATATCTCTTTTTTAAGTGTTAGTAAACACTTCATATTTTAAGTTTATATCGTTTAAATTTATTTTTAATAAATTTTTAATTGTTCATTTATATGTTTATGTAAGCTATTGCTCAAGCCGACATTTTTCTTGGCTTCCGACATACTTACACATCAGGGTCATACTGGGTTGTAGAATGCGCCTCTCGGCGCAATAATACAATGTTTTTTTCCTTCTGAATATAAAAAAGAATAGATAGACGATATGAGCTTCTTGTCTTGTTTCATATATACATTAAGAGTATTGTGGTTATTTGCAAAATTGTTTTTAGTTTATTTTTTATTGTGATTATTTCTTTTAAAATATATTATTAGAATTGTAATGGTATTTTAATTAGAGTTGTAGTTGTATTTAATTAATATAAAATATTTATATCGTAATTTTTATAGGAATTTATATTGAGTTAAATTTATATGGTAGGATTAAGTTAAATGTCCATGTATATATAAATTTATATGTAATAAGTTTAATTTAATAATGAAAGGATTATATATAGAAGACTTGTGATTTGGATATATGAATATATTTGTGTATTTGGAAGAGTTTCTTTTATTTTTATCTATATTGGCGTTGTGTTCCACACTCACATAAATGTATATGGAGTGTATTTTTGACTTTTTATATCTTTCAAATTCTTATCAATATTTGTGGAATAAGGCATTACCAAATCATTTTTCAACAAGGTGTTATCAAAGACAAAAAAACTACTACAAATTAGAGATCACCAAATCATTACTCAACATGATGTTATCAAAGACCGATAACTATTAAAAATTTGAGATCACTAAATCATTATTCAACATGATGTTATTGAACACCAATAACTACTACAAATTGGAGAAGTCACAACAACAATACATGGAATCAAATAAAGGAAAACTATGCAAAAACCACCCACCGAGGATTAAGATTAGAAATATTTGAGTTTGGATGAATGGATCATCATCAACTAAAAGAAGAATGTAGGAATCTAAGGAAATCATATTATTTGGTTTCATCACATGTAACTCCCTTAGTACTATGTTATGACCCTAAGGTGAGCCTATTTTGGGTTACATGTATATGGTATGTCCCAAGGGGGTCATATATGGGGTTAAATGTACATGTAATATGTAGATTTATATGTAATGTGGTCATCCTAATAATGAAGGGACCACATATGCAATGTGTGGATAGGTATATATAGAGATCATATATTCATTATGAAGGACATGTGATTTGGATGCATGTATGTATTTGTGTATATGGAATCTTTCCTATTCTTATCTATATTGGAGTTTTTCTCCACACTCACATTGGTGTATATGGTGCGCACTTCTGAATTTTATGTCTTTGGATCATAACAAATTATATAATGAAAACTCTCTTTTGTGGCAATGCACGAAAAATTAGAAAGAGTAGTAATGTCGCTCACCTTTATGCAAATGTGAATTTAGTGGTAATTATTTATTTTACATTTTAGAAATTGAATCAAATGGTATTTTTAAGTATTAATTATATTCTATGTTTTATGTAACGCTCAATGTTTGGTGATATCTTCGTTCAAAATTTCCTTGCATCGAAATAAGTATTTGATGTTTTCAAAAAATTCAAAAGCTAGCATTTTCTTGTCAAAGGAAATTAAATTTGATCAAAGACCAAATGGGAATGTCTCCATAATTTTAATGTAGATTAGGATGTGACATCAATATAATAAACAATAAATTATTTATGGGAATATCCAACATAAGAAGGATATATGATTGAAATTCATATAGGAGATAAAAATATAAATGAAAATGAATGTTTGTTTACAATAGAATGTGATGGATACCAAGTCGATGTGTATTAAATGGTCACATACATGAATAAACATGTATTTTAGACATGTGAAATTTTAATTTTATTATTATTATTATATTATAATGATATAAAAAGAAAAATAATAATAATAACCATGATGGCTAATAAATATCTTCCATTATCCAATGATGATGGTGACATTTTGCATGATTCCCTTTTACAAATTAATTACTCTTTCTTTGAATAAGAAAATTCTTATATATACATGGTATATCTCAACTCATATTGAAAAAACAAAGTTTCTTAGTGTTCCATCTAAACATTATCAAGAGAAATGTATTCCGCCTCGAGCCCTTCTTGCTCAGATTGTTGTGTTTTCAGAATGAATGTTATGTAGTTGAGTGTCTTCTTAACCCATTTGAGCACTATTAGGAAGCATATTATCCATGACATAATATTACTTAGTGTTTTGGTCCTTGCAAAACTATAACATCTCCCACGTAAATTTCTCTACAATTTGTCAATCAATATTAAAATTAATGGCTTTATAGAGTAATTTGAAGTTCACGGGGGTGGTTTACCCCTTTGCTTAGCATTAAAGGAGGGAATAAAGTTATGATTTATCTTCTTGGCCCCCTCTTCAGTTCAATTGGGTTCATTACTATTTTAAAGTATTAATGGGTATGGTTAAGTTCAACCTGGTCACACTCGATATATAGATTCAATCACAAAAACAATTTTGGCATATTAATGTTTATACATATTTTGTTTGTCTCTAAGAATGGAAAGACTATATGTGGACCATAATTTTGTGTTATACTTTGATTTTGCTAGTCCTTATGAATAAATGACACATGATGGTGGATTAGACAATGAATACTAGGTTATGGGTACAAAATAATTGAATACATAGGAAATGATAATAATGAATGAATGCAACAAATCCATCTCAAATTATTAAGCATTGAACATTGTCTCACTTCACATAAACTTGCCAAACTTTATAGATAAACACATGAACATGGAAACCAAGTCTATGTTAGTCTATTATTCTCCCAATATTAATTGATTAACTACTCTGCCTATAAAGGTTATCTCTATATGTTTATTGGGTGTGATATTCTCATCCTATAATCACATTATCTAGCATTAGATTGCATTAAATTTAGTAATGTTGAAGCCTCTATTTTTATTGTAAATAAATTGGGAGTGAATGTGTTATAACTATATTAGGAACGAATGTGTTATAACATTGTTAATAAGGAAGCTAATTTTATTTGGTTGCATGGAAACTATTGGTAGGAAGATGTCTCAATAAAAAATTTTTATAAAATTTTTTAATTAATAATTGCTCATATAGTTACAAATATAATATTTTATTAATGAAGCATGGATTCTGTGTTTAATTAGCAGGCAAAAAAGATCAAGCGGAACATGGACGCAGCTAGGGTTTTGTTGGGCTATGCCGCCGCCTGCAACAAATCTGCAGATCCCGCGCAAGTTTTACCTAACCCAGCCGTCCTTCCCTTCGCGAGTGAATGCACTGGAGATGGCATCGATTCTGGGCTTCCCAGCTCAACAAAAGAACGCCTGGAGGCAGCGCCCTGCGGAGTATGGCTCGGATCCCCTTCTACTTGCCTCTACGCGGAGGCCTTCAGCTCGGAGAGGCTAGACGGTAACGCTATATTTGGCTCTACGGTAACTTCATTCGCAGACCAGGCGGTGGCATTTGCCACTAACCCCGGCTACATTAACAACGGACTCAGGGGCGGGAAGGGAGGCGACCCCCACCCACTCGGCTTACTTATGCAGAGCAACGAGGATGTCAGCTCCTACAGAAATGCCCTTAGACGGCGCGAAGCTTCTATTCCAATGCGGTCCCCTGCTTCTTTTCAAGTCCAAATCCTTCTTCTCTCAGGGAATACACTTCTTCATTGGGTTTCCTCTTCAGATCTGGTGCAGAATCTCAAGATAAATCTAGAACGCCGAACTGGGATTCCCCCGATCCACCAAAGACTTCTTTACCAAGGTAAACAGCTTGAGGACCTTCTTCCCCTCTCAGGAGGCGCTGTTGGGCAGGCTTCTTCTGCCCCTTCTCACTCTTACAAAGATGCTATCCACTCTCAGAAACCCACTCCCCCAGAAACCCTCAAACCTCAGCCTTTTTTGGTTGACAAGATGGATGATGCTCCCTCAGTTGAGATCTCTCATCCAAATATCGAAGAAGACCTTCAAAATTTTGCTGAAAAAGCCATCATCTACAGATTTAATGGACTTTGGCCGCGTACAAAGGAACTCTACGAATGGATCTACGAAAACTGGACAAGTAAATGCAAGGTCAGATTTTGTTCAAAGGGTTTCTTTATAGAAGTGTTTGAGCACTCAAAGCATTATGAGCTGGCCTACAAGGAAGGTCCATGGTTTTGGGGAACAACAGGGCTCTTCTTAACCCCTTGGTTTCTTGATTTTGACCCAGCTACAGCAGTCATCACCAAGACTCCTGTCTGGATCAGACTCCCCAACTTACCAATCCATCTATGGCATGTGGCTGTTTACAGACACCTGGGCAATACCTTGGGCCGCTTTGTAACGACTGATTTTGACAGGGAAATTCAAGGTCTCTACACACATGCTAGAATATGTGTGGAAGTAGACCTCAGCAAAGGACCGCCTGACCAGATCATCATCAAGGCGGGCGACTTAGTTTGGGTTCAGATCTTAGACTATGAGAATACTGCATTCTGATGCCGCCACTGTCACCAAACAGGGCATTTGCAGAACTCTTGCCCCACTCTCCCTGCCAAAAAGAAAAAGGATAACAGTACAAAGTCCAAATCCAAAACATGGACTCCTTGTTCTCCGCCGCCTGCTGCAGACTCAGAATCCTCGAGCTTGGAAGATGAAGGGAATGATGTTTTTTCAGATCAGGGTCCTCAGTCAAAGCACTTGTCCACCACCGCTCCTGGGCACCCTCCTGATCCTACAACTACTCCAAAGCGTGGTCATGAGTCTGCCTCCTCTGATTCGGACAAGGAGCTCCCTCACCTGGAGAACTCCAGTCTTCAAATCGTCCAAGTTCATTCTCACCAGAATGGTTGGGTTAAAGTCATCAAAAAGAAAGGGAAGAAACTTCGTGTGGAAGATTCCACCATTGGTGGATAGTTGCTGATCTTTCCAGCCCTCTTCTTGCTTGTTCCTGCTACTAGCTTGTCTTTTTTCTCTCTTCGGGACCGATGTTGATAGGTTATCATTTCTGGTTGCCGGTTTCTTGGTTCTCCTGACTGTACTATATTTGTACCATATTTTTGCTCAATAGAATTAGTCCAATTCAGAAAAAAAAAAAAAAAAAGAAAAAAAAAAAAAAATATAATATTTTCGAGTTTATATATATATATATATATATATATATATATATATATATATATATATATATATATATATATATATATATATATATATATATATATAGTTTTTTAAGGTTTACTTTGTTAAAAAATGTTTTAAGAGAGAAATATCATTTTATTGTTGAAAACATGAGAACGAGACATGTAAATATAAGATAAATTTGGAGAAATCTTCAATAGTGTTATAAAAAACTTTCCTTAAACAAGAAAAAGATAGTTTTATAGAAGCTAAAATGGTGAAATACTACTAGAAAATGGTATTATAGATTAATGTTTGGCAACATGGAATCAAAATGGACTTTAATTTCATTATTATTTCACGAAAATCGAGGAAATGTATAAAGAATTGGGGACAACAATGTTTTTTTAACAAATTATGGATAAATGGTAGATGCATCACTCAAGATCGCATGAATGGTATGTTTTAATCACATGTAAGAAGAATATAAATGAAAACAATGAAATAAGATGGCAAATCTATTGCAACCTAAACTAGGATATTTTCAAATTTGTACTACTTCTAGAGGACAATTTTTTTTGTCTCAACTTGTAAAATATTTTGGCAAATGTTGTGAACAAAAACAATTTCCTTAATACATGTCAATAGAAAATCATGAAAATGAAAAGTTGTCAATCTAAATAGATTTAAAAATTAACTTTACATAGTGGAATGGAAATGAAGAAATTTCTTTGCATTTCGATGCAGCTATAAAACATTAGGTGACTTTCCTCTTAATCATGTAATAATCCTAGACCTATTGTTTTCAATGCCAAAACGAAAAGGGTAGAAAAGTTTGAAATTAGAATGTTTACTTCTTTATCTTGAGAAAGTTATTGCTATATGAAAGCCTTTGTTATCTATTTTTTTGAAATGATATATATCTTAATAATTTATGATAGCTTGAATTCTTCAAAAATTGTACGTTATGCATGAAAAATTCTTTGATACTAAATGATGATATCTACAAGAACAGAAACAACAAATATAAAACAACATGAAACACATTTGTATCCAAATAAACTTACTCTTAATCTACTCCAATAAAACTTACGTATACGTTATAAAATGTTAATTTTAATAAATTAATGAATCCTTAATCAAATATGAATATGTGTTGCTAATTAACTATCCATCCTCCTTCTATTCATCTTGGGCAGGAAATAACCACAAATACAATTTTATGTATTGGATTTTTATGGTTATGGATGTTTAGCGCATGTGTTTTTAGATTCCCCCTAGTGTTATTTAATAAAATTACTATAGGATATCGTGAAACAATGATTTAACAAATGAAATAAATGTTTTACAAATGCAATGAAATTTTGTTTAAAAAACAAAACAAATGTTCACATAAGAAATGAACAGTAGTCTAAGCCATGCTCTATCTTCATGAAATGCTCTTTGTCTCTCTCTACTCTAAATCATGGATTGTTGCTTTGGTTTCCCTCATGGATTCAACCCCTGAAGGGGCGAGATTCCTGCCATACCATGATATTTCTACTTTCCACTCTTTGGTTATCTCCATCAACAAATTTGCAAAGTCACAACCTTCCAAATTTGTGAGAAATTTGGATGAAATTCCAAAGGTCCTTGTGCATTCCTCAACCTCGTAAAAATTATCTCTACAACCTAGTAAAAAGGATCTGATTAGAAAAATCATGGGGATCTAGCCATTCCCAAGAGAAATTTCCATCTAGGTAGACAAAAATTGGAAGCCCATAATCAAAGGTCATATTTATTCTTTTCTCTGTGGAAGGGGGTTCTTTGCCTTCTTGTTTGAAGTAAAATATAGGGGTTTGATTTTATGAAATGGTGCCTACTTCATTGGCACCCAGGGCATCCATCTCAAGTGTTGGATGTCATATTTCAATCCCAAAAGTGGAATTTATTTTGTTGTTATTGGCTAGGTGTGCCTACCGCACTTACCTCTGCACTACTGGAATGATGAAACCATTTCAAACATTATTAACTCCTTAGGGAAGTACATAGATGAATTTAATCCTTGAGATGGATTACAAGCTTATGCATGTATCTTTGTCGAATTTTATTTATAGAATGAGCTACTAAAATAAATTCACTTGGCACTAGAAACTTGGTCATATCTGCAACCAATGGACTACAAGCATCTCTCCTTCAAATGAAAAATGTGCAGCGAATATGGAAACTTTACAAAAAATACCCTAAATCAACTCTTAAGAACCCTCCACCAAAAGTTAATGATCAATGGAAAAAAACCAAAAATAAGTGAGCATCCCCCAAACAACAAGCCTTACCCTTGTTGAAGAACTCATCAGCCAACCTCGCACCCATCCACCGAAAATCCCATCATCTCAAAAAGAGAAGGTAAAGAGGAAATTTCTAAGGAGGAAACTAATAAAGATATTTTACAAGGGAAAATTATATGAAAAACAAATCATAAAACTTTAAAAAATAGGTTGAAGTGATTGTAGAAAAGGAGAAGATCGTGGCACTCAATCTATTTTCAAAAACGATTTTGAGAAGGACACAATAATCACAAGGAATCATGTGGGGATCTAATCCTCCCAAGGGAGGGATCCCCAAAGTCACTAGTAAATAAAGAAGGTAATCTCCTAGAATTGTAGGTGCTTAGGTAGTAAATCCAAGTTGGATTCAGTCAAAGAACAAGTTATATCTTGAAAACCCCAAGATCTCCTACTCCAAGAGACAAAACTAAAGGAATCTAATATCCTTCCTTAAAGATCCAAAATTTTCTATTCATGTAAGTGAATTGTAATTAGTCCTTGAGGGTCTTCCAAGGAACCTACACCCTTTGGAATCTAAACCTATTTCAATTAAAATTCAACCGATCACTCTTCACTGGATTTTGGTAAGTCTAATTCACATTCCTATGGAGAATCAATTAAATTAATTAATGTTTGCATGCCTATTGTACACCAATAAAAACTCAATTGTTTGAATTAATTATTGGATCTGTTATATGGGATTTATGATCTCGAACAAAATTATTTCCCCTATACCTACTGGACTGGTTTCTAACAACAAAAAGCAAAGAACATAGAGTTTCCCTCAGAGAAATTGAAAGATGGAAAGAGGCTTACTTGGAATATGTTGCAAGCTTTAATTCCCTCCTAGATTGTGAGCTCCAATCCTAGCTCTATTTGCTATAATTAGGACTTTCACATACAACCAAAACAAGCCAAGGATGTACAACATCTACATAGCATAATTCAATCGCTTTATTCAATGAATCAACAAGGCATTGAAATACATGAATGTAAATGTAACATAACAAATATAGGAAAACAATATACTCTTTGTACTAATAGAAATAAATAAAACATCAGTGTCACCCTAATGCATGAAGATGATGACTCTCTGAGATTCAAGGTAGTGACATGAGAGCATGATCAATCTCCAAAAGCCAACTGTGATGTTGTGGATGGAAGTAAATATATAGGAGAGTGTGGTAGTTTAGGAATTATTATCCATTTATCAATAAAGGGCTTGATACCCACTTAATATGGGAGGATGTGCTCAAGGGATAAGAGGTGAAATCTCCAAGCTAGGATCAGATAGGATTCGAGCTTCTTATCCAAGGTAAAAGATTAAAAAAACTCTTGGAAGCTTCTATAAGAGGAAGCTTCGATATTATTTTTAATTTTCCTGAATTTCTAGAACCAGTGCACCCCCAACAAGGGAAAAATTGTTGTTGATCAGTGTTGGTTCAGAAGGTATAAACATGTAGTTGAATGCATGTCTCTAAAGGGAGAGGGTGTGTTGGGGATTAAAATCATTGTTTTGGAGTAGTCAAGTCTAGAAACTCGGGTATTTGGAAAGGTCATGCTTAGTTATTTATGTAGGGATAATTATCGATCCGGTTTGAAGGCCTATTGACTAGATGTGACAAAATAGCCTATAATATATTACTCCCTTAAGCTCAAAGTTAGAAATGGTATTTGATGAATGAAGTGCTTTACCTTCTGAAAAGTTTAGATTAAGCACAACTGGTCGAGAGCGTATTCTATTACAATACATTTTCATCATGAGATTTATTTGTTGAGGGAGGCATACCCATTCTCAGCACATAAAGTAGCATTACATGTACAATGATCAAGAAGTATGTCCACTTGTGACAGAGAGTGGACCCATGATTCGATGATTGTCTTTACGATCATGGCCATCATGTTTTGTGACACTGCATAAATCCTGAAAGCGCGGCTCGAATGGATGGAACTAGATCCCAGGTCTTTTATCTCGTCCAGTCGAGCGTTCCAATGTATGAGTCTAACCATGTGAATAAATGAGATGCATTTGAAAATGGAAATTATCGTCTTATTACCAGCCAATCATGTAATTCGTTAACAAAAACGAGAGAAACCATCGGTTAGGTTAATGGCTTTCAAGTTACCATAATACAATCTGTATGGTTTGAATGAATGAGTTGATATTGAACACCACAAAAAATAATTTGGTTGAAGGCCACAGATGAAAACATGTCGCCGAGAGTGAGGGAACTTTCCATTGATATATGCAAGTTCCAAGGTACCAAAAAGAGAGTTTCTAAGTCAACTTACTGGATAATGAGAAGATGTCGACAGGAAGCAACCCATCACAGGAGCGCCTTGATGTATCCCTCATCAACAACACGAAAAAGGTATCATGATTTGAGACAGAATGATGTTGATATGGAATGCAATCAAGAACGGAATACATGAATGTAGTATTAAGAGTATCGTAGCATAGATCAACTAAAGGAATTCTCTTAAACACATCAACGACACTGAATAGATTTGGCATCATTAACCCAAAACCAAAAGCGGAGGTTTTGATAACAAAAAATACAAGTATATTTCCCAACCCAACATCCATGGATATTAAGTGGAAGAGTGTCATGTTCAAGAGTGACTCATTGCCATTAATAGGTAGAGTACCATATTTTCCCAATTTCCCCAACCATATTTTGTCAATACCTCCTTCTTTTTTAACAAAATTGAGGAGGATAACATATGCTTGATGTGTAATTTCATCCTTCATATGAATCCCTCTGAGTATCTCTAACGAGCCCTAAGAAGGAGTGGTTCGTTATCATCATGTTCGATGAATCCATTTTTGTTTGATGTTTTTACGAGTCCAACGAAGGTGTAGCTCAACTTATTGTTCATGTTTAGAGAGTTTAAACAAGAGGAAAAAAATAAAAATCCAAAGGTTATTTTTCATATTGAGTCTGAAAAATCATAAAACAATACTCACAAGAACCTCTTAGCCATGTTAGACTAAGGTATTCCTTTTTCGTAAATATTCTATCTCATTTGAGAAAAGGGTTAAACTTATATTAATGAGACACCTTTTCATTTACTTTAACAAGTTTGAAAAGACAAGTGCTCGACAAAGTTTTCATGTTTAGGGAGTCTAAAAAGAACTGAAATATGACTCTAGAGGGATTCCTTTTTCGTAAGTTTACAGAGCCTAAAAAAGTGATAAAAATATGCTCTCTAATCAAAATGATCGATTTCAAACCAAACATCATCAAATCCGTCAAATAGCTATTATCATGCTCAGAACATCACTAAAATATTAAAAATACCTTATTCAAGTAAAATTAGGTCATGTTTAAGTCAAATAATTTAAATATTAATAAAATAATCATAAAAGTGACCATAAAATAGGCAAAAAGTAATTCATTTTTACCATTTTACATTTTACCTCTTGGTGAGTGGGTTTTGAGTGTTTTTTTACCCCGATCTTCTGCAACTGATTGCGACCAATATGGTGGATCATTTCGATTTTCGTCACTTCTAGGTAGGAGATCTCATCTTCCTCTTGCTTTATACAGTTCTGTTTTTTCATTTCATGCAAGTTTTTTCAGTTTTTGGGTGGCCTAGGGCTTCAATTTTTCACCCTACCTCTAGCACACCCCTATAAATTGAAAGGAGCACTAGGAAAGGACAATTTACATTTTTTAGGGCACTACAATGCACTATATACCATTGATAGGGTGTGTTGGGTGCATTTCACAAAGTTTTTTTTATTTTTCACTAAAAATTCACCCAATTTATTGCATGAAATTAATCTTAATGATCCTTCTTGGCATGTTTTAGGGTTCCATGGGAACAAAATGGCTCTAATATGGCGGGAAACATAACATGCGATACAAGATATGGATGCAGATAATGATCAGGCCACTATCAAGGAATTAAGAAATTGTGGGATTATGAAATACTTCTGGCTTCCTGGAATGAGGCAAAAAATGGAGTTGCTAGAGTATCTTGTTCGATCATGGGATTTTCAAGCACAATATTTTAGGCTTGGAGCACACATGCTTACCATACAGGCGGAAAACATATATTTCTTGACTAGTTTATCTAGGATGGGTGCTCCCTTGTTATCTAGTTCGAGGAGGGGTGGAGAAATGGCCAAGGATTATATCAATGCACACTGTAGACCTCGATCTCAACCGACCAAGGATGGGAAGATGGAGATTAAGGATGTAGTATGTTTACCTTTTGGGATGATCTTATTCATTATTTCTAGTTTGGCTCGTAGTGATACCTTGAATTTATCCAACAATCTCATATGCAATATTCTCTAGTGTGTATATAGCCAATGGTATTCAACTAGAGTGGGGGAGTACTATAAAATATTAAAGAACAACTTACCAAGGAAAAGAATGGACGGTTAAATAATTTTGGATATGGTTTGATTTTGATTTCATTTTCTTTGGAGTGGATTTCAATGCTTCGACTGCAACATATCTCACTTGATCCCATGGATATGAGAGTCCCACAGATGAGGATATGCGTGGATCTCTTGTGCAAACATATAGTTCCATCATCTATGAGCTTCAAAATAGTCTTCTTTCGACGGTTGCACATGAAATTCACTATGATTAAGGACTATCTATATGCAGGGATGGACTTCTGCGGAGACTCGTAGCTCGTGCTTCCTGATGGCGAACAATGGGGTGCCATAAGTAAAAAAAAAAAAAATTGATCACGATTTTTTAAGTTTTACATTTTTTTTTAATGTATCTGAGACTAAACTATTGATTTCTATATGCAAACATTGGACTCATTTGACCTTTGGGTTTCTCCTATCTTCAGCGTATAAGAGATCCACAACAGGCACCAATAGGAGTATATGTTATTGCAGGTGAATGAGAGATATTGCAGGATCTCAATGTGGTTGAGACTCTTGCAGAGGTTGAGCATCACATGGAGGGGTTGACCCAAGGCACAGTGAAGACTAGGGTCAACTAGATCCCGTTGAGATTGCAGCGTCATGCTATTGGCGTGACTGGCCATATTAGCTAGATATTGTGCAATATCGTTCACACATGTGTTTTCTATCATGAGCATTAGGATTAGTCTACTATGAGGCTATGTATACAACCATATTTTTACTACATATATATTTTTGATATGCCAAGGCTATGCTGCCATTTGTGTCTTAGGAATAAATTTTGTAATACCAAAATTTGATATATATATATATATATATATATAGCTATAGCTATAGATATTTACCTATCAATGCTTCTTATGCATTTTATTAATTCATTCAATGTATGTGATGTGTATTAAATCTAATTTACATATGTCGCAAATGTCTATCTAAAACTTGGTTTGCTAATAAATCTATCAATGTGTTTAGACTCCTAGAAATGTGTTGATATTTAATATAATCAAAGTATATTTCCAAAAGTCAAACCCTTAAGGACATACGAAGCATAGTTGGACTTCTAACTGAATAAAAATTATTCAACTGCAGTACTACAAGTTGTGAGTCGAGTCTCATAACTATATAGTGGATACCATAAGAAATAGCATCAAACAGTAGCTTGATCGCTACATTATACTCAACGATATTATTTTTAGAGTGACCAATATGAATCCCTTATAAACTCACTAACTCTCCATTCAGAGCATATATAGCCTATGATGCGAAAGAAAGGTTCTGAGTACTATTATTAGCGCTATCAACATAACCAACGTATGCTTGAAGGGATGTATACATATACAAAAAAATGTAAACATGATTAAAAAAACCATAGGAAACTCTGAAGGGAACACATTGCAAACACATAGATCACACCTATATACAGCATGTACACAGTGAACAATTATGGAAAAATAACTTAAGCATAGTATTTTTGAAGCTACATCCCATTTCTAGGTTGTGCTAATAGAACTCCATCTAAATCAGCAAGCTCGTAAGCCCATTTAGAAAGAAAATTCTTAGCAATATATGGGCCTAGCCACATTGGCTCGAGCTTCCCTGATCCTAACTTTTCAGACACTTGATCATATAACAACACAAGGTCACCTTCTAAGAAGACACGAGGCTTGACATTCTTGTTTTATTTTGCATTGATACGGTTTTTATGGGCCTAATTAGCCATTGTGGCATCACTCTAACTTTCATCTAAGAGTGTCAAATGTAAGAGACACTCTCCTTATACAAAAGTGGTAGAATGGAGCTCGACAGCAAGTTTGAGCGATTGAATTTCACATTCAATCAAAATGATTTCTTCCATACTATATACCAATTGGAACAGTGTGAACTTGATAGTAGTCTAAATAGAAGTTTGATATTCCCACAATATGGGATAAAGTGTCATACGCCAGTCTGATTTATGAACCTGTTGTAGCAGCTACAACCACCCTCCAAAATTTCTCCTATGCTTTTCTTTTGGAGCCTTCCTTTCTATCCACAGGAGCTTAACTTGTGTCATTATCAATTATTCATGCTTTGATTGAGACTTATCCTTTTCATTTATGCTTGTGTTTGTTTTTTTTTCACACTTAACTGATCTTTCCAAGTCTCAAGCTAATCTACCGACCTTGTCTTAAAACAGTTATGGGCTTGACTGCACAATCCTTGAGGGAAAGCAGCCTTGATGATTGGAATTTCGCAGTTCAAAATGGAAATCATCCTTGAGCTTAGAAACTACACAGCCATGGAAAGCAACCCAAATTGAGCCTAGAAACTATATAATCCCTCATTGAGCTCAGAAACTACACAGTGCACTAAGTTAAAAAGTTTCCTAGTTCCCTAGAATTGCGCAATCTTTCCCGCCAGTGTGCATGGAAAAGTTTCCCTAGAAAATAAATAAGGATAAACACTAAAAAATCAAAAAAGAATCACTAAAAAGTAGGGTTCCATTATTAGTATCCCGAAGGACAGATATTTGTTATTTTAGAAACTTCCGCCAAGTGTCACATTTTCCTTGATTTTAGGGAGGAGCATCATAAACCATAATTTTCTCTAGTATATTTAATTGATGCCCCTATACATCATTTTCACATTCGATCTTGGAGCTCTAGCATCCCCGAGGAGATCAAGGAACCTTCGGTGTGATCATTGTCGCTTTTTCGAGTGAGTTTCTCTTTTGTCACTTTTTCTGTCGTTTTTTGTCGTGTCGCTTGTGTGAGTGTTTTTGCTTATTTATCTTCATTATTGATGGAGTTTTAACTTAATTTAGCTTATATATGTGTTTTTTTAAGTTGTCATTTTTCTTTCACAAGTGTCGCATCGGTTTTCTTGTTTTTTCACCGATAGTCGTCGTTTTGGCGACTCTCCTAACATATTCAATTTTCCTTTTATTTACCGAGTTTCTGCACTTTATCTACATTGATTCATTCATACTTAGTCAGATCTTCACTCAAGCTCACATCATCACTTAGTTCTGCTCGTATTTCACACTTCCACCTAGCATATCTACACTATCCTTGGCCAGATTTTTTCTTGCCCAGCTAGGCACTACGCATTCCTAAGGCTCAATCCGAGAGCTTTGCCTTTGGAACTGCACAGTGTAGAGTACAAGTTGGCCCAAATATGCATTGCACAGTTCTAGGACTGAGCCTGTCACCTTGGCCATTGACACTCCTAGTCACTTCCCAGGTTGAATTGCGCATTGCATAGTCTCAAGCCTCAGACTGCACTTTTGATTTTTGGGACTGCGCAGTGCACAGTTCCCACAGTCAGTATCCCTTGCTTGTTGATCAAAATTGTGCAATCCCTCTCATCAATTTCCTAGTTTCTTTCTTAGTTAGATTTGAAAAAGGCTAATGTTTTCTTGCCATGAGTGTCTTTTTGTCCCACGAGTTGCACACTTGTGAAGCACTTCTCTCTAGCAGTCATTGTTACCATGGCACCAAAGAGAGCTACTTCAAAATAGACCATTGAAAGAAGTATTGGGGAAAATTTTGAGAAAACACTAGTAGTCTTGATAGTATACACGAACACACAATTTTTTATACAAAAGGATTCAACACTAACATGGCAGAAATTTAATGAAACTCTTTCAGTAAAGAGCTTTCTGGAGGATCCAGAGATCCATCAGGTTTATCTCAGTACCCGGCAGTTAGGACTACATAGGGTTGCATCTAGATATCCAACCTTCCCATGTGTAGATGTTATCAGCTAGATTGTTTCACACATTGATGAGAAGACCATGGCATTGACAAATGTTGGCAGACATAATAAGCTTTCTACGTTTCTGGCAAAATATTATCAATGCATGTATCATTTTATCGATCCAGTGAAACTCATGGACTCATATTTCTATGCCACCAATAATTATGTGAACACGAGAGATATTTTTAAAGGCTGGGTGAAAAATCCATTTAAGTTTCAACAGACACCCACCCATTCATACAAGAAAAATTCTCTTAGGAAGGTCTACCAGCTTTTGTTATCTTAGCTTGTAGGATCCATGGTCGTAGAGCACAGAAACCTTTCATGAAGGGTGGAAAGTCTTATTTAACCAAGTTGTGAGCAAGGGGAAGTCCTTCAACTAATCAAATAGTTTGGCTTGATATTTGAGAGCCCATGTAGCACAGGCTCAGAATACTCACAAGGGAGAGAAAGAAAGGTTTTATATGTATGCATATTTAATTGATTCAATCTGTGCACAAAATCAGTTTCCTGGCATGAAATGGACATGGACGGCATGCGAAATTATCATGCATATATATTGTGAAATGCTTTCGAATTGAATTCATAGAGGTGTAATGGAATAGTTAACTAACCATTTCAACATCTCGATTTACAAGCTGATCTTTGAAGAATAACCGCCTTGTATGTCATGTGGAGAAATGAAGGCAATAACAAAGATCGTAGATTGGTTTGTCTCACTGGGTGGCACCTTCATTAGATTTTTTTGCGGAGAGAATTCATTGCATGTGTTTCCAAGTTATGCCACAAACAAGCTTGTCATGAAAGAAGTGTCATATCATCTCGACACAAGGTTGTCAGTAGCTTTACATAGGAAGAAGAAAGCCCCCATGGCTAAACCTTTCTATGAAAATTAGGTTGTACAATATAAAGAACTTGAAAGTTGCGGATACCGAGGGAAAGGAGATAGTGAAGTTTACATTCGATACTCAAGACTTGAATTCGTATGATCCCTGCATAATTTGCGAAGACCATTTTGCGATAATTTATTTTCAGTCGCTCAATAGGACATTTCATTGGCCATAGGAGGATCCATCGATGAATTCTTACAATGCCTCCAAACTTCATGAGTTGTTCAGTTTAGTAGGGACTTCAAAAAACACTCCATAGAGGGAAGAAACTCCAAAAGAAACCCCAGCAAAAGGCGGCAACCCCATATAGGACAAGGGAAAGAGAAAGTTTGTTTATAGCCCACGGGGAGAACAAAGCTACAAGATGAAAGCAAATCCAATCATTATGAAAGAATATTTAGCACTAGAAGTGAATAGGAAGTAGGGGATATAGAGAGCAGAGCAGAGGAAGAGAGAAAAGCAAAGCTTGCAGGAAGAAGAACTGAGATTGAAGCAAGCAGAAAAAAATTGAAGGAAGAATGGGAGCTGAGGAGGAAATAACAAGAAAATAAGCATAAGTAGGAAGAATAAGAAAGGAAAGGAACCATAGCAGAAGAAACAACACCAATATACAAGTTGAAGAGAATAAATAGAACCAACCGTTAGCAAAGGAGGAGGGTGAACATATGCAACATCGAGATCTTGCTCAAGAGATTGAAATCTTTATTGAAGTTACAGATATGGAGTTGGAACTGGAGCCGAAGAATGAAGATGTTGACCTGATGTTGAATTCTCCACAAGTCATCATTCAGTCTCCACCACCTTCAGCAATAGAGTTAGCCCCAAGCGAGGAAGGGGGCATAGTTCCTCTCGATGACGATCCGACAATGGATGTGTACAATTTGTCGTATGATGAATTCCAAAAGAAGATTGTACAAGCACGAATAAAACTTTTTTTGGATGATCATGCATCACCTGCATTCACTACAGAGAGGTTGATTGTCGCATACACCAGCAAGAATCTGAAAGTCATTGCCTAAGCCAACTTGGCCTTTGTAGGTGCAGCAAGATGAAACACTCATTATTTGATGGCTGAGGATAAGAAATTGGCATAGGACTTACAGGTTTCCCGGCAAGAGACAGAACAACTCCACACAACAATACAGAATGCATCTGCACATGCCTACTTGGAGGAAAGGAGAGCAATGATACTTGGTGGAGTATCAACACTTGAAGAGACCATGTGGGGCCTCTATGAGGATCTCATAACCATACATAAGGTAGTTGTCCACTTGCATGGTTTACAGTAGCATAGAAAATTCTTTTTAAAATCTCTTAAGAATGTACAAGCTGCCATTTCCGCCATGCAATAATGGACAATGCAATACAAAGGGGCACTGCTTAACTTTCCTAAGAAAATGAAACTACAGACAAATATGGAGAAAGCAAGAGTTTGAATAATGATTAAGAACAAGTAATTGGCCTCATTCATTGGAAGTATTCAGACCTCATATGTACAGTTACACAACAGTTTGGATTTCTTGGTGAAAGCACATGAGATCCCATTGGTTGGATCACTCACTAAAGCCAAACGTAGACATCAATTCAAGCAGTAGATCAAAGGGTACTTGGAGTGGCTGAAATAGATTTCCACGAAGGAGGATTTGGATTTGAATAAACAGAACGTCTAGAATTACATCTTTGCTCATGTCTGTTGGTTAAAGTTTTCATTGTTGTCAATATGGCATTGTTGGAGATGGAAAATATTCATGTGATACATGTCCTAACCTTTGAGATGTTTCCCTAGCCTCATGTAAACCCTAGGAGAATACCATAAGCATGAACATGATACATGATCTAATGATGAACACTGAAGCCCTAGATGCTAATGCATGATCTTTAATGATATAATGATACATGGATAGATTATTGGCATATAGGATTCCCTAAGCCTTAGCTTTCGAAGATGCCCTAATCCTTATAAATGAAGAATACATAGAAGAACCCTAGCCCTTGTCCTTGATGAAGATAATAATGGAAAGGGTGATTTTTGAAGGTCACATTTGAAGCTTTAATGAATAAGACTTACATTCCCTAACCCTAAAATCTTGAAGGCCTAAAATATATGAATAAGGAGCCCTAAACATTTTATAAAACATAATGGAAAAATCCTAAAGGCTTCCATGATCAAATAATGATGAAAGTTCACAAATTTAATTTTATTTATAGGAAAATGACCTTATTGAAGGATGAAATTGACACCAACTTGTAGAGGACAATTTTCCCTTTCTAACAAGCTATCACTCGCCTTCTAAAAAATATATATATTGATGCCTAAACACTTCATTTGATACAATCAATTTTGGTGATCAATTCGTCTAAGGAACACATAACAACAAGAGAGTTCACATCTCATGAACTAAGGTCGAGGAGGATTGTTTGAGTAAATTGCGTGGTGGAAAACTTCATATTGAAGCTCGAACCCTTGTGGAAACATCCTATGGACAGAACTATTATTTAGAGGCTCATATTTGGGGTTCCATTAACCTTGGACCTGTGATAAGACTCCCTCATCACTTGAACAATGGACATCTCGGATACTTCTGTGGAGAGACTATATTGCAGAATAGTGACTATAAATACTTTAGATTATTCAAGCCACCTGAAGCAGCTCACCTCCTTGTGTTTTGGAGCTCGGACTTTCTGTGATATTTATCTGTGGAGACTGCAACTCAGTCCTATGTGTAGGTTTCCTGTGGGAGATACCTATGGAGAATACCCCAGACCAGTGAATACACCTTTTTGGACAAGTGGTTGACATCCCATCTCTCGGACTCATAACCCTGTGATAAACATCTGTGGAGGATAGATCTTCAAGCCTCAGACATGTAGCTTTCTACCTCAGCTCAAATTTGTGTTTCAAATCAGATATAAGGCTCAGATTACATCTAGCTTTGGACTGTGGACAAGGAGATCGGGTTTTTTTTGGGGGAGCCTTATTAAAGGAACTCTCGACAGTGTTTTGGAAAAACTTGTGACACCTTTGGAGCATAAGTTTGGAACAAATTTTTAAGGCAGCAACATACTTCTAATATTTTGGATAGGTGATACTTAAGGGAGTTTAGGCATATGTTGAGAATAATAATCCACCATATATTTTTTAGCAGGCCTATAAACTTGTTGAAGTCACCCTGAAGCAACTGTTGAAGACATCCTAAGAGCACTATGAAGCAACACTATTAAATAAACATTTAAGTATCTTGAATTTTGTACCTTGAGGGCATCCTTGAAGAGAGTTTAGAAGAACATATTAGAAGAAGTACCTTGGATCTTTGAATACTTTTTGTGAAGGTCTAATGGCAACCTTTGAGCATTGGAATGTTATCTCTCTGAAACAATGATTTAAGATATTCTTGGAGAGTTCTTGGGGTAGAATATTGAAGACACTTTGAAGGATTCTTGAAGACATTTGGAAGACCTATAGAAGTTGATCTTGGAGGCACCCTTGAAGATCATGATGCACTGTTGAAGTCATCATGAGGTGACCTTGGAGAATCTTGTTTGGGTAACATGAAGATTTGTGGAGACACCTTCATGTGAAGACAAAGTTATCATTGATGAGCTAAGTGCTTTTGAGATCGTTTGAGGGAATTGTTGACAGTGAAGATATTTTTGAGGCCGATTGCAAAATATAATGGGATCCTTGAAGAATCATCAAATCTATCTTGAAGAAATGAAGTGGTGGGTTGGAGCCCTATAGTATAGGAGTCCTCAAGAAGACTAGGTTGGATCATGTACCAGAGAAAGGGTTGGAGCCCTAGAGGTTGGTGCCTCATAAAGACAAGGTTGGAGCCTTGGGAAGATAAGGTTGGAGCCTCATGAATTCCAAGTTGGTTCTTGGAAAAGTATAGGTTGGAGCCTAGTGGATTGGAGATTGGTGTCTTCATCTTAGGGTTGGAGCCTTAACTATTATTGTACCTAATTTATTGTAAAAAAGAGAGGATTGAAGTCTTCACTATCTATGATTAATAAAAGTATTTATTCTTATTATTCATTTTGTGTTTATCTAAGTGCCCTTAACTTGTAAAGTAACAATTGGAAAATAAATATTGATTCAGTTCCCCTCTTAGTATTTCCAACGGTGTCCAAATTAGAACAATGTTTCTCTTGCTCGAGAGGGATGTTAAAACTGACTCGAAATCATTGTACCCAGATGCTATGAAGGCTAGAGTCTGCTTCAAATCTGACGTTGTCACGCATTTTGGGGATGTCATCACGTAGTACCAAGCTTGGCACCAATATGTGACCAAGAAGAATCAAGTGGAATTTCTTGAGCTAGAGTTTCCCCAAACTCAAGCGTCATAGTGTTTTGTCTTGTTAGGTTGTCAAGTTATCTCTACCCTATTTCGTCTTATATGGGTATGACTTTAAAATGTAATATTATTTATATTTATTTGTAAAGTAAAATTCCAAGTCTCAATATTGGAATGTGAAGAGTCCTATGTAATGTAATTAGTCATTTTGTAAAGAATTTGAAAAGTCGAGGAGTCTAAGAGTCACAAAGGGGAATGTGAAGAGTCACGCCTTTTGTTATAAATATATCCTCATAACTCATGTAAAGGGATTTTGGCTAGGCTTAGGCTTAATAATGGCTTGGGAGTTTTGTGAGAGACTTGGCTCCTCCGTAGCGTAGAGGGAGTATAATTATTTGGAGGAGCAGGTGTTGTTGACTTTAACGTTCCACTATTGGGGCTAGTAGTCCCTCAATAGTGTATGTATGATTAGAACTTTCACTCTTAATAAAAACTCAGAGTCAGCATGATTTCATGCATATGTTGTGAATATAGTAGGACTATTGTTTTTTTATTTTCAATTTATGTTATTTAACTTACGCTTATGCCTATGAACTATTTCGTTTTCATTTGTATGAATCTTGTTGAACACGTGTTGTTGTATTAATTCATCACCTTAACTTGTGAATTATTCTGCATCTTATCTCATGGTGTCATTATGCTCTTGTGTTCCTTTAAAGCTTCATACTATTACAGGATTTTAAGGGGCTCACTTAATTTCCCTTCATTTTTGGAACCATTCATGCATCGTACTTGACTATCCACAGGGTCACACACTTGATCTCACCAAAGACACTGTGCACTCTATGCGTTTTCACAACCAAGGCATATAATTAACCTCCCACTACTGGGAATCCTACTCCAAACGGTGTGAGGTCGATTTAGGACTTCATATCAAGAATATCCCCTAAATGTTGGTGGTTCCAACACTATCAACATTTATGGCACTAGAAGGAGAGCTAAATGAAAAGCTGAGCCATTGAAATTAGTTTTGAATTTCTAGTACTCATCTAATGACTTCTCTCCAAATCATAACCCCAACATGTTTTTCTAGACACACAAGTTTGAAAGTGCCAGTGTGATTATTGATGACTTTTCTAATCTAAAATTCAATGGCGAGGGTGAAAAAACCTTATTTGATCATACTTCTCGTTTTCTTGAATTCAACACAAAACAAAACATCCATTGTGAGGATGTTGGTTGTAGGTTGTTCATGCACACATTTGAAGTGTGCGTACGGAATTGGTGTCACACATTTCCTAATGACTCCATACACTCTTTCCAAAATTTGTTAACAGAGCCGTTTTACGTGTTTGATATTTATGATCATAAAGTTCTATGCAAAAAAACTATGAATTTTTTAAAGGCACTTGATGAATCACTTGAGGATTTTCATGATCGTTTCATTCATCTTTTCTTTGAATTTACTGAAGATGAAGTTGACTGAACCTTCTTGGTAGGGATATTTCATTATCTTGTTCACATTTTAGATAATCTGTACAAGCTTGAATATTTCTAACCCCTCCCAACATACCTTGGTATTAGAGCTTCCAAATCTACGACAGACAAAGTTGTTGTTCCAAGTGACCCTTTTTTCCCTTCTCATAAAACAACTCTAGTATCGCTTGTTGGTGTGGGATATCTTGAGAATTCATCCATTAATTTACCACCATCCCCTCCCACCCCACATACTCAGAATTACAACGTGGGTTTGGATTGTGAATATGATGGTTAAGATGAAGTATTATCTCCTCATCCTCCATCCTTTGGTTCCTTTAGCACTCTGGATTGTGACTTATTATCTTCACCAATTCTGAATCTTTCTCTTGATGTTTATGAGGATCAAGTCTTGGATAGATTTGGTGTTTAGAAGCCAACTTGCGATATTATTTATGATGATTATGTGTGGGAGTATACACCTGAACAAGAATTTGCGATGAAGGATGATTCTTCTCCTTTCACACCTCTGACACATTATCCTAACATTTTCCATGGTTTTTTCATTCCTGTTGAATCTTGTGAAAAAATAGTTTATGTTGATACTACTAGTTTATATCATTCTCAAAACACGTGGAATGTCAGTTTTTCATCTTTTATTCTTGATTTCCTCAATCTCTCATGTCATATTTCTGAAAATATACAGGGTGAAATTTCTTGTTTTCAATCTTCCCCTCTTTACGATTCATAAGATAATGAGGGTGCCTCTATTTTTTATCTTGAACTTTCTAATCATGGATTTTGTGACCTTTTCATCGATTCATTCGGTCATGATAATGATCTTTCCAAGCCATCGATCTTTGATGATCTATCTTTTGATGAGTTGGAACTTCCCTAAGCTATCGAGGAACTTCGTCCTGAGCTAATGGTCATGTTAGGTTCTCGTAGTCTTGGCACCAGTTCCACTTCCAATCAGAAATGTATTAAATATTTTGAGGCTCCTCATCACTTTGCTGCACACATTGAAGATCATTCTACTTTACAATTTTTGCATCCTCCACCTTCATCACACGATCCTATCGCTCAGTCATTGGAGTCGTACATAGTGAATGCTATTTAAAAACAAAAAAATTATTCTTTCTTCATGTTCGCCCATTTTCTCAATTTTAATGTTTGATCTTGCATGTCTTCAGGTCGCAGTGTGTCTAAACAACACAAGGCACCCGTAAAATGTCTTCCATGTGCATTTCGTTCTTACTTTGATGCGCATACTGTCAAACTTCGAAAGTTTTGGTTTGCATTTTTTTATCTTGTTTTTTGTTGTTATGCTTGAATATATTTCTTGACATTCATTCCCTCGTGTACATAGGCCATCCAATGCATCGGTGACTGCATTGGAAGGATCACTTCATGTGATTCTAGCCTATGCTCTGATTGGGTTAGTAGTAGTAGTAGTGTTTTCTTTTCTTAGTTTTTTTCTTTGAATTGATTTTCTTTCCACTCTATTTTTTTCCTTTTGTTTGTTTTATTTTTAGTTATAGGATAGCATCTGCATCAGACTGTACTTGGCTTCTAAGAAAGAATGATGAAATATTAGAGGAATTTTTGTTACTATCAACGCTTGGTTTTCTGTATATTCCCTCTCTTGCGTGAATCTTTCATTCTTATAGTTGATGATATTGAGATGGAAAATACATTCCTTTTCAGAGAAAATCGCAGTGAAATCATGATGTTTGAATCTTTAACCAGTGTTGCCACTCTAATCGGTCTTTTATCTTTTTAGTTAATCCTTGTCAACTAAGTTGGGTAGAGTAAGGAGAGGAGGAAAACCTTAACAAGTATGTCAGAGGTGTATATAAAATCCTTATCTGAAGGAACAACCTCTTCTGCTCTAAAAAAATCAGGATCTCTCTTCCACCCCATTAAATAAATAAGTGCCAATGCATAGTTCTATGAAAAAAACAAAATGAAAAATGAAAAAAATAAAAATAAAGGCCGAAAGAAGAGAAAGTCTTCCTCTATAGAGAGGTGAAGCAAACAACTCCGTTGGGGTACTGTCCAGGCTCACTAGTAGCGAAGCAATGTTTGTGTTCCTGAAGTGACTCACTCAGCATACTATTTGTTGAGAATTTGGAGGGTTGGACATTAATACAAATTCTCTTCTTTATAATTACTTGTGACCTTACCTGTGATACTTATGTCTTCTCTTCTTTATTTTAGTTAATCTTTAATAAAGTCAATTATCAAAATTCACAAGACACAAAATTTAGGCTCCTAGAGCTAGGGAAAAACCTCTCCCTCTTGGAGAGTAAAAACTGCAAAGATTCTTCTTATAGATCTTCAAATGAAAAGTACCATGACCAAGACTTAGACCCTTGACCTAGATATGCTTCCAAGACCTTGATCTTCACCTTGTATATGCTTTTATTTGAATTTCTTGAACCGTGGGAAGGTAAATCAAAGATTTACCTTCCTTACTATTGCTGCCTCTTCTCCTTATAACGACTGTCTCAATTTCAAAAAGTGCTTTCTTCAGATCAACAGCTTATACTCTTCCTGCACTTTTCCGCATCCTAGCTTCAACAATTCACCATATGTACCTATTGTACTCTTCGCAATTTACTTCCTAGTTTTCTATTTCATATCTGCATATATACTATGTTTTGTATCCATATTCATATGTTGTCCTTTACTTATAAGATGCCCTTTTATCCGTGCTTATATACTCCCTTTTATCCACAGTTATATATTGTCCTTATATCCGCAATTTCTTCCTTTAAATGTTCGCAAACTTCCGGAGATAGGTACAGTGAGATTAATCTGAATTTTCTACCTGAGATTGATCTGTATTAGGGTCAGTGTTATCCGCAATCTCTTCCTTCACTTATCCGTATTGTAACCTTGTTCTTGTTTGCACTGTGATATCAGAGTTGTCCACTCTTCTTTCACAAAAACAGTCCGCAAACTACCTCAAACTTGTCTGCAATTTCGAAGGAATCTGCATTGAGTTGAGTGCATATTAGCCGCAGGAACAGGGGTATATATATAGTGGACTATTCATATATTTTAGGCTGACCATCCAAATATAATTCGGCCGAATTTAACGCGGTCATGTAGGCCGACATCAAGAGTAGTACTTCTAAGTTATTTCTTCAACAATGTTCAGAGGTTGTCATCATTCTATTATGGAGTATTGTTGTAAGCTTCTTCCACAAGGTCTTGGAGCATATACCAAAAACTAGATCTGACACTTAAATCAAACCTAATGGACATCAAGAAGAAGTCCTTCTACTTAATAAATCATGCTCATGAAACCCATGAAGCACATACAACAAAAATATATATTATCTTGACTTCTTCTTTTTCATAATTACATAATTACATAGTCAACATGAAGACCTACCTAGTTATACTTTTCAACACTATCTAGGCCTACTGCCAGCAAAGAAACACTAGAGATGAAAACTAAGACTATGAAAACACTTAACTGATCTTTCTAATTCAAAAGCTAATCTCCTGACTTGGTCCTATAGAAGTTCTAGGCTTTCCTTTAGAAACTACGCAATCCTTGAGTTTAAGCAACCTTGATGATTAGAATTGCACAGTTCAGACTAGAAGTCAGCCTTGAGCTCAAAAAATGTGCAGTCATGGAAGGAAGCCCTGCATTGAGCCCATAAACTACCCAATCCATCAATAGGCTCAGAAACTATGAAATATTCGACTGAGAATAAGAAATTGGCACAAAACTTACAAGTTTCCCAAAAACAAATAGAACAACTTCGCGCAGTAGTACAAAACGCAGTCTTCACACAGGTCTACTTGCAGGAAACAAGAGCAGTGATACTTGCTGAAGTATGAACACTTGGAGAGACCATGTGAGGCCTCTATGAGGAGCTCATAACCATACATAAGGAATTTTTCCACTAGCATGGTTTGTAGCAGCAGAGAAAATATGTTGTCAAAACTCTTAAGAATGTACAAGTTTCCACTTCTGCCGTGGAGGAATGGACAATGCGATACAAAGCGGCACCTCTTAAATTTCTTAAGAAAATGAAGTCACGAGAAAATATGTTGAGAGAAAGATTTCGAATATTGATTCAGAACAACAAGAAGATCACATCATTCATTGGAAGTATTTAGGCCTCATATGTACAGTTATACAAAAATTTGGATTTCTTGGTGAAAGCACATGGGATCCCATCAGTTGGCTCACTCATTGAAGCCAAACATAGACACCAAGTCAAAAAGGAGATCAAAGATTACTTGGAGTGATTGAGATATATTGCCACCAAGGAGGATTTGGAGCTGAACAGACAAAACATGCATAATTACATTGATGGTCATGTCTAGATTAGAACTATGTTTATCTTTCTCAAGAGGGATGTTGAAACTGGCTCCAAATCATTGTAAAATGTAACATTATTTGTAATTATTTGTAAAGTAAAGTTACAAGTCTCAATATTGGAATATGAAGAGTCATGATGTAATGTAATGAGTCATTTTATAAAAAAATTGAAGAGTCATGAGGGGAGTCAAAGAGTCACAAAGGGGAATGTGAAGAGTCACCCCTTTTGTTATAAATATATCCTCATAACTCATGTAAAGGGATTTTGGGAGGAAATATTTTGGCTAGGCTTAGGCTTAGGAAGAGGTTGGGAGTTTTGTGAGATCCTTGGATCCTCTGTAGCATAGAGGGAGTATAATTCTTTGGACAAGAAAGCGTTGATGACTTTAACGTTCCACTATTGGAGCTAGTGGTACATCAATGGTGTATGTATGATTGGAACTTTCACTCTTAATAAAACTTAGAGTCGACATGCTTTCATGCATATGTTGTGAATATAGTAGGACTATTATTGTTGTATTTTAAATGTAAGTTATTTAACTTACACTTATGCTTATGAACTATTTCTTTTGCATTTGTAAGAATCTTGTTGAATGTCTATTGTTGTATTAATTCATCACCTTAACTTGTGGACTATTCTGCACCTTATCTCATGATATCATTATGCTCGTGTGTTCCTTTCAAGCTGCATATTATTACAGGATTTTAAGGGGCTCACTTACTTTACCTTCATGTGTTGGAACTGTTCATGCATCACACTTGACTATCTGCAAGGTCACACACTTGTTCTCACCAAAGACACTATGCACCACTCTATGCATTTTCGCAGCCAAGGCATATCATTAACCACCCATTGTTGGGACTCCTCCTCCAAAAAGTGTGAGGTCTAGTTGGGAATTCCTGTCGGGGAGATCCCATGAATGTTGGCGGGTCCAAAATCATCAACAGAACCCCTATCGTACATTGAATATTTGTTTTCAAATCTTTATTAATGGCCTCAACTTTCCCACTTGCCCGAGGGTAATATGGAGTTGAACTTGACATGGGAGAGGACCAACTTGAAAAACAGTTCAGACACCATGTGGTTACAAAAATGTTTCCCATGTTATGTAACTATGGCCTTTCATACACCAAACCTCGCAATAACATGATTTAAAAAGAACACAACAATTGTTTCACCGGTATTATTTTATGTAGGCGTCGCCTCGACCCACATGGTAAAATAGTATACCACCATAATGATTCAGCCATGCCCCCCGACCAAGTGAGGGTTACATGTCATAAAATCAATGCCCCATTTCGAAAAAGATATGATGGAAATAACACGGTGCAAAGGAGCGGGTGGAGCACGGGTATTACGATTGTATATCTAGCAATCATGACACTTTTTAACCACGAGGATGCAGTCACGAAACATAGTAGGTCAAAATTAGTCGGCATGCAAAATCTTCTGTGTAGTGGTGTAACCAAAATATGTCCACCACATGCCCCATCATGGAATTCATTCAAAAATTTCTCAGCCTCCTTATTTGTGACAAACCTATGAAAAATCATATCGATACCATGACAATAAAAGGTGTCTCCAATTATAATGTAATTTTTAGCTTGATATCGGATATGTCACTAGTCAAAGCGAGAGGTATCGAACCAGAAAGTTTGGGTTTGGATATATATGATAATGTCTCCATACCATGGGTCATATGACACGATTGGGAACAATGACTCGTCTAGGATAGAATCGTTAGACATTGTTTCAACATCGATAGCGGGAAGGTTGCAAATCAACTCAACAAAGACTAAGCATTTCTTCAACTTGGATTTGATAAAATAAATTGAACTCGTGGAGGATGAATATCCATTTTGAGTACTTTCCCCCAAGTAATTTTCATGATAAGATGTATGTCATTGGGTTGCAGTCGAAACGACCATAGTCTTGCAAAATAGGATATAGTGGCAAAACCTTTGGATAGCCTGGATAGCTACCAAAGCTAAATTTTCAATGCGTGTATTTGATCTCAATATCATTCAAGTTCTGACTCAAATAATAAATAAGATGTTTAGTTCCTACATCTTCCTCTTAGGCAATTACCATAGTGATGGTAGTATCTGCAACAATGATATATAGGAATTAATCACGTTGGTAATATGGGGGATACAACAAGGATTCTTGAATTAGAACATATTTCAAGGAATCAAACACCTTTTGGTATTTTTCGTCCCAATGGAAGGGAACCCCTTTATTTAATAGGTGAGTAAATCCTTTGGTCAATTCAGCGTAGTTGGGAATCGATCTTCGTAGATAAAAGTTAGCCTTCCCTTGGAGTCGTTGAAGCTAAAGATGGGAAGAAGGAGCAGGAAAATCTAAGATTGCATAGGCTTTCAATGGGTCTTTACGAATTCCATGTTTCAAAACCATGAAACGAAGAATTCGACTGGAGTTGACACAAAAAACACACTTATGTGGATTGGGCCTAATTTTATAGTGCCTACAACATAAGAAGATAGCCCTAAGATGCATTGGATGATCAACACAATGCTTCAAGTGAGCAGGTAAATCATCCAAATATGGTTTTACAATGTGTTTGATGTCATGGAAGGCATAATTCATTTCCCTTTGAAACGTGGCCCCAACATTTTTCAATCCAAAAGGGAGTTTTCGATATGAAAATGCGCCCCATGGACAAATAAATGTTGTTTTATTTTGGTCCATTGCGATAATTTTGGTCTGATTGTAACTGGAAAATCCATCCATAAATGAAAATATTTCACAACTAGCACAATTGTCAACAATCTGGTCGTTGAATGGGGTAGGATAATTTTCCTTAGGAAAAGCATGATTAATGTCCCGGTAATCGACAAACAAAAAATAAATATTCCCTATTTCTTTATGACAAGAACAATGTTGGACACCCAATCAGTTAGAGGTAATGGGTATATGAAAACAGTGCGTAGAATTTTTTCAAATTCAAATTTAATAGCTGAAGCCTTCTTGGGATGGAGAGGATGGAGACATTGTTGAACGGTCTTAGCATCAGGATATGTCTTTATTTCATGTACAATGATGTTTGGATCGATCCCTAGAATATCTTCATAATACCAAGAAAATACGTCTCTAAATTCCTAAAAAAGGGCTTTATAAGTCTTTATCTCATCAGGAGAGCAAGATGCGCTAATATGCAAGTTCTCGAAAATGATGGGTTTCATCGAAATATTGAATAGAATAGTCTATTCAATATTAAACAAGTTCTTCTCAGAATTGATACCATGAATGGATACAGAATTCACAAACATCTCAATGACATTAGGTCGATAGAGTTCATTTAGATTATCCTAGAAGGAATTTGGTAAGGAAGAATGATGATGATGATCATCCCACAGTGCATTATTCAACATCATGATCTCCATGATGTTCTCGTTAGTAGAAAATGTATGAGAGAAATGATCAGAGGATGTGCCATAATCTAAGGAATGATCAACCCAATTGATCGAAGAGGATAGGGTATAATGCGCCACAGAGGCCAAATAAATGGCTTCATAGTCGAGATCAATGGGACTGAGCGACATGCAGTCACCAAAAGTTTCAATATTATATGCATCTAGAACTAGCCAAGGATCATATGAACTAGTACAAGAAGATATCGTGTTGACATAGGAAACCGAACTAGAACTATCAAGAGAAGGATGAAGAGAAAATTTTCCCATTAGGGAAGAATCCTTAAGCAATCCCACTCCAACATGCTAATACGAGTGTGGGGTTTCTCCCACAAGAGGGACGCTTCCAATAAATTGAGAATCGGTGGTAAAGAAAGTGAGTTGATCAATGGATACTATGTCACCCTTATGAGGGAATACAATCATTCTTAAATATTTTGAAACACACGCAGCTATTGCATAAGCCCATGTATGACCCAGTAGAATATTATAAGCTAACGGTCTATCGATAACTTCAAATTCTACCAATATTGTCTTGCTACCTAATTCTAATTGTAATGAATTCAGAATTCCACAAGGTTTGAAGCCTCTTCCATCAAAATTCTTGAGTGGTAGGTGATTGATTTAATTGGTGAGAACCAATAACCTTCCAGCGAGAAAGTGACATGATACAGGTTGAAGCACCCTCGTCCATAATGGAACGATGGATATTCTTACCACGAATAGCAGCCCGAATCATAAAAGCCAATTGAGCCCAAATTTGAGGCGTATGATTCTCATGGTTAAAATTTACAAGGTTGAAATTTGAGGGGTCAATAAATCTAATTGCAGAAAGTAAAGTCTTTTTCTAGGCAAGACAATTTTGCAATACTTCAAGAGTTGACATAGTTGAAGGAGCTTGAGCGAGATCCTCAACTATGTTATAATTTTGAGCATATTTTGGACAATGATTAAATGTATATTTATGGATAACGCCTTTCAAAGGCTTAATCGTAAATTCAGTAGGAAGAGCATTTGGAGTAGGATCTGATGGATGTAGTAGAAGTAGCAGTTTGATCGGTAGCTTGACTACTTGAGTGATTCGTGTTACCATAGTATTTATTCATGGTGGCCACCATAATTGATTTACGTCAGCTCGATGTGGACAGCCACTTTTGAAGTGCTCCTCATTACAAATCAAGCATGGATAACGAGTTTTTCGCTTCTCTTCAGAGGACTGATTATTTTGTTTATCCTGCAGAGGATTATCTCTCTTCTTTTTATCTTTGCATTTCTTCTTACTTCCCGGTTGTTGAGATTTTCCTTTAGATGATTGAATGGCATTGATCTCGGAAGTAGAAACCACAGGAGTGGAAGAAGGAGGGTTTTGGGCAACCACAGCTAGATTTGATCCAGATGGTTTACTCACTGACTATTGGCTGACAGAACCAATCACGCCATTGGCGGCATGTGATTCTTACTGGGAGGTTGAGGAACAGTATTGGAAGGTCGCAGAACATTTGGTATTTTATCATAAAGTGTGTCAAATTGGTTATAAATAAGATCCAAATAATGGGCACGAGCAATTATCTGCTCTTCGATCATGACTCCACCCTTAGCAACTCATCATGTTATGGATGGTAATAGAGACTTAATGAGCCATTCAGCTATCAATTGATCAATAACAAAATTTGTAATCAACCGGCGACGGTGTCGACACTCATGAATATGGTTAGAGATATGAGTGCAATAAATTTGTTTGAAATTGATTAAAATTTCAGTTCCAGTTTCATATCAAATGGGTGACTGAAAATGTGTTATGAATGTGGTAACTAAGGCACTGAAATTATCGAACGAAGCTTGTGGTAGTTCAATATACCATTTTGTTGTCGTACCAGTAAGTGTGCACTGGAAAAGACGTAAATAGATAGAGTCATCATTGAGTTCGAAGAACACAACAAATGATAAGTCATAATGTGTGTATATGGGTGTTCTCTAGGATTTCCATTGAATTTAGGGATATCATTACGCAATGTCATCAGAATAAATGACCACCAAGGAGAATGGGCAATGGGATCATTGATAAGTCGAGAAAATCGGGAAATTCAAGAGTTGCCACAAATGGAAATTTACTATTAAGGTCTGGTGGAGGATATGTTGGGTAAGATGGGATGTCTTGAGCAACAATTATTTGTGTTCCGAGATAGGGAGGATTCTGGTAACCGGAATACACATAACTTTGTTGCCCAGTGCCAAGATAACCTTGTAAAGGTTGAAATGGTTGGGTTTGAATCTGTTGAATTAGGTTAGGCATTTTCCAACCTTGGTAAGGTACTCCTTGATTCAATTGATATGGTTTTCCTGTGGGATTTTGCATCATCCCAACATAAGGTTGGCTAGCTTGTGTCTGTGCCATACCATATATAGGGTGACCTATCTAAATTTGAGGAATAACATTTCCAATTGGTGAAGACAGTAAGAGACCTTGAAGAGGTTGGGTAAATTGAGTTTGAGAGGTCCCATATAGTGGTGGAAGAGGTTGAGTTAAATGTGTAACCTGTAAAGGTTGACTCACATGAACTTGAGTTTGAATAGGTTGAACAGAAGGAATTTGAGATGAAGATGGAACAAGTTGATAATTTTGAACTCGATTCACAAGTGGGCCATGTTGTATAGGCAGAGTAGGTTCCAAGAGTTAACAACCAATCTTGAATGTGGAGGGCTCAGATGAGGCTGAGCACTAACTTGTGATATTTTTTGAGGAGATGGAAATGTCCCCCAAACAAGTTCCCCCCCTGTCGATAAGGGAGGGGAATACGGAGTCGAATCCCCCCCAGGAGGAGGGTACTCAACATAAGATGAATTGGGTTGTTGTAAGTGTCCATATCCACTAACATATGAACCAGATCATTGCTTAACTATTTGTTGAGATGGAGGAGGAAAAATAGACTGTGTAGTGCTCATCAAAGAAGTGTCAGAAGGTATTCCAGAAAACAATGACATGGGAGAGGTCCATGGACTGGATGTTGCACCAAAAAAAGTACCAGACAATGATTGTTAACCAGGCAGAACGAATGGGACACCATATAAATGTGTTTTTGTTGCAAACATGGATGAATTTGCAACATCAGTTGTCTCGGTCAGAGTAGTAGATACAGACTGAGAAACCATAGTGGAACAGAAGATTGTTGCAAGAAACTCAAGGGTGAGTTGAAAGGAAAAGAATCAAATAAAGGAGCTTGTGATGGAGTATGACAAGAAGGAAAAGGATGGGCCTGGTAAATATGAGTTCCTCTCAAATGAATAGGGGAGGAAGGTCGAGGCTCTTCTTGAGGAATCTCTTCAATACTCACAAGACTAGGTGGAAGTGGTTCACCATCACATCAAGATATGTGGTTTGTGGTTGGGTCTAAGATAGAGGAAGAGAAGAAGACGGTCCTGAAGTAACAGATGTAGGTGACTGAAGTGCCTCAGTTTGTACCGTCTCTAATTCAATATAGTCATGTTCAATAACCTTAGGTAATAAAGTCTTAGGTGCTTCTATTTTGACTGTTTTGAACTCTCAAACAAATGAATAATTAATCTCGGGTTCAATACTCACAAGAAAATATGCTTCGGGTGGATCTATTTTAGGTGGAGGACTAGAAGTAGTAGCTCCTGAAGCACTAGATTCGATAGTCTGCCTCTTTTTTTTTTCTCTAACGACATCTTGTAGTTTCCTCTAGTGGAAGAGGAGGAAATATTTTCATCCCACACGAATGAAAGGGTTGAGGAGGTTGTTATTGCACATTGGTTTAATAATTTTTTAGAAATTAACAACCAAAAATAAATAGAAAAGGGTAATCTAGGAAAAAATGTTTACCAAGCAACTGCGAACTGCAATATACCACCTTGGAGAACCAAGGATTTATGTACGGGCAGGAAATCTCCTCAAGTGTTTTGTTCGTTGTATCATAGTATACAAGGTGGTCGACTCTGTTACCTGAGGTGAGGATAACAACCTAGGGTGGACTACCAAAATATCCTCGACGGTACGTGGAAGTGCAATTTGTGGTAGTGTTGTCTAATGCGTAACTGTATGATGAGAGAGTTCCCATATACTTTTCATGCATGGAGTTCAATCCAATATACCCAGAGGTACATGGAGAGCGGTTTGATACACTTACGTACATGGAACGAGATATCACCCCCAGAATGAAACTCTACAAAAATGAAAACTCCTGCGTTTAAAGACATCATAACACATCTTTAGCCTAGATCTCTAAATGTTGCGTTAATGTTTCAAATGCCTCGTAAGTTTGATTCAATAAATTTTAAAGTTTATCTAGAATTTTGTTTCAGTTTTCAAGGTTCACCCTGAATTTCACCTGAATATCCTAAAGATGAAATCTAGCATGACAAAATGAAATTTCCATTTCAATGAAAATATATGTATGGTAGGGAAGAGAACAAAGAGTGATGCAACATACAATATGCAAAAAACAAAATTGTTAAGTCAATACCCTTAATGCAATTGTTCCAATTTCCAATTTCACGCACAAAACCTTAAATGTAATGCAAAATGCACGTGATTTTTCCTTTCGATCCACTTAATTTTCAAATGAGATGAAAACTAAGATGCTTGCTAAATCACTAACTAAAGAAACTATACAAAATGATGATTGTAATATCGATTCTTTTAAGAAAACAATGATCAAGCATAAGTTTGCTACTGGCCTAATTGACAAGAACAAAGAAAAATCCAAACAAATCCTTATCAAAGGCTAGAAAACCCAAAAGAAAACTAAATGGAGGATTTTCAGAGACCAAAACACACCGAGGGATAGAAGGAAGACTAATTGGACAAGGTAAATCAGATAGCAAGATAAAAAATAATGTTTTTTTGCATGAAACAATGTTCAGTGACGACTCAGCATAGGTGTTGAAAGGGCACCAATGCTTTGCAGCACAGGTGCATAGAATGCTAGGGTGCATTGCAACACTCTGACTCTAGACCAAGGGGGTGTTGATGTCGATCCAACCAAATTACGACACAAAAAATCAAATCAAGCTCAGAGAAAGGTCTTCCTAGGGCCAACCAAGGTGCGATTGAGGCAATGGAGGTCGGTTCAAGAGGTGAAACAAGTGTTAAGGTCAAGGAAACCACTAAGGGAAAGAAATGATCCCCAATGGAGTTGCCAATTTTTTATATGGGATTTATGATTGTGGACAAAAGTATTTCACCTAGACCTAGTGGACTGGTCTAGAACAACACAAAGTGAATACCATAGAGTTTCCCTTAGAGAAATTGAAAGATGGAAAGAGGCCTACTTGGAATTTGTCACAAGCTTTACTTTCCTCCCAGCTTGTGAGCTCCAATCCTACTTTATATTGCTATAAATAGGACCGCACATACATCCAAAACAAGCCAAGTATCTACAACATCTACATAGCATAATTCAATCACCCTATTCAATGAATCAGTGAGGCATTGAAATACATGAATGTAAACATAAAATAACACATATATGAAAACAATATACTCTTTGTATTAACAGAAATAGGAGAGATTTTACAACCAAAGGTAGTGTTGATCTTATAGATATCTCCCCCAAGTTGAATTGTCCTTCCTTGTCACAAAGCACACCTCTATGTCACCCTAATGCATGAATATGATGACTCTATTAGATTCAAGGAAGTAACATCAGGGCATGATCAATCTCCAAAATCCAACATTGGTGTTGTTGATGGTAGTAAATATATAGGAGATTGTGGTAGTTTAGGAATTATTATGCATTTACCAATTTAGGCTTGAGATCCACATAAGATGGGAGGATGAGCTCAAGGGATAAGAGATGAAATCTCCAAGGTAGGATCAGATAAGATTCAAGCTTCTTACCCAATGTAAATGGTTAAAACAACTCCTAGAAGCTTCTGGAAGAGGAAGCTTCAGGATTCTTTTTAATTTTCCTGAATTTCTAGAATCAGTGCACCCCCAACAAGGGAAAAACTGTTGTTGATCAGCGCTACTACAAAAGGGAGAAACATACTGTTGAACGTGTTAGCCCCCTATAAATTCCTTGACAAGCAAGCAAGGGTCTAATTTGTTTTATGAGCCTTCAAGGAATGCATTTCTCTTGAAAACACATCATCCTTGAAGCCTTTTCATGTTCCCTGCCCTTTGATTGTTTCCCTCTGTTGTTCTTGAGTCAATAAGCCTCACTGATGATGAAGAATTGTGCTCCAAAAGGCCTTTATTTGCCCCTTGTACCTCTGCAGAACTCTCCATTTTACCCTTTTTTTTCCCCTTTGTCAAAGTCCCCCCTTTACCCTCTAAATCCTCCCAAAATCCCCTTTAAATCTTACATCCACCCCTGGTTTGGCTTAATTTCCCCTTTTTTCCCTTATCGTTACCCTTCATTGGCCTTGAAATGCACTTAAAATGGGCCAAAAACCCACGTTCCACCTTATAATAGGGCCTAGCCCCTTTTTCCGCCAGCCTCGCAAACCACTTCCCCACGCAACCCCGCGCCCAGGACCAAGGGCTTAAGCCCCGGGCGCTAATCGCAATCGCACCGTCGAGCGAGCGCAACTCTTTGTTAAACGTAAAACTCCGATGCGATTGAGTTTTGGTCTATAATACCTTCGCCGCGATCTCCACCATTGATCTATCACTTAGATTAGACGGCCCGGTGCTAATCGCACTCCCGCTTCCAATCGCAATCGCAACTTTCGCTGTGCCACCCCTTTGTTCCCTCCGATTGCGATCCCCCGACTACATTTCCATCGTTGATCTGTCATTTAATCCAACAGTTCAGATTTATCCTACTCCCCTCCCATCGCTCCATTCTTTTCCCCTGCCGATTCAATCTCCGCCGTAGATCTGTCATCTGGATCAGACAGTTGGCGCTCCATCGCATTGCGCTAGTCGCATCGCATCCCATCCTCTGCACCTCCGATTGCGATCCGCCGATGATGATCTCCACCATCGATTCCACTGTTGATCTGACGGCCCTCGCTCTTCCGCTCCAATCGCAATCGCACTTTCCAATCGCTGCCACCTTCTCGCCACAACATTGCACTTTATCCAATTCAACCTGCCTAGTCCAAGATCCACCTGCCACAAACCAATCGTAGCACGTTTGTCGTGGGATCTATGTCCTCCTGGCTTTCTCCTCCATTGGACGCTACTGGCCCCTCCTGACCACGTAAGAATTCCCACCCATGCCAACCCACTCACACACAATCATTTGTTGCATTTTCATTCATTTTCTATGGCATTCCGCCCAATTTTTAAAACCATCCCATTGCTTAATTCGCCGCGATCTCTGCCACTGTGACTAGATCGAATCACCACTTGCATTTTCTCCATCCTAGACCACATTTAAATACACCAGATATCGTTTATTTATCCATCAATTAATCGATCAAACATCATGTATACCACTTTATACTATCATTCCCCCGCTCTCGCGTAGCCATCCTCCTACATGATTTACAGAGTTGTGCAGCTCATAATAAGCTGGAAGAATTTGCCATGGATTGCTGGGCCTCTATGAACATATGTAGAAATAGAAAGGACCATTTTCAAGAGCCTAATCCAAGAAGGTCCAAAGAAAAGACAAATGACTAAAGAAACAGCTTTAAACTCAAATCTTCTCCAAAGCCATTTAAAGCACAAATTTCTGCAAATGGAGGCAAATGCAATACAAATATTATCATGGGAAACGTATGTTTAAGGCCTATCATTAGCATTTGGTCTAATCTAATGATTTAAAAGAGACGATCAAAGATATCATGGAAAGTACTGAAAAGCTCAAAGGCAAGAAGCAATACCACCACGTGTGTTTCAGATCATTGCATTTTCTGCTCTCAAAGGACCAAGTGCCCAGATACTTCTCTTTATCATCAGTAATTCAAAGAAAATCTCCGCCTCAACTATATCCAGTCACTAGGGACATTTGAGCATGGGATAAGTGAGACTTCATCATTATTTAATGTACCCCAAACCGTTTATTCAGCCAAAAGTATTTCAGTATCAAATGAGTGTGACTTATCAATGAGTAAATGGAAGCCTCTGGCTAGCACCCACCCCTCTCCATCTCAGCGGGACAATGTAGTGATAAATGCCCAAGATTTAAAACAGAACGGGGCCTCGGCCCTCTTCCTCTTCTGAGTGTTAATGCTGCATTTAGTTTTCCACATACCTCCTCTGCTCCTCTTTCAGCTATAAAACTCATGAAAAAGCTCATTGTAAAGGTTGTTGATCGGTTATCAGAGAATTACAAGCTATTTCTTTGAGTAATATAGGTGTTTCAACTAAAAGTTAAAGAGAGATTGAGAAGCATGTATCTGCATCATATTCAAGGTATTGACTGTATACATAGGATCAAAAGGGCCTAATATGAGGTACATTTCTTTTCGGATCCTCAAGACATTAAAGCACTGTGATGTTATCTCATGTTTTATTTCTATTTGTTTAATTTTTCAGCTTTCCTCCCAAATCATATGACTACCTTTTGACCTGTTAAAATTCATACTTTCGCTTCTCTTATCTTTAATGTTTTATACCGACGTGTTATCTCGCATTTGATCGTTTAATCAACCCAGGTGATGTCGCTGTCTCATGTACCACAAGAATTAAACAGAAGTTGTTCTTGATGTTCTTTATGAGATTAATAATGAACAACACTAGAGGTCTAGAACTCTTATCATCTCATCAAGATCCTTCAATTAATTGAACCTTTCTAAGATCCTCTGTTTGAGGCCTACTGGGAGTTCAGGTGTCTTCCATCTCAAATCCTTAACTTAAACAAACCTTATTGCTGCCTTCTCTATTATTTATGCACATCAATCACCTTAAGATCCAATGCTTAGATGATTAGTCAACTAAGCTTTACATGAATAAAGAAGGTGTCCTTTCCTGACTCCATTTCCCAATGGTCTTGAATGTTCCCTGGAATATCTCTCCTTTGCCTAGAATCCTCTTTGTTCAGACTTGTCTTGCACTGAACCCTTCTTTCCTGATTCCCAACAACCAATCAAAAAAACAAACTTCGACCCTTATAACTAGCCTAATATCTTAACATTTGAAACTTCAAAGACATATACCTTAGACAATCATAGAGAGATCCCTCTTTGGACTCAGGAGGGCTAGATCCTGAAGTCTGAAAGTGGTTCTGATGTTGTCTCATCTTTTGGTCTTTCCAATCTAGCCAAAACATGGGAACCCCAACATAATGGTGACTCCACTAGGGAAATGCTGAGTATTTTCCACCTTACTACATCATAAGAGCCTCAGAAACCTACAATCTCTGGTTAGGTTGGAAGTTAAACACTCCTATTCACAGAACAACCTCTATACCATTTGTTGTGTTCTCCCACACTCTTAGACAGAGTCTGGAAAGGGCTGGGTAGCCTCCAGATCTCACACTCTTTCATAGGTGACATATCTGGTAAAAGCCCTCCCAGTCAATCTCTGGTTAGAGTTTGTTGTGTTTTGAAGACATTCTCGAAAGGGGATATCTCATAAGCACTGTGGTGGACAGTGTACCTCCTAGAAACACACTAAAACCCTCCACCTGGCGACTCCATAGTTCCTAAATGATTAAAAGACTCCACTGGTGATCAGTAGGCCTGCTGATTATCTTGTTTCACATAAGACTCCACTGGGAGACCAGCCTCCATAACAACATCAACCACAATAGAAATAACAAGTAGGGTTAAGCTGCTTGGTCAAAAAACAGCGTTCTGGCTTCAAGAACCATTCACATAAGAGCTTAACCTAATCCAAACCCCCCCTGAAATAGTTGACAACCCTGAGAGCATCCTCAAAAGATCTCCTGCACCTAAAATACCAACTATTTCCAACCACATCCATAGAGCTAATTCTGCACCAGAAAACCTTACAGCTCTATTAGTCCCACCTTTTGACCTAGACCTACCAAACAGATTACCAAGAGCTAGGTCATTCAGTGTTCTAGACCAGCCAGACCTTGAGCTTCCTGGTTCACCATTTCATAGTGGTCAACACATTAGGGACAGAGAGACTCCTCCATCTACACCCCTTGATATCCACTTCCTCCAAAACTTGGGGCTCCGCCACCCTAAATCTGCTCAACAGTCTTCTGCTGGTCCTAGTGTCACTGTCATCCATATACCAGCTGCTCATACCAAACCCTTACATCCTCAAAATATCATCATGGCAGCTTGGTATGCACCTCTGGTTTTACCTCAGCCTCTTGTACCTTTACCCAATGATTATCAATCAAAGATCCCACATTTCACTGCCAAAGAATCTACCACGGCCCAGCACCATGTAGATAGGATGGAAGACTCTTTTGACTACATGGAGATAGAAGATGATACAGTCAAAATGAGAATTTTTGCCCAGAGCTTAGGAGGTGATGTGAAGAAATGGTTCAAAAACCTACCTCCTAATAGCATCCAAGACCTTCCTACTTTATATCTGACCTTCATAAAAAAATGGGAGGTTAAGGCAAACCCTCTCCAAATCCTAGCAGAATACAAGAACCTTAAGAGAAACATAGGAGAGAGTGTCCATGACTACTCTACAAGGTTCAACAACGTTTATAATGCTCTTCCTCCACACATGAAACCTCCCCAAGGTTTGGCCCTAATGAAATACCCTGAGGGTTTTTATGCTGACATGGCCTACCAGCTTAGGGAGAGAGATTACAGCACATTGGAAGACATGCAAAAGGGAGCAGTGAGTGTAGAGGCTAATCTGATCGAGAAAAAAGCAAGACTGAGAGCTGAGAAAAGGGTAACATATAGAGATGACAATGTAGCTTCCACATCTGATCCCAATTATGACCGCATATCCAAAAATATGGAAAATCTACAACAAATGATGGAAAAAATGGTGGTCACAGTCAGCAATCAAAACATAAACCAAAATCACAACCAGAACTGGAACATTAGAAGAAATAATGCCACTCCCAACAAACAAAGAGAGTCAGATCAGCAAGTTATTCACCCACTCCAAGAGAACTTTCTCGATGAAGATGAGGGAATCATAGAAGAGTCTGAAGGGAACACAATAAACATGTTTGAAACAGAAAATTCAATCCATAGTTCTGCCACAGAAGATGAGCAGCCCTCGCCCTCATACTGGGATGAGGAAAGATTAGAATCTGAGGATTATAGGCTTGGATTTGAGAATGCCATCATGCAGGTCAGGGAACAATATGAACTTAGAAGAAAAAGGAGCATAGACACTTCCAAACCAAAATATTCTGAAATTACTATCAAGAAAAGACCTAAGAAACCTTCTAAAGTGACTGCTGAAGGTAACAAATCAGCAGCTGAAAGTTCTGGGAAAAACGAAGAGAAAGACAACCAAAACACCGATAAACAAAGCCAACCAACTAGCAGCACTAGCACTGGAGTTAGTGCTCCTGATAAAACTATCACCAACAATGTACATAGTGAGCATCATCCCACTGATACTGCCACCAAGGCAGTGGCTAACAAAATAGATTTGAACATCCCAAAGAATCAGTCCACTTTCAATTTGGAAAGTGAGATTGCAAAGATTAAAATCTCTGTACCACTCTCTGAGCTGGCCACTCATGATGTATATAAAGGCCAAATTTTGCAAGCTTTGAACCTGGCCGAAAATAGTGACACTGTCAACCTCAGTGATGATCAACCAGCCCTCCTGTTTGGTCCCAAGATAGAAGGGAAGTTTCAAGAAGGGGTAGTACCCCCTTTCTATATCAGTCTCAATATCCATGATAAGATCCTTCACAATGCAATGCATGATTCTGGAGCATCTCACAACTTAATGCCTAAGGTGGTTATGGAAAAGCTAGGCCTAGAGATAACCCGCCCCTATAAAGATTTGTATTCGTTTGACTCTAGCAGAGTAAAGTGCCTTGGCCTGATCAAAGACTTATGTGTGAGCTTGACCCAGATCCCAGCTAAATGTATGGTCATGGATGTTGTGGTGGCAGATGTGCCACCTAAGTATGTCATGCTATTGTCAAGGTCCTGGGGAGCCAAGCTGCAGGGTACAATGCAGATGGACGGGGCATATGCCACAATCCCAGTCTTTAGCCAACTTAGAAGACTGTATAGAGAGGCACAAATGAAATTTCTGGTCAGCAGCCCCGAAAAGCCTGAAAATTCCCCTCTGTACTCTATACATACAGATCTAGACTCTTTCATCTTCTCTAACGATGAATCCTTGGGAGAACCAGAATCAGAAAACATAGATACAAACAGAGGAGTTGAAACCACGGATTTTGACATAATGGCCACTATATACTTAGTGGAAAATGAACAAGAAAACTGTGGACAGTGCATCAAAAATGAAACTCTGAGTAAGCCAGAAACAGAGTGCAATCAACCAACTAGTCACCTCTCTGATTACCACACCCATTCTGAAAAACAAAACAACCCACAGCCTAGTGCAGACCCTATAATACAACATGATGGCGAACCCAGCTGTAGGGAAGGAAAAGATGATAAAACGAAAAATGAACCCCTGTGGGAAATGAACTTCGATGGGTCCTGTACTACGAGAACTGCTAGAGCAAGGGTCTGGGTACATAACACAGAGAGTGACTATGCAAAGAGTCATGCATGTAACCTGCATTTCAAATGTACAAACAATATTGCAGAGTATGAGGCTCTGATCCTAGGCTTGAATCTGTTGAAGAAATTAAAAGCCCATAGGATAGCCGTGCGGGGAGACTCTGAGTTGGTTATAAAACAAGTGAATGGTGAATACACAGCGAAACATCCTAGGCTGAGGGCGTACAGGAATGACGCAATGGATATCTTGAAAACCTTTGTAGAATACGATCTAGTGTTTGTCCCTAGGAGCTAGAATGCAATTGCAAATGGATTAGCCTGCGTGGCTAGTTCATATCAGAAGCCTCCCAGCGACCAGCAAATCATCATTCAGACCAAAATCAGACCTGCAGTGCCGGACAATGAAAAATATTGGCAGGTCTTTGAGGGCGATAAACAGATTGAAGATTTCCTGGTAGGCAGAGACGAGTTTGAATTTTCTAATTCAGATTCTAAATCTGACAGTCGCTGCCTAAGTGAAGAGTCCTCAAATGAGGAATAAACACCCTGTAACATAGAAATAAACAATTTAAACGAACAGATTGGAAATCTAAACGAAAAATGTGAAAAAACAGATAGTGAAGAAGTAGAGGTGCTGCAGGCCAAAGATAAGAACATACCCCGAGGTCTGGCGCCTTTAGAGGACCTTTTTTACTTTGATGATGTAGCAAAAAAGCCCACTATAGAACATGCAGACTCTGATGTCGAGGAATGCAATATAGGCACTGAAGACAAACCCAATATGATTAAACTGGCTAAGTCTTTACCTGCAGACATAAAAGAGAAATACATTGATTTGTTCAAGGAATTCATTGATGTGTTTGCTTGGAGTTACGAAGACTTAAAGGCCTATGACACAAACATTATACAACATAAAATACCCTTGAAAGAAAATCAGAAGCCCTTCAGACAAAAACTTCGCAGGATAAACCCAAAACAATTGCCTGCAGTAGAAAAGGAGATTAAAAGGATGTATGAGGCAGGCATAATAGTTCCAGTTAGGTTCTCTGATTGGGTCTCGAACCTAGTGGCTGTGAGAAAGAAAACAGGTGAGATCAGATTATGCATAGACTTCAGAAACCTTAACAGAGCCTCACTTAAGGACAACTACCCTTTGCCTAGGATGGAACACATTCTTTAGAAGGTAGTAGGCTCCAAAAGGATCTCCCTGTTAGATGGTTTTTCAGGGTACAACCAAGTCTTAGTGCTCCCAGAAGACCAACTCAAAACAGCTTTTACCACTCCACAAGGTACTTTTATGTACGTAAAAATGCCTTTTGGACTGATGAACGCTGGTGCAACCTTCCAACGAGCGATGGATATAGCTTTTTCCGATGAGATAGGACACTTCATTGTTGTCTACTTGGATGACATAACAGTCTATTCCAATACTGAAGAAGAACACCTAAAACATCTGAGAAATGTTTTTTAAAAATGTCGAAGGTTCGATCTGTCATTAAATCCTAAAAAGACTGTATTTGGGCTGCAAGAAGGTAAGCTTCTTGGCCACATCATATCTGAGAAGGGGATTAGGATAGACCCACAAAGAGTTGAGGGAATACTACAAATCACACACCCAAGAAACATCAAAGAATTACAATCCTTCATTGGGAAGATCAACTTCTTAAGGAGGTTTATTCCCAATCTAGTTGAACACCTTAGGAATATGACAAACATGTTAAAGAAAGGTGCGGGAGTTAAATGGACTGTAGAGGCCAAGAAATATTTCGAATCAGTAAAAATTGCACTCACCAAGGCTCCTGTCCTAATCAGTCCAGATTTCTCAAAATATTTCCTGATATTTTCATTTTCCTCCGAGCATACAGTAGCTGCAGTTCTGCTGCAAAAAAATCCAGAGGGAATGGAACAACCCATTTCTTTCTTCAGCAAAGCACTGAGGGATGCACCCTTGAAATACAATATAATGGAAAAACAGGCCTATGCCTTGGTAAAGGCCTTGAAAGACTTTAGGGTGTACATTTTGCATTCCCACACCATAGCCTACATTCCTAGCATAGTGGTCAAAGATATCTTGTCCCAAGACCCAGATGGGAAGAGGGGCAAATGGATTGTTGTGATCCTAGAGTACGACCTTGAGATAAAACCCACCAAACTGATCAAAGGTCAGGACTTAGCTCGAATAATGGCCGAATCAAATCTCCAATCCCTTGAAATTAACATGGTAGGCGCCTTGGATGAGCAGCAGGGATTGCCTGATCTCACTTTTGAAGAGAAGTTTCAGAGCTCTCTTTGGTATTTTGACATTATGTATGTGCTTACACACCTCAATGCCCCTCCTGAACTATCAAAGACCAAGGCCAGATTCTTAAAGCTAAAAGCCAGAAGCTATTGCATAATGAATGAAGGCTTATACTGGAAAAATCCAAATGGCCTATTGCTTAAATGTTTGCCTAAGTCTGAAGCAGAAAGGATTAAACAAGAATTCCATGTAGGAGAGTGTGGAGGCCACCTGAACTGGAAAGCCACTACAAACAAGATACTAAGAGCTGGCTACTATTGGCCTACACTTTTCAATGATATCCATAAGATGGTAATTTCCTGCCACAAATGCCAAATTTTTGAAAGCAAAAGAAAGCTCCTCCCCTTACCTCTACAACCCATCACTGTTGAAGGTCCCTTTATGCAATGGGGCCTAGATTTCATAGGAGAAATTCACCCTGCTTCTTCCGCACAACACAAATGGATCTTGACAGCCACAGACTACTTCACTAAGTGGGTAGAGGCCATACCTACTAGGAGTGCCACAGATTCAATCATCATTAGGTTCCTAGAAGGTCATATCCTCTCTCGGTTTGGCTGTCCAAGGAAAATAATCACTGATAATGCTGCTGCTTTTGGATCCAAGAAAATATTTGATTTTTGTCACATGTATCAAATAACACTCGATCATTCAACTGCCTATTACCCACAAGGTAATGGCTTAGCTGAATCATCAAACAAGAGCCTGGTGACCATCATCAAAAAGCTGCTAGAAGAGAACAAAAATTCGTGGCATAACAAGTTAGTGCATGCCCTATGGGCCGACAGGCTTACAACAAAGAAATCCATTGGCATGTCTCCATATTAGCTTGTCTATGGAACAGAAGCAGTGTTTCCTACCAGCCTTGGGGTACCAGTGATTAAGCTAGTCCAAGAGATTTAGACAGAAGAATATTGCATGGTGAGGAGAATAAACCAGAAAATTCATCTCCAGCAAACAAGGGAAGAGGTCTATAACAGAGCTGTGAAAGTTCAGAAGAACATATAGAAGTTATTTGACAAGAGAACCGAAGCCTCTGATTTCAAATTCAGAGATAAAGTTCTGAAATGGGACTTAAGGAGAGAGGACAAAGGAAAGCACAGCAAGTTTGACAGTTTATGGCAAGGTCCATACATCATCCAGGCCACTGTGGGTCCAAATGCCTTTTTTCTACAAGAATTAGATGGTACAGAGCTGTTTGGGGGTCCTGTCAATGGCAGGATGCTCAAACACTACTTCTGTTGATTTCCATATTCCAGTTTCCATTTCCATTGTACATACCATTGTAGTGTTTTGTTTTCAAGAAAAAGAAAAAATGTTTCAAAAAATAGAGAAAGGAGAGGTTCAGACATGCTCAAAACATGAACCTCTGAAGTGCAAATATTGGCTCTAATATGATCAAAACCTGAGCCAAAGAAAGTAAAGATAGCTGGTTCAAACATGCCCAAACCCTAGACCAGCAGAGAAGAAAGAAGAATCAGCTCTATCAAGCCCAAAATCAGAGCTGAAGTGAAGAAAAGAAAGTGACTCTAACAAGCTCAAAACTTGAGTCACAAAGAGAAGAAGGATGCTTCAAAACTCTAGATTTCAAGCCTTCAAATTTTTGTTCGCAGTTTTCTGCAAGTTTCTATCCATGTGCAACTGTCTTTATGCCTTGGATCCACAGCAAACTAGACTGTCTAATCCTAGTTTCGTTGTTTTTAAATTTTTGTTGTAGAATATAGAGAAGAAATCTGTTGGACAGTTTAATCCTAGCAGACGTTAGATTAGGTAGAGAAACATGTGAGGCCAACAATTTAATCTGGTCTCATGGAGGAATTAGGGTAGAAATAGAATAGGTTTGTTTTCGTGTTGTAAAAAAATAATAAATAAATAAATGATGTAAAGGGTCTGCAAGTCCAAATGCACCCTAGAAGAAAAAATGCTAGGATTGTAAGATGGGTAGGTAGATTGTTTGGGTAATGTTTCTGCTAATTGATGTCTTCACAATTGTGGCAGCTGAAAACCAAAGAAGAAAGGTGGCTCAAGCAGCAGGCATCTGGCCGACTCCAGAGATAATTTCTGAATTCTTGACTCCTTCAAGAAGAAGCCATCCCCATGTGGAGCCACTATTAGCCCCCTATAAATTCCTTGACAAGCAAGCAAGAGGCTAATTTGTTTTATGAGCCTTCAAGGAATGCATTTCTCTTGAAAACACATCATCCTTGAAGCCTTTTCATGTTCATTGCCCTTTGATTGTTTCCCTCTGTTGTTCTTGAGTCAATAAGCCTCACTGATGATGAAGAATTGTGCTCCAAAAGGCCTTTATTTTCCCCTTGTACCTCTGCAGAACTCTCCATTTTACCTTTTTTTTCCCCTTTGTCAAAGTCCCCCCTTTACCCTCTAAATCCTCACAAAATCCCCTTTAAATCTTACATCCACCCCTGGTTTGGCTTAATTTCCCCTTTTTTCCCTTATCGTTACCCTTCATTGGGCTTGAAATGCACTTAAAATGGGCCAAAAACCCACTTTCCACCTTATAATAGGGCCTAGCCCCTTTTTCGCCAGCCCCGCAAACCACTTCCCCACGCAACCCCGTGCCCAGGACCAAGGGCTTAAGCCCCGGGCGCTAATCGCAATCGCACCGTCGGGCAAGCGCAACTCTTTGTTAAACGTAAAACTCCGATGCGATTGAGTTTTGGTCTATAAGACCTCCGCCGCGATCTCCATCGTTGATCTATCACTTAGATCAGACGGCCCGACGCTAATCGCACTCCCGCTTCTAATCGGAATCGCAACTTTCGTTGTGCCACCCCTTTGTTCCCTCCGATTGCGATCCCCCGACTACATTTCCGTCGTTGATCCGTCATTTAATCCAATGGTTCAGAGTTATCCCGCTCCCCTCCCGTCGCTCCATTATTTTCCCCCGCCGATTCGATCTCCGCCGTAGATCTGTCATCCGGATCGGACGGCTGGCGCTCCATCGCATTGTGCTAGTCGCATCGCATCCCATCCTCCGCACCTTCGATTGCAATCTGCCGATGATGATCTCCACCGTCGATTCCCCTGTTGATCCGACGGCCCTCGCTCTTCCGCTCCAATCGCAATCGCACTTTCCAATCGTTGCCACCTTCCGCCCTTTGTGATTGTGACTTCCCCGATCCAATCTCAACCGTCCGTTAGTCCAAGATCCAACGGTCACAAACCAGTCGCGCCATCGTTCGTCGGACTGTCGTGTCTCCCATTTCTCCCCTCCGATTGGATCGTGGCCATCAGTGCCCTCCTGAGATCTGACGGTCCTAAAGGAATCGCCCTCCACCCATGTCGGGTCCCACCACACACGATCGTTTTCGTTGCATTTTCATTCATTTCTATGCATTCCACCTAATTTCATAAACCATCCCGCTGTTTAATCTCCGCCGTCGATCTCCGCCACCAGACCATGATCGAACGACCCATGAGCATTTCTCCACCAAAGACCCATTAGTCACAGTTCACACCATATCGCTGCATTGATTCACCATTGTTCCATCTAAAACCACCGTTCTTGCCACCGCCGCGCTATCATTCCCCCGCCCTCCGTAGCCATCCTCCCTATGCATGGATTTCATAACAGAGTTGCGTGTTTTTGCAGGGTGCGAGCGGCGGAATACCGCCATGATTCACAGTCTCTGTACAATTACAAAGAAATAGGAAAGGACCATTTTCAAGAGCCGAACTCATGAAGAAGGGTCTGAGAAGACATATGACAGGGATCGCACTAAAGAAACATAGTTTAAACTCTGTAAAATCTTCTCCAAAGCCATTAAAGCACATATTTCGCAGTCAGAGGCAAACGTGGAAGCGGCAAAGAATATCAGTGGGAAAACTGAGTGTTTAAGGCCTATCATTGAAGATTTTGAGCCTAATCCAATGATTTGAAGGCAGAGTACCAGATCAAAGACATCATGGATCACACGGAAAGCCCGACGCACAGGAAACAATACTATCAAGGTTTCACATCAACAGATTGTTTGTTCCCTAAAGGACCAAGCACCCATATTGTTTCCTTTATTTACCGTGTTCCTGAAGAAAATTCCGCCCTGACCATAGTCCAAAGCTACCAAAGCATTTGTTATGTGGTATGGTGGACTTCACCATCATTTACTTACCCTTTTTTTTATTCACCAAAAGTACTACAGAGTACTGCAGCCAGAGTGCATCAGAGTCATACCGGAGTAAATGGAAGCCTGAAGAAGACCACCCTTCCATCCAAGAAGTAACAGAGATAAATGCCCAGGATTAAAAACAAAACGGGGCCTCGGCCCTCTTCCTCTTCTGAGTGCTAATGTTGCATTTAGTTTTCCACCTACCTCCTCTGCTCCTCTTTCAACTATAAAACTCATGAAGAAGATCATTGTAAAGGTTGTTGATCGGTTATCATAGAATTACAAGTTGTTTCTTTTGAGACATAGTCTCTGTGTAAAGTTGTAAGATAGGCTGAGGAAGATGTATTCAGACTGAATATTCAAGCTATTGGCTGTGTTGTACATGACTGGTGTTGCTCTTAATATGACAAGCACATTTCTTTGGATCCTGATTTAAAGCAGCTGGTGATGTTTTCTATCTCTATGTTTTATTTCATTTCATTACACTTCTTCTGGCTTGCATCAGAAATTTGGCATAGGATTTACCCTTGTTAGGTACCCTATGTTTCTGCTCTCCTTGCCTTTAATGTTTTCTACTGAATGTGTTATCTAAGGATTGATTTCAGTTAATTTAACCAGCGTAGTGGATGTCATTGCCTGCTAGCTGATGTATGAATTAAATGAAGTTGTTCTTAGATGTTCTTGTTAGGATTTAATTGAATGAATTGGGAACACTGGGAGGTCTAGAACTCTGTCTTTATCTCACTAGGATCCTTTTCAATTAATTGAACCTTTCTAAGATCCCTCAAGCTGGAGGCCGAAGCATTAGGAGTTCAAAGTCTCTCTCTGATCTCAGGTCCTTAACTTCGTGCTCTAAACCTTTATTGTTGCCTTCTCTCTTACCATTTCATGCCACTCAATCATCTTTAAGATCCAATGCTTTAGATGACTAGCCCAACTGAAAGCCTGCATGTTGAACAGCAAGTAAACCCTTTCCTGACTCCATTGCCCAGTGGTCTTGAATGTTCCCTGGAATATCTCTCCTTTGCCTAGAATCCTCTTTGTTCAGACTTGTCTTGCACTGAACCCTTCTTTCCTAATTCCCAACAACCAATCAAACAAACAAACTCCGAGCCTTATAACTAGCCTAGTATCTTAACATTTGAAACTTCAAAGACATATACCTTAGACAATCATAAAGAGATGCCTCTCTAGACTCAGGAGGGCTAGATCCTGAAGTCTGAAAGTGGTTCTGATGTTGTTTCATCTTTTGGTCTTGCCAATCTGGCCAAAACATGGGAATCCCAAAAGAACGCAGGTTTCTTAAGGGCTAGGGTGCACTAAATCTTAAAAGAACTGTTTTGGAGAAATCAGGTCCAAAAACTCAGGTGTTTGTTAAGGTCAATCTTAGGGCTTTGTGTAGGGATGATGACAACATGTTCACGGATGATGATTGATCCGGTTTGCGGGCCTATTGACCAGATGCGAAAAAAATTCCTATAACAGGATCAATAACCTAGGAATCTAAACTGAAATGCATCACAGCAAGCGCCTTTAATTCCACTTTGAATCAAAGGGAAAGGACGAGAGAAAGTATTGTGTGAGATCCATTTCTAGAAAGAATGAAGGATCTCATCTCCTCTTAGCATATGATATATATTAGAGCACTAAAGGGTAGATATTCATGTGGAAAAAAAAAGAAATAGCCTAGGGCACATCAATATAATGTTCGAAAAATTTCTAGTTTCTAGCTCCTTTCTTGAGAGCTTCTTCTCCTTACCTTCCCACATCCTCCTCTAGGTTGGGTCAAATCACTACCATATTTCCCTTCATTTTCTAGAGTTGCAATGTTTGCCCCCATCCCCTTCCATTTCAATCCTCTCTAGACTCAGGGCCCCTCTTTTTTTGACTTAGTATCACAATCTTAATGTGGCTAAAGCAATAATTCCCATGTCTTCATATGGGATATAAGCTTAAATCCAGAAATTTGGCTTTAAAAGAAAGTAAAAACAATCTTATTTTCTCCCTCTGGAAGAAAAAATCAGTGCCTTCTAAAAGGAATTATACATGGGATAGGAAATGGGCTAAAAAAGGAAATGAGATAGCTCACTCAGGAGGCATACCTCGAAGAGAAAAATGTGTTCATCCTATACCAAAAATGCATTACATTCAAAACAAGAAAAATGGAGGCTTAAGTCTAGAAGTATGTGGCTACAAGTAGGAGATAGGAATACCAAATACTTTCACAGACAAGCTAAAGCCAAGCAATGGAGGAACATTATTAAGGAAATCAAATCAACTAATGGAGAAGTAATCTCCACATTTAATCAAATTAAAGAAGCAACCTCCAAGAATTTTCAAGATTTGTATGTAGAATCGAGAACAATAATCAAGGAAGAAACTGGACAATTGTTGGACACATCCCCACTATTATCATTCCCGAAGACAATGAACTATTATCCCAAGACATAATTAAGGACATCCTCAAGGTTATAAATCAATTGAACCTAGCTAGGCCCCATGTCCCATGGATTCACTATGCATTTCTATAATCATTGTTGGCATATTATTAAATTTTATTTTCTCATAATGTTGCAATATGTGTACTTTTAAATGTGCTTAGGAGGTAGAACCAATTCTGCCTTTTTATCTCTCATCCTAAAAGTGATCACCCTGCCTCCACAAGATTTAGGGGGATATCACTTTGCATTGTCTTGTATGGAATTATGTTCAAAATAATCATTGATATGCTAAAACCTCTTCTCTTTAAAATTATCTCAACAAATTTGGGAAGTTTTGTGGAACAAAGACAAATTGTAGATAACATAATCCTCATCCAGGAATCAAGACATTCAAGCGAAAATTGGCAGGAAAATGGGATGCTATCGAAATAGACATGGATAGTGCTTGAGATCAAGTCCAACATAGCTTCCTACTAGAGGTGCTTTGCAAATTTGGCTTTTGGGGCATCTTTATTAATAAGATATTTGATTGTATAATAGATCTTCGGATAGTTACACTTGACAATGGAAATCCCATGAAGTTCTTCAGGGAAACAATAAGGTCAAGGTTTCCCACTATCCCAATTATAGTATATTCTAATGGCACTCATTAAGAAAAAAACTTGAGCATGAAAAAAGGATAAGGAAAATACCAAGCATCAGAATATTCAGAGCAGTCAAGAAAAATAATCATTCAAAATTATAGATGATAATTTATTACTAGGGGGAGCATCCCCCATGGATCTATTCACCATAGTCTCATGGAGATTAATTAACTATGCCAAAAGCTAACTTTATGCCTAGAACACTAACATCATAACACTTTCATCCATCACCAAAATTCTCCATTTTCCTTTCAAAGAAAACTAGAGTTCCTTCAAGTATTTTGGCATCGCCCTTTACCTTTATTCAACTTCCTTTGATTCTTCGCAATAAACCCTCTTTGAAATTAAAGCTAAATTTATCCAATAGCAAGCACAATGGCTCAACATGGGTAGTCGTTTGGTCATTAGCTTCTCCAATTTTCTAATTTTTCACCTTGTTGGCTCCAATAGGTGTGAAGCTTGATATCGCCAAGAAACTAAGAAGGATCCCATGGGAGGGAGGTAAGAGAAATCATAAGAGATTCAATTTAGTAAAATAGAACATTGTTTGTGCCCCTAAAACCAATGGAGGCCTCAGAATTAAGGATCTTACTTTGGTGAATGTAGCCCTTATGATCAAAGTCCTTTAAAGACTCATCACTAGGAAATCAGATAGGTGGGAAAAAATGCTCCACGAAAAAATATCTAGGAGGGGATTGTTATTGTTGCTTGAATCACACCCCTCCTATATGCAATGGATCACAAATATGGAAACTCCTTGATGATTCTCTCCCCATCCTCCAAATCAAATTGATGTGGATTCTTGGTAGTGGTAAGAAAATCATAATTTATAATGGAAATCATGAGAAATCCTTCAATCCTCCCTAAACCGATATTTTTCAAACTTACATTTTGGTTTGAAAAACAAGGGAAATTCACACTTTATGATATCTCTTCTTGGTCATAGACCTTAGGTATTAGGATTGGATGGGAATTTGGGGCAATCCCAAACAATGCCACGATCTCATCCACTCTCCCCCCCCCCGACCCCCCCTCTTCCCCACCCCTTCCTTCCACACCCTCCCCCAACTCCCCAAACACTCTATCTTCATGCCTATTAAGTTATGCCCCTAAGTAATTTATAGTCTTTGTTTCTTATGGTTAGGTAACTCAAAATTACTTCTGTCAAAAAGGCATATGTGTTCCGTCTCTTACAATCAATGATCCCCTTTTAATTTGAAATTTGGAGTAAAATCTAGCATCTTGATTCTCCACAAAATCAATATATTTTGTTGGACCCTAGTATATGGGAAGACTCTTACAACTGAAAATCTATGCAAAAGACACATCCATGTCCCCTATAGGTGCATTTTATGCCATTCCTCTAGTGAAACGTTTGTTCACCTTTTTTTGGAATGTGTGTTTTCTAGGTTGGGTTGGTAATTTACATTGTAGAGAATTAGTCACAAGGTAAGATGCTTATCATCCTAGGAGCACCTTTTTGGAAATTTTCACAAGAATCATCTTGGGTCTTTTCAACACAAACCGATTTTCAAAATGGTTTCATCAATGCTCACTATGTTTGTTTGCTGGAAATTTTATTAGAATGTAATCAAGCTACATTTCATATGAGAAGTTCCAACCTGGAACTGTAGCAACCAAGGCCCTATGTTAGACCACTTCAACTCTTACAAGTTCAAATTATTATCCCCCCCAAAAGCTTTACATTTACAAGTATGCTTGGTTTCATAAACTCGACCTCTAGATTTCTCCTCCAATCCAGATAATCCCTAGGTCAAATTGACAGCTTCAATTCACGCCACTAGAATTTCATCAACGGATGAAATATCAACTCTCTCACATCATGTCTTTTGATAGAGCATCTAAGTGTGACCCCAAGGTGGCTGGAATGGGTTGGGTTCTCTTTGACCCAAAAGGAAACATTGAGCTCACTTTTTCATGGAGTCTAAGGCTAGACTTCAACAACAAAGTTGAAGCCTACGCTCTATATCAAGGAGTCCAATTAGCCTCTTCACTCACTATCCAACAACTCACCATAGTGAAAGACTCCAAAAAACATGAATTAACACCTTCACCTAGGAAGAAATTCTTTAGATGCCACTTTGAGCTCAATTTTCTACTGAATCCAATCAACCCTTCATTCTATCCCTCAATCAGATTTCTATTATGTATGTATTTATAACACTAAGTGAATTTCAAGGCTAATAAAGGTCTTCAAGAAAATGTTGGGGACGTTTTCATTAATGGACATTGCTCCACTCAACCAATATTGTAATGGCCTCCTCATTAATCAATGGCTATATATATGAGATCCACGTGGTATGCCTCCACCTCCTTTGCATCATGTAGTCGACAGGAAATTTGTGACTCCTTGTTATTTCATTATGTCTTGCCCTTCACCTCCTTTGCATCATGTAGTCGACATGACCATCATGACTCCTTGTTATTTCATTATTTCATACCCTCATATCGTCCCCATGTTTTCACTTGGATGATTCTATGATCTTCCAAGTTCTGGCTGATTTCTTTGTCCAAAGATATCATCATTATGAAATGCAGGTTCACTCCCTAATGGGAAAGGTAGTTATGTGCCATATGGAGAGCATGTTCATTTTAGATGTTTTGTGGCAATATGTCAATACGTTCCTATCACCTCTATTCTCCTTTCTTTCTCTTCATTCCCCTACTATTTATGGTTTATTTCCAAAGTATGTTCAAAGGGGTCTCATTAGTCTTGACTCCATGGCCCACAAAGAAATTGCTAACCTCATGTTAGCCCTCCACCAAGAAGCTAGAGAAATAGAAGAACGCCACTCCTCTCTTTTCCTCCTCCAAATATAATCCACATGCTTGCAATCTTGGTGGAGACAATGATCAACATCCTAATTTAGCATAGGAAACTAATCAAGCAAGTCTAGGACGAATGTGAGGCACTCTAGTCTTAGATATGGGATCTCCAAGAAGCGCAACTACTTGGAATTCAAACCCTCTCCTTTAATTTGCTCAAGATTCCTCCTCGACCCATGCAAAATTATTCATTCCAGATCTAATTGCTCCTACAAGGGCATCTTAGGAAAATAGTGATGTTGACAATCTTCTCCACTCCCCAAATCCCCTCTTATTCAATCCTTTGTTTTTTAATCCCTAGAATTTTTTCTCGATACTACTTTGCAAATTTATTTTTCGAATGTCTACACTTTCCTATTAGTCTTATCTAGTAATATCTTAAACACCATTGCCTTGGATTGGAATCTTATGGATGGTGCTCATGCATTTTGTAATATTGTTGTGTCATTTCCATGCATATTTTGCTAATACAAATATGTCCTAGTTCTCATCAAATAAAAAAACATTGGTATAAGCATTGAAGTATAAATGTTACAAAAACAACGAAAATTGGTTTAAGAAACAAAACAAAGGTTTCAAAAAAACAAGTAGTGTTGCTTTTAAAAATAGATAAAGCATTTCACAAAGTGGTTAATGTCACTTTAAGTGCGAAAGAAGGTTTTCACATAAAATATGAATAATAAGGTTAAGCAAAAGCGATTTCATAGTTGAACACAAACCCATATGGAATTAAAGTGATCTTACAATACAAAGAAATTAACAATGAATGTGGTTTCATGTGATTCTAAATTAAGAATGGATTTAATTTGCATAAATTATGGGCAATAAACATTTTTCTGCTATCATTGGCCATAGAAATTTAATATGTTGTTCATAATAATAAGAAAGCACATAATGATGATTAGGCACTTTTTTAGTTGTGGTGAATGGTGGAGATTTCTTTTCTATTTAACTCAACTACTCTCATTCGCAATTGTCAATGAAAAAGGTTGGCAGAGAATATTAGATATTTCTTCTCTTTTGTTGGACCAAGAACCAGTTCCAGTAACACAATCAACAAGTGTGTTAGGTCGCTATATTACTAGTATAGTCCCTTATTGTTGTTAGTGTAGCCCCCTTATTGTTATTTTTGTACCCTTGTAGTCCCCATATTGTTATTATTATGCCCCATAAAACCCCACTATTTTTATTTTTGTGCCCTTACATTATTATTGTTAGGTCGGCTAGGATTATATTGTTACCCCATAGACTCCTATATATAAAAGAAGGTTTTGTCATCTGTATAGTTCAAGAATTGTTCATTTATGTAATGTAAAGGAGGTTTCCCCCTCAAAGTGGCTGATTTCTAAGGCGTTTATCTCTCTTTTCTTCTATTTTTGGAGTTGGTTTCATAACATTTGGAATCAAAGCTTTGGATTCTAGGGTTTCACTGCTTCAAACAGGTCATCGTGGCATTTTCGTTATAAATTTTTTTCTATGAAGGTTCAGACGCTAAAAAAAAACTCATTTGTGAATAAAGCCTGAGAAACTTCGTGTAAAAATTTCAGATCTTGGTTCGCAATATTTTCAGAGATATGATCTGTGGAAGTTAGGGTTTTTTCAGGCTCCCGAATTTCATCTCAAAGTGGTGACCTTGGGAAAATTGGCATAACTCTCTCTTTAAGCATCAGATTAGAATTTTGTAAAAATTGGCTAAAAGTACATGGACTATAGTTTCATGTGTATCACTTTCAGAGTAAGAGGAAACGGTGACACATGGCACATCGTACAAGTTTGCTCCACTGAAATGGTCCATAATTAAGTCATTGTGGGAGATTTTGCATAACTTTGTCTTGAAGAATCCAAATTAGGTCAAACCTGTGGCATTGGAAAGAGGACTCAAAGGGCTAATACAAGATACAAATTCAGTTTTTGAAGATCCAAAATAATAGAGATAAATCAGGTTCAATACAAACCTCCTAAAAAACAAGAAAAAGGTGTGTATTTTTTAAACAAGTTTGCATAACATTTGTTTGAAAAATCAGTTTGAAGTGATTCCAAGGGCATATTGAAGCATAGATATCGGTATTGAGTTATATAATTTCTTCCAAAAATAATTCTACACCCCTTAAGCCCTCATAAATCTCTAATATGATGCATGAAGAGGAATAATTGCAGTATGATATATCAAAATTGCGGTACCAAGTGCAACAAATTTCGATCTTACAAAGAACAATCAAAGATGACATAGATGGTTTAAAAGAAAAAATGAAGGCTAAGTTGAACGGTTTGAAAGATCAAATGAAAGCTAATATAGATGATAAAGTTGTGGAATATCACATTGAGCATCAACAACAAGTTCTCCAACTCTCAAAGGATAACCTAACTTTGGTGCAGAATTGAATGAATAACAGGAAGATCAACATCGCAACGAAAGAAGTTCTGAAGTAGTCACAGAAACAAGAACTCGACAACTACAAAATCGATCAATTTCAGAGTATCTCAGCATGTGGAAGAACGTACCCGTTGAAGATTCCACATAGGAGGATGAAAATTTTATACAGAAGCATCAAGAAATAATCAAGCGTTGAGAACAACACTTGTTTGAAGAAGAGGGGCATGTTATGTCCCTATATTACTAGTGTAATCCCTTATTGTTGTTAGTGTAGCCCCCTTATTGTTAATTTTGTACCTCTGTAGTCCCCATGTTGTTATTATTGTGCCCCATAAAACCCCATTATTGTTATTGTTGTGCCCTTACATTATTCTTGATAGGTCGGCTAGCATTATATTGTGACCTCATGGACTCGTATATATAGAAATGAGGTTTTGTTATTTGTATCATTCAAGAATTCTTCATTCATGTAATGTAAAGGAGGTTTCCCCCTCGAAGTGGTTGATTTCTAAGGCGTTTATATCTCTTTTCTTCTATTTTTGGAGTTGGTTTCATAACAAAGTGACACAAGTTCCCCTAGTTTCAAGTCACTCTCATTAAACATACATTTAATTTTCATAAAAAGTGAAAAAAATAAGCAATGTTTTAGTGTCCATATAAATTTAATGTTCATATTACTGAGAAGACACACAATGATTAGGTAATTTTTCTAGTTTTATCAGATGCTAGATATTTCTTTTCTTTTTAACTCAACTACTATTGTTCACAATTGTCCATGACAAAGGTTGGAGGTAGATATTAGAGTCACTTGTTTTCTTTTGTTGGACCAACAATTAGTTCCACTAACAAAATTCAACAAGTGATACTAGTTGCATTTGTTTTGACTAATAAATTTAAAATCATTAGGGTAGAAGTTGCATCATTTAATATGAACACTTTGACAAGTTGGATGATGGACCAAAACAATTAAACACCTACTTCAAAAGACAAGAGTGCATAAACATACAAACAATCTGTTTTACCAAGCTGAAAAGATAAGAATAATTTTTATAAAGTTGCATCATTGGAGTGAAAGTTGCATCATTTAGTAAGAACCTCGATTACAAGTTCAATAATAGACCAAAACAATTAAACACCTACTTAAAAACACAAGGATACATCAACATACAAAGAATTATTTTTACCAGGTTGTAATGATAAGAATCACACTTTTGTGGTGAGGCAACTTCATTCAAAGACAAAGGTGGCAACATCCACTACCCATTACATATCAACAAATTCCTGACAACTCATTATGTTTAAGTTTTACTTTGTAATGTACCCAACACTATCACTTGTCAAGGTGTCTAAATTTGGACAATTGTTAACTCTCATACTACTTGACTAAATTATTTCTATTCATCCAGTCCCATAGCATATCATTAGAAGGAAAGCGATAAGTAAAATAGCGAAATTATACTATGTTCATTACATTCCATTTCCCAAGACAAGCAATCCAACAATAATAATAACGTATTCTACCTCATGAGGTAAATGCCCAATATATTGAGAATGACAAAACGCATAATAACAACAAAAGAAACTAGGCAAAAATGTAGTCGGGGACTAATTGATGGCTAACAATAACCAACTCTTCTCTCTAACTACAAAAAATAGAACAATATTAACCTAAATATGCAGAACAATATGGGTTTGTTGAATTAGTGGCTCCTTACATTGAAATGGAGTCACAAAAATGCAATTTTAGGTCCAACTCTTCTCTCTAACTACAAAAATAGATCAATAGTAACCTAAAAAAGAAAAACAATATGAGTTTGTTGAGTTAGTGGCTCCTTATATTGAAATGGGGTCACAAAAATGTAGATTTGGGGTTCATATTTGCCCATGAATTATAAAAAGACAAACAAAATAAGTATGTTCTCTAAGGATAAATAATATATGAAATGATATCCAAAATAAATTAATCACCATAAATGAAAGATTATAACATCGATTTATGCTCATATAAAAAATATTGAGCATGGATATTAGAATTAAATGTTAGTTTGCTATGATCCTTGTTCTTTCCATAACATGACTAGAGAAAATCCCATTAGAGACATGACAACCACCTGCAATAAAATAATACATTATATCAATTCAAAGTGGAATAACCACAACTTTCTATTAAATTTAATAATATGTAGAATTACACGTTTAATCACTTCAGAAGAAAAGAATTGTAAAATTACATATTTTATCACTTCAAAAGTAATCCTTTTCTTTTCTTTTTTCCCAAAATCCTTAAATTATTCGTATTATTTCATACTAGAGAACATTTAGCAACCAATAATAACATTTGAAGTAAAGGCATATGATATAAACAAAGATGTTACATATTTTATCACTTCAAAGATAATCTTTTTTTCCAAAATCCTTAAATTATTCATATTATTTCATACAAAAGAACATTTAGCAACCAATAATGACATTTAAAGCAAAGGCATATGATATCATTCTTTCTATAATTGTCCACAAATGCCACATATGGTGTGTTCAATTAATTTGATTTAAACACACTCAAATAGCAAAAACTATCAAGGAAATGTCTTGCCTAAAAACGTAGAAAAACTTAAATTGCTAAATTGAAATAAGATAGTGGAATATCTTATCATTGGATATTGTCAACAATATAAAGGATGTCTAGCCACATATATCACTTAAATCTAAATAAAACATAAAATAATAATTGACATCGAAATTGTGAAATTTGTGATATTGAATGGAGTTACTGCATTTATGAATGTGAATTTTGTGACATTGAATAGAGTTACTGCATTTATGAATGTGAAGTTTGTAACATTGAATAGAGTGACTAAATTTATGAATATACTTGGGAACATAATTATTCTTTGAGAAAATGTTAAACAAAAAGGCATTGGTAAATAAATCTAGTTTCAAAATTGACTTTCCATATAGAAGATCCAACATCGTTGTCCTTAGATAAGAGGATGGCTTAATCAATACTGCAATGTTGCTCTTCTTGACTTTGTACAACCGCCTGTTAGGGTTCCTGTGTTTTGGTAGATTGGTTAAACAAAAGACAAGACAACATCAGAACCAATCTTTAGAGCTCTAGGATCTAGCCCTCCTAGTCTCAGAGAGGGATCTCTCAATGTTTTTTATAAAGATATGTCTTGAAAGCTTTAGTGGTTGATTTTAGGCTAGTTAGGAAGTGCAAGGTTGTTTGTTTTGTTTGGTTGGACAAATATGTTTCATGTGGTATAGATAGAGCATGGGAATCTACAAGCCATTGGGCAATGGAGTCATGTGAAAGATCCAAATAGTTCTGATTGAGAAGGAAGGGAAACCAAAGGGCAAATCTAACTTGGTCAAGGATCTATTGAATAATATAGGTGAAATGGGATGAACATTAAGGACTAAGAGTGAAAAACGAACCAAATCCTTACACACTGAATTAAAGGATTCAGGGAACGCCCCATTTCCTCTAGTAAATTCACTGCTTTGGACTTAATCAATATATCACTCAAAGACAAAGAGAAATGCAGACTAAACCTTCTTGATGGACTATAGGATTCAGGGAATGCCCGATTTCCTCCTATGAGTCTACTGCTGAAGGCTTAATCAACAAAACATACAATTGCATTCAAAGAAGAGGGAATGACTTAGACATCTAAGACTGCAATTATAGGGACCTTCAACACAATAATTACAATAATGAACAGAGGGTATGATTGAAACAAGTTCCTTTGCCAAACTGCAAGCATTAATAATTAAAGGGAGATTTCAGATACAATGTTCAGTGGTAAAGGAAGAGGGAATGCCTAAACAGTCTTTAGCACAACCGAATTAACCATTTCTGAAATAAAACAAACTAAATATTTAAGAGAGCTATTAGACTACCCTGTCATATTCAGTAGCGGAAAACATAGAAACAGTGAAGGATAAACAGTTCAGAGGTGCTTCTAAGATACATTTCTCTGCCTAAACATTTTATCCTACTGTAAGCAAAGCATGATGGAACAAAGTGGAAAACAGGAAATAACATTAACAATAAGAAGTACTTCACTGAAACCAAGCTCATGGATCCAATGGTCCGGCCTCCTTCATCAACAGAAAAACAAAGATCTTCACACTCTTTCAGAACACCAATGCTTCTTCAATGCAGCAATATGTATTACTTTAGAAATCACCAAATGCCAACCTTTTACAATGAGACTTCGAAGAGTCTTTATAGGAAAAAATGAGGAAAAGTAGGTGAAGAAAGCTTTAATGAACATCAAAGATAGGAGAAGTGTATTCGAGTGCCCCATTCCATGTCATAAACATTACATTAAATCTTAGACAGACTCAGTGATTTCGTAGCTTGTTGAAGCCATTTTGATATGACAGAAATTAGCCTACAAGGTGTCCTTTAGAAGAAAACACTGCCTGCAGTGGCACTGTTATCTCTTCTGGAGTGAGTTAAGAGGAAGAATGGGCCTTGAGGACTCCCATACCTCTAAATAATTGCTTCTGACAATTTGAAGTAGTTTCCTTTGACGTAATAGCTGCTTGACAGGCCTTTGCGCATGGAGGTGGGATATTGTCTGTGTCAGATAACGTTCTGCGCCAATACTGCTCCGTTCCTCTATACTTTAACCTATTTTGGCTCTTTTTGTGTTTTAACTTTGCTAATTGCTCGAACTGCTTCTGTACTGATGTCTTCAAAGGCTTTGTTAATTTACTATGTCGTGTCTTTCGCCACTGGATATGTGATCATCATCCCTTTGAATGCTCTGTGTATAGTTGGAGGGTTTCGCTGAGCTGGAGGGTCACTGAGGGATCATGGATCTGATCTATTGATTGATACGACCTCGTCTTTTTGCTTTATTTCCCTTTGACTTTGATTTTTGGCCCTGAGATAATCATTGGAGCCTTTGTGTCACCTCTAGTGACTGTGGAGGAAAAACCTGCAATCATACGACAAACATGTTATGAAATCCTGCGCGGGGGTTTAAAACTGCTTCATAAGGCTTTAGCGGAGGTGGAGGAGCGAATGCAAAGAAAGCGTATGCAGTGGAGAAAAGGTTTCATGGCGCAACACCACGAAACCAAGGTTTAGACTGAGTAGGCGTAAAAATATAACTTTTAGTGTTAAAATGTAAAATTTTATGCCTGGGAAAATACATAGGAAAAAGGCGAAAATGAAAGGGAACAGGGGCGTTTGGTGGTGGGACTGGGAGTACGGAGGAAATCCTGGGGGTGATCGGCAGGTTAAATGAGGGCCGTTAGATTAGAACAATCAACAGCGGGGATTTAAAACCCAAAAGACAATGTTGTGGAGAAAAGTGGTAAGGCAGAAAACCGGCAGCGGTTTTCGCAAAAAGTTTGGGTGGTATGTGGTTCACCCAGAAAAAATAAGATACAACACAACGTTTGACGCATGTCCCTTTGAATACCGCCTGTTTCGGAAAAAATTTGGGCGTTAACGTTTGTGTATGGAAATTTTGTGAAACGCAATATCAGCCGTTAGATCGTGATGTGTTGATCAGACAGTGTGGAATAAATGTGATAGCAGGTTAGATGCATGGGCGAAAAGGAGGCGGGGTCCATTGCTGAGGTCAATGCGAGCCGTCGAATTGTGAGAATCGACGGTCGAGATCTGTCGATGGGGAAGAATGAGACGGGCGGGGTTTGAAGAGCTGAAATAATGTGGACCGTCGATCAAACTTGATCAACGACGGAGATTTAATCGGAGGTCGGGATGGTGGAGATTAAGTGAGGGACGAGCGCAATGCGATGAAGCTCGAACCGTCGGATCTGGCGAAATGAACTACAGGGATTAAATCGCATCGGAGAAAAGGAAAGAGGCCAAAGCGTCAGGGTTTTTGAGTTTGCGATGTGCGATTAAGCACTGGTCGTTCGATCTGAAGGATGATCGACAGTCAGGATTTAATCGGCGGGGAGATGACGGAGGGCTATGGGCGGAGCGCGATTAGATCCTGGTCGTTGGTTCTTGTGGATTCAACGGCCGAGATTAAATCGAATGATTGGCATCGGAAGAGGAAAAGGGAAAAGAAAAAAGGAATTTGCTATTGCCGATTGCGATGGGATGAATATTTGCGATGCAATGAGCGCGGGCCGTCGGATCTAACTTGATCGATGGTGGAGATTAAATAGGAGGTCGGGAGGAGAAAAGGCTCATCGCATCAGAAGATTGGAATAATAAAGGAAAAGACGGGAAAGGTGAAAACTCCGATTACGATTAGCGATAAGGGCTTAGTGACTGGCTATGACTCTGGGTTACATGCGGAGAAAAGGGCTAAGGGCTAAGTCGAAAGGGGCTTAAGCCCTTAGTGAGAAAATGGGTTTTTAGGCCAAAAATGAAGGTTTTTTAGGGTTTTTTGGCTTTTCGATAAAGGGGAAAAAGGGTGTTTTAAACCTATAAAAGGATTTTTAGAGGTTTAAAGGGATTTTGGAGGCTTTTAAAGGGAAATGGAGGGTTAAAAGATGAAATGAAGGTTTTATGAAAATGAAGGGGAATAAGTGGACGTGGGCAGTTTCAGTGGCCTTTGGAACAACTTTATTTGGTGAATCAGCATGGTTTTAAGATGGAAATAACAGTGAAGATTCTTTAAAAGACAGAAGACACATGTAGGCTTCAAGAATGATGGATTTTCACAGGGAATACATGAAGGCTTTGAAAACGAATTTAGCCACCATTTAGCATATTAGAATTTATAGGTGGCTAACAGTGGCTCCACTTGGGGAGGATAGCTTGCCCTTTAGGTGTCCAGAACCGCAGTAATCTCTGTAGCAGACCAGTGCCTTTCCATTGGGCAACAGGTTTTTCTTTCTTTGATTGGTCTTCTTTTGATCTGATAACCTTTGCAGCGACTTGAAAAAACTGTCATTCTTCAAAACAACATCTCTACCTGCCCATTTCTACTGTCCTAGCATTTTTTCTTCCATTGAGTGCACTTGGGCTGGCAAACTCTTTTCAACATTTTATTTTGCAAACAAGAAAATAAACCTATCTAATGCTACCCTTATTTTCTCCATGAGTCCCGATTAAGCAGTTGAACTCATAAGTTTCTCTACCTAATCTAATATCTGCCAGGATTAAATAGTTTGACAGATTTTCATTCTCTATATTCTAAGACAGAAATTGAAAAACACAATCAAACCAGGATTAGACTGTCTGATTTGTTGTGGGTGCATGGCATAAAGACAAGCTACACATGAACTGAAACTAGCAGAAATTAAAACAAAACTTGGAAGGTTTGAAGATCTGAAATTCAAAAGCATTCTTCCTCCTCACTGTGACTCAGATTTTGAGCTTTTTAGAGTCATCTTTTTTTTTCTTCATTTCAGTTCTGGTTTTGATCTTGTTAGAGTTGTTCTCTTTTACTCTGTTGGTTCAAGTTTTCAGCATGTTAGAACCAGTTCTGCTTCTTCTTCTCTTGGCTCAAGCTTTGAAAGAATTAGAGCCATAGTTTCTTATGATTCCAGGTTCAGATTTTTAGCATGTTTGAACCTTTCTTTCTTCTATCCTAATCTATCCTACTGATAAGCCAAGATTAAATAGTTTGACAAATCTTCTTCACTATCCTATCAACAGTAAATTGAAATCTACACAATCATGATTAGGCTGTATGATTGGACAGTAGTGCTCCTTGAAGTAGTGGCATTTGAGCTTGCGCACTTTCATATTTTCCTTTCTTTTTGGTATGGGGCTATACCTTTCTTGTTTTATTTATGCCCTCTTTTCTATTTTTTATTGTTTTTGTATTTTTCTTTCTATTTTCCTCTATGCAAATGGTATGTACAATGGATAAAAACTCTGAAGCTAAGACTCTTGACAGAAATAGTGTTTAAGCATCCTGCAATTGATAGGACCTCCCAACACCTCTTCACCATTCAGTTCTTGCAGGAAAAATGCATTATGCCCTCTTATGGAATGAATAATGTAGGGCCCTTTCCACAGATTTTCGAACTTACCATGTTTTCCTTTCTCTTCTCTCCTTGAATCCCATTTGAGAACCACATTCCCAACTTGGAAGTCATTTGCTTTAGTTCTTTTGTCAAACTGTCTTTTGATGTTTTCTTGGACTGTTTGAGTTCTCTGGTAAACTTCCTCTCTGGTCTGCTACAAGTGGATGGTCTGATTGATCCTTCTCTGCATATCATTTTCCTCAACTTGGACTTCCTGAAGGAGTTTCATGACTGGAACTCCCAAAGATGTTGAGAACACAACATCCATTCCATAGACCAGCTGATAGGGGGACATGTTGATTGACTTTTTGGTGGTTAACCTGTTAGCCCACAAGGCATGAACAAGCTTGTTGTGCCATGCTTTCTGGTTCTGCTCCAACATCTTTTTGATGATGTTGATCAGGCTCTTGTTGGAGGATTCAACAAGTCCATTTCCTTGGGGGTAATAGGCAGTGCAGTGGCCCAAGGTGATCTGATATTTATGGCAGAAATCAACCATCTTCTTGGACTTAAAGGCAGCAGCATTGTCTGTGATTATTTTCCTAGGACAGCCAAATTTGGACAATATGTTGGTCTCAAGGAATTTAATGATCACAGAATCAGTGGCATTCCTAGTGGGCATGGCCTCTATCCATTTGGTAAAATAGTCAGTGGCTGTGAGAATCCACTTATGCTGAGCTGAGGAGGATGGATGGATTTCCCCTATGAAGTCCAAACCCCATTGTTGAAAGGGTGTTTCAACACTAATAGGTTTCAAAGGCAAGGGCAAGAGCTTTCTTCTACCATCAAAAATTTGGCAATTGTGGCAAGACATTACTAGTTTGTGGGTGTCTGGAAAAAGGGTGGGCCAATAGTAACCAGATCTGAGGATCTTGTTCGCTGTGGTCTTCCAATTTAAGTGCCCTCCACATTCTCCTTCATGCATTTCATGCATGATTTTTCCTGCATCATTCTCAAGTAAACATTTTAGTAGTATCCCAACAGCATTTTTCCAATATAAAACTCTATCTATCATGCAATAATTTAAAGCCTTCTGTTTGACAAATCTGGCTTTAGTTTTTGACAAAGGAGGAGCATTTAAATAAAGCAACACATAAATGATGTCAGCATACCATGGAGAATTCATGAATGTTTCTTCAGTAAATGGCGTTGGGAACTCTTCTATTTCTTCCAAAGCATCAACCATATTCATATATCTAGAGCTTTGAAATTAGATTCAGCCATGAGTTTTGCTAATCATTGTCCCTTGGTGAGTTTAGTAGGCCTGATTTCTAAGTCATATTCTAGAATAGTGGCAATCCACTTTTCCCTTTTACCATCGGGGTCCTGACTTAGAATGTCTTTGACTACGATGTGTGGCACAAATGCAATGATATGTGAATGTAAAATGTACACCCTGAAGTCTTTTAATGCTTTTACCAGTGCTAAGGCTTGCTTCTCCATGATATTGTATTTGAGTGGGGCATCTCTTAAGGCTTTACTGAAGAAGGATATAGGTTGTTCTTGCCCCAAGCTATTCTTTTGCAACAATACTGCAACTATTGTATGTTCAGATGCAAAGGAAAAAATATAGAAATCTTTGGTGAAATCAGGACTGATAAGGACTGGTGCTCGAGTAAGGGCTTGTTTTACCAGTTCAAATGATTGTTTAGCTTGCATTGTACATTTAACACCTACTTCTTTCCTGAGCATGTTAGTGATGTTTCTTAATAGCTCAGCAAGGTTGGGGATGAATCTCTTCAAAAAATTAATCTTTCCAATGAAATATTGTAATTCTTTAAGGTTCCTAGGGTCGCTGATATTCAGTATGCTATCAATCCTTTTAGGATCTATCTTGATCCCTTCTTCGGAGATTATATGACCAAGCAGCTTTCCTTCTTGGAGGCCAAAGAGTGTCTTTTTGTGATTTAGAGACAACCAAATCTTCTGCATTTCTCAAAAACTTTCCTTAAATGTTCCAAATGTTCTTCATCAGTTTTGGAGAAAACAGTAATGTCATCAAGGTAAATGATTATAAAATAGCCTATGTCCTCTGAGAATGCTATGTCCATGGCCCTCTAGAAGGTGGCCCTTGCATTCATCAGACCGAAATGCATTTTGACATACATGAATGTCCCCCAAGGTGTGGTAAAGGTTGTTTTATGCTGATCACTTGGGAGGACTAACACTTGGTTATAACCCGAGAACCCATCTAACAATGATATTCTTTTTTACCCAACTACCCTTTGAAGAATGTGGTCCATTTTTTGCAAGGGGTAGTTATCTTTCAGAGAGGCTCTATTTAGGTTCCTGAAGTCAATACACAGCCTGATCTCCCCTATTTTTTTCCTGACAGATACTAGATTGGAAACCCAATCTGAGTATCTGAGAGGAACAATGATCCCTGCATCATACATCTTCCTAATTTCCTTTTCTACTGCAGGCAATAAAACAGGGTTTATCCTCCTTAATTTCTATCTGAAAGGTTTCTGATTTTCCTTAAGAGGGATTTTGTGTTGGATGATGCTAGTGTCATAAGATTTCAAATCTTTATAGTCCCATGCAAAAACATCTATAAACTCTTGGAAGAGTGCTATGTATTGTTGTTTGATGTGGGTAGGAAGGGTGCTAGATAACTTAATCATTTTAGGCTCAATTGGGCTGCCTATGTTGTGCTCTTCCACATTAGTTTTCGTGGTTTCTACTTTTGGTTCCTTAGCCACATCGTTGAAATCAAAGAGTTGTTCTAATGGGGCAAGGCCTTTGGGTATGGTATCCCCTTTACATTCTAGAATTTCGAGGTCCTTTTGATTTGGATCGTTAGATAATTTTGCTTTGAAAAGATGATCGAACTGATTTACATCAGTAGGAGAGGAGGACTCTGTTTCAGAAATCTGTTCCCCATCTAAACATTCTTTTTCATGGCTGGAACTTGGTGATGCTGAGGAAAAATCATTTTTTGACTGCAGGAAATCTTCTATATGTTTATCATTGTCACACACCTGCCAATGATCCTCGTTATCAGGCACTGCTGGTCTGTTTTTCACCTTTATAATGAACTGCTCATCAGTTTATGGTATTTGGCAATTACTAGCAGTAAAAGCCAGTTCGTTTGCCAGGTGATTTTGGGCTCTTGGTATGAACATAAGCTCATATTTTTCGAAAGTTTTCAAGAGATCTAAAACAATGTTTCTATATTCTCTGATTCTGGGATTTTTGGTTAAATATTCCACTTTGATTTGTTTGATAATTAACTCAGAATCTCCCTGTACTAATATCCTTTTGGCCTTTAAATATTTGAGTATGTGCAGACCTAGGAGAAGGGCTTCATACTCTACAATGTTGTTAGTGCATGAAAAATCTAATTTGAAGGCATGTCCTTTGTTTTTGTTGTGTATCCATACACCAGCCCTGCACTATTTTTGCTGCAAGAGCCATCAAAGCTCATTCTCCAAAGTGTTTTTGTTTCATTCTCATCTGTTTTGTGTTGCTCTAGGCTACTGGAAGTTGAGGTATCTAGAGGTTGAGAGGAAGACAATTCTGAATGCTCTAGTGCACTAATGTCCTGCTCATTTTCTTCCTTTGTTTGGGTGGCTTCATCTTCATTGTATAAAATAAAGGAATCTAGATTTGAATGAGTGGAATAAACAAGAGTGTTGTGAGGTTTGTCCTTGCTGCTCACCATGTATTTCATGAGGGTTTCCCTATATAATCTTCTGGTTCGACCAAACACTGGTATGGTAGCGTAAGACATATCCATTTGAAGGGTGCCCTGAATCTTAGCTCCCCATGATCTAGATAAGAGCATACCGTATTTCGGGGGAATGTCAGCTACTACCACATCCATTACAAGATTCTTGGCAGGAATTTGAGACAAGTTAACACACAAATATTTAATCAACCCCAAGCATTGGACCCTTCTGGAATCAAAGGAATACAGTCTTTGTATGGTCTAGTAATCTCTAAGCCTAGGCTTTCCATTACTGCTTTGGGCATAAGGTTGTGTGATGCTCCTGAATCCAGCATGGCATTGTGTAAAACTTTGTCATGTATGTTTAGACTGACATAGAAGGGAAGCACATCCCCTTCTTGATATTTTCCTTCAATTTTAGGACCAAACAACAACTCTGGCTTATCATCTGTCAAATTCAAAGTATCAGTATCAACATCTACATTCAGAGCTTTCAAGACCTGGTTTCTGTACACTTCCTAGGTTACTAATTTAGTCAAAGGTATGCTAATTTTAATCTTTGCAATCTCTCCCTCAAGGCTGAAAGGAACTATTGATTTTGTTGTATTTACATTTGTTTTTTCAGTTGAATTCCTTTCAGCAATTCTGATTTGCTGAGTTTTATTAGGACTGTCTACCTGAGTTGTTTTAACAGGGCCACTAGCAGAGGTACTAGGGAAACTTTCTTCAACATTTGGCTGGTTTCTTTTCTCTTTGTTTAAATCTGTCTTCTTAGTCAGAATGCGGGTTTTTTCTGCTATTTTCTTAGGCTGATTTTTTGTATTTTTCCTAACAACAGAGCCAGTGTTTTTGTCATTTGGATTATTTATGTTCCCTTTGCTTCTTAGATCATAATGTTTATGCACCTCCATGATTGCATTCTCAAGCCCCAATCTATAATCCTCCGACTCCTCATATGTATCTTCCTTTGGTTCTGAGGAGAAGAAACCTTGTTCTTCTGCAGTGAGGAAAACATCATCCCCACTATCTGATCCAATCAAGTTTACATGGTTTTCTCCCAACCCTTCAATCTCTCCTTCTTCCTCTTGATCGACGTAGTTTTGTTGGAAGGGTGGCCTAATTTGTTGATCATTATCTCTTTTCCTATCTTGATTGTTTTCTCTTCTAAAGTTCTAGTTTATGTTTCTATTTTGGAGGTTGTTTTGAGGTTCTCTTAGTGGCACTCTATCATTCAAGTTTATCTTTTCAAGCATTCTCTCCATCACCTTCACTAGGTTGTCAATTTTGGTATCAGAGGATGAGGTTGAGGGTGCATAATCATCTTTCTAAGTTACCCTCTTCTCTGATCTTAGCCTAGCGCTTTTTTCGATTAAGTTTTCTTATACACTCACTGCTCCCTTCTGCATGTCTTCTAAAGGTACATAATCTCGCTCCCTCAGCTGATAGGCCATATCAGCATCGAAGCCTTCAGAATATTTTACCAAGGCCATGCCTTGGGGAGGTTTCATGTGAGGTGAAAGGCCGTTGTAGACACTGTTAAACTCGGTGGAGTAATCATGAACGCTCTCCCCCTGATTCCTTTTGAGACCTTTATATTCTGCTAATATCTGGAAGGGGTTGCTTTTGATTTCCCATTTGTTTATGAAAGTTTGGTGCAAAGCGGGAAGATCATTGATGCTATTAGGGGTTAGGCCTTTAAACCACTTCTTTACTTCTCCTCCTAAACTTTGAGCAAAGATTCTCATCTTGATGCTCTCATCTTCTATTTCCATATAATCAAAAGCATCTTCCATCCTATCTACATGTTGTTGAGCTGTGGTGGATTCTTTTCCAGTGAAATGGGGAATTTTTGACTGATAGTCATTTGGCAAGGGAGCCATAGGTTGTGGTAACACTAATGGGGCATACCATGCTACCATGGCTGGAAAGAATGGTGGATTTACAATGGGTGGATTTACAAGAGGGAAGGTGGGCTGAAATGGAGTGTTTTGGACAGTGATGGTGTGGATTGGAGTGGAAGAAAAACTTGGGCCAGCAAACTGGTTTTGAGCAGATTGGTTATGAAAGAGGCTAAAGTGGTGGAGAAGTTGTGAATCAAGAGGAGTAGAAGGTGAAGCTTCTCTACTAGAGCTCTGTTGCAAACCTGTCGTTTCAAGATCAGTTTGGTTTAGATCACTTTGAGATCTGGTTCTAAAGATGTTCTTATTATGATGTAAGTCAAAGTGTAAATCCTTCAGGACAACAAGGTTTCCAGGGAGAGATTTTGTTCTTGGAATGTTCCTATCAGCAGCTGATTTTTTAGCTCTAGAAGTCTGCCAAAGAATTCCCTCTGGATTGTCAACTATTGTTGGAGGATTAGGGTCTAGATGGGATCTAGTGCTGATCCTATGTGAAGCCACACTGTTTTTCAAAAATTTAGCAAGGCTGAAGTTTGTAGGAATTGTTTGAAAGTTTTGCCTCACAGAACATCTTATCTAATATGGGACTAGGCTTCTCAACTTCTTCAAGGCTGGTTAACACAGCCCTAAAGAAATCTGGAGACCTAGATGGGTAATAGGCCTACTGGGGCTAATGGAGTCACCAAGTGGAAAATTTTTAGCTTGTTGTGAAGGTAAAATTGTTTTATGGTTCCACCATCATGTTTATTTTGAAGCCAATCTAAGATATTTTTGGGTTTTGTGCATTTTTATGGTTATGAGAGTGTCCTATGTCTGATCTCAACACTTAGCTAAGGTGCTCAAACAAACAGAGTCTACGCTATGGCTTACTAACTGATTTTCTTAGAGATTTGTAGGACAAAAGAGTGCACAAGAGTTAGTTAAACTATCATATACTCAATAGGTCCCACTGTGATCGCTATTATGTTGGGGTTCCTATGTTTTGGTAGATTGGTTAACCAAAAGAAAAGACAACATCAGAACCAATCTTTAGAGCTCTAGGATCTAGCCCTCCTAGTCTCAGAGAGGGATCTCTCAATGTTTTTTATAAAGATATGTCTTGAAAGCTTTAGTGGTTGATTTTAGGCTAGTTAGGAAGTGCAAGGTTGTTTGTTGTTTTGGTTGGACAAATATGTTTCATGTGGTATAGATAGAGCATGGGAATCTACAATCCATTGGGCAATGGAGTCATGTTGAAGATCCAAATAGTTCTGATTGAGAAGAAAGGGAAACCAAAGGGAAAATCTAACTTGGTCAAGGATCTGTTGAATAATATAGGTGAAATGGGATGAACATTAAGGACTACGAGTGAAAAACGAACCAAATCCTTACACACTGACTTAAAGGATTCGGGGAACGCCCTATTTCCTCCAGTAAATTCGTTGCTTTGGACTTAATCGATATATCACTCAAAGACAAAGAGAAATGCAGACTAAAACCTTCTTGATGGACTATAGGATTCGAGGAACGCCCTATTTCCTCCTATGAGTCTACTGCTGAAGGCTTAATCAACAAAACATACAATTGCATTCAAAGAAGAGGAAACGCCTTAGACATCTAGGACTGCAATTATAGGGACCTTCAACACAATAATTACAATAATGAACAAAGGGTATGATTGAAACAAGTTCCTTTGCCAAACTGCAAGCATTAATAATTAAAGGGAGAATTCATATACAATGTTCAGTGGTAAAGAAAGAGGGAATGCCTAAACAGTCTTTAGCACAACCGAATTAACCATTTCTGAAATAAAACAAACTAAATATTTAAGAGAGCTATTAGACTACCCTGTCATATTCAGTAGCGGAAAACATAGAAACAGTGAAGGATAAACAAGTCAGAGGTGCTTCTAAGATACATTTCTCTGCCTAAAATTTTTATCCTACCGTAAGCAAAGCATGATGGAACAAAGTGGAAAACGGGAAATAACATTAACAATAAGAAGTACTTCACCGAAACTAGGCTCAGGGATCCAATGGTCCGACCTCCTTCATCAACAAAAAAACAAAGATCTTCACACTCTTTCAGAACACCAATGCTTCTTCAATGCAGCAATATGTATTACTTTAGAAATCACCAAATGCCAACCTTTTACAATGAGACTTTGAAGAGTCTTTATAGGAAAAAATGAGGAAAAGTAGGTGAAGAAAGCTTTAATGAACATCAGAGATAGGAGAAGTGTATTCGAGTGCCCCATTCCATGTCATAAACATTACATTAAATCTTAGACAGACTCAATGACTTTGTAGCTTGTTGAAGCCATTTTGATATGACAGAAATTAGCCTACAAGGTGTCCTTTAAAAGAAAACACTGTCTGCAGTGGTACTGTTATCTCTTCTGGAGTGAGTTAAGAGGAAGAATGGGCCTTGAGGACTCCCATACCTCTAAATAACTGCTTCTGACAGTTTGAAGTAGTTTCCTTTTACGTAATAACTGCTTGACAGGCCTTTGTGCATGGAGGTGGGATATTGTCTGTGTCAGATAACGTTCTGCGCCAATACTGCTCCGTTCCTATGTACTTTAACCTATTTTGGCTCTTTTTATGTTTTAACTTTGCTAATTGCTCAAACTTCTTCTATATTGATGCCTTCTAAGGCTTTGTTAATTTACTATGCCGTGTCTTCCGCCACGGGATATGTGATCATCATCCCTTTGAGTGCTTTGTGTACAGGTGGAGGGTTTCGCTGAGCGGGAGGGTCACTGAGGGTTCATGGATCTGATCTATTGATTGATACGACCTCGTCTTTTTGCTTTATTTCCCTTTGACTTTGATTTTCAACCCTGAGATAATCATTGGAGCCTCTGTGTCACCTCTAGTGACTGTGGAGGAAAAACCTGCAATCATACAACAGACATGTTATGAAATCCTGCGCGGGGGCTTAAAACTGCTTCATAAGGCTTTAGCGGAGGTAGAGGAGCGAGTGCAGAGAAAGCATATGCAGTGGAGAAAAGGTTTCATGGCGCAACACCACGAAACCAAGGTTTAGACTGAGTAGGCGTAAAAATATAACTTTTAGTGTTAAAATGTAAAAGTTTATGCCTGAGAAAATACATAGGAAAAGGGCGAAGATGAGAGGAAACGGGGGCATTTGGTGGTGGGACCGGGAGTATGGAAAAAATCTTGAGGGTGATCGGCAGGTTAAATAAGGGCCGTTAGATTAGAACAATCAACGGCGGGGATTTAAAACCCAAAAAACAATGCTGTGGAGAAAAGTGGTAAGGCGGAAAACCGGCAGCGATTTTCACAAAAAGTTTGGGTGGTATGTGGTTCGCCCAGAAAAAATGCTATACGACACAACGTTTGACGCGTGTCCCTTTGAATACCACCTGTTTCGGAAAAATTTTGGGCGTTAACGTCTGGGTGCGGAAATTTTGCGAAACGCAATATCAGCCGTCAGATCGTGATGTGTTGATCAGACGGTGCAGAAAAAATGCGATAGCAGGTTAGATGCACGGGCGAAAAGGAGGCGGGGTCCATTGTTGAGGTCAATGTGAGCCGTCTGATTGTGACAATCGACAGTCGAGATCTGTCGATGGGGAAGAATGAGATGGGCGGGGTTTGAAGCGCAGAAATAATGTGGACCGTCCGATCAAACTTGATCACCGACGAAGATTTAATCGGAGGTCGGGATGGTGGAAGATTAAGTGAGGGACGAACGCGATGCGATGAAGCACGAACCGTCGGATCTGGCGAAATGAACGGCAGGGATTAAATCGCATCGGAGAAAAAGAAAGAGGCCAAAGTGACAGGGTTTTTGAGTTTGCGATGTGCGATTAAGCGTTGGTTGTTCGATCTGAAGGATGATCGACGGTCAGGATTTAATCGGCGGGGAGATGACAGAGGGCTATGGGCGGAGCACGATGAGATCCTGGCCGTTGGTTCTTGTGGATTCAACGGCCGAGATTAAATTAGATGATCGGCATCGGAAGAGGAAAAGGGAAAGGATAAAGAGAATTTGTGATTGCCAATTGCGATGGGATGAATATTTGCAATGCGATGAGCGCGGGCCGTCGGATCTAACTTGATCGACGGTGGAGATTAAATTGAAGGTCGGGAGGAGAAAAGGTTCATCGCATCGGAAGATTGGAAGAATAAAGGAAAAGACGAGAAAGGTGAAAACTCCGACTGCGATTAGCGATAAGGGCTTAGTGCCTGGCTATGGCTCTGGGTTGCATGCAGAGAAAAGGGCTAAGGGCTAATCCGAAAGGGGCTTAAGCCCTTAGTGAGAAAATGGGTTTTTAGGCCAAAAATGAAGGTTTTTGAGGGTTTTTTGGCTTTTCGGTAAAGGGGAAAAAGGGTGTTTTAAACCTATAAAAGGGATTTTTAGAGGTTTAAAGGGATTTTGGAGGCTTTTAAAGGGAAATGGAGGGTTAAAGGATGAAAAGAAGGTTTTATGAAAATGAAGGGGAATAAGTGGACGTGGGCAGTTTCAGTGGCCTTTGGAACAACTTTCTTTGGTGAATTAACATGGTTTTAAGATGGAAACAGCAGTGAAGATTCTTTAAAAGACAGAAGACACATGGAGGCTTCAAGAATGATGGATTTTCACAGGGAATACATCTCTTGAAGGCTTTGAAAACGAATTTGGCCACCATTTAGCATATCAGAATTTATAGGTGGCTAACACCGTCGATGAATTTGCTTTTAGGATGTACCAACCAAACTGTCCAATTTGGACATCCATATTCACTAGCAATTCAACATCAATAAGAGGATATACATATTTATGTCTCCAATGCTCTATTGGTCCACTTGTCCTTGGATTCAATGCAACTTGAGCTCTGGTTGGTGCACACCAACAACCCTAAATTTTGCACCAAACTCTATGGTTCCCTTCCAAAGTGGTTTTCCCTTTTCGTTTTCCCTTCTAAGCCTTCTCCACACACTGTTTAACCTTGGGATCCTCCTCAAGGCACCCTACAACCTGCATTCATGCTACATCAAGAGGTATGAGCCAATTTTCAAAGGGAAATCACCTTCCATTCACCTGCAATGGTATTTGTGTGGTCGTGGCTAGGATAATAGGCCTTCATTAGGCCTCTCAACCCTCCAAACAAGGTCTTACTCACTTCTACAATACAAATAACCCCTGTAGCCCAGAACATAAGAAAAATGCACCACTAACTATCCACAGCCCTAGCCTTACTCCCCTCTGAAATATGTGTTCTCCTCAACATAATAACCTGCAACGAAAATCATCTCAAGAGATGCCAAAAGGCCCTTCTTCCTTCATTCGTCTTTCTCCCTCAGTCTTGCGCATATTTCAGAGGGATATACCTTGATGTGATTTCCCATTGGATGTGTCAAAAAATGGTGGAGGACACTTCCTCTTATAGGAGTTGGAGAGGGGTTCCACTTGATTAAATTAACCCCAAGCCAACCTTGACAAAATGCACATGAGGGAATAAATTTAAAAACATGCCTCTGCTTGTCCAAATTTTATGATCTTCAGGTCGACTTTTGTCCTCTCAAAAACAGGAATTCAATGTCATAATTATCTTATTTGAAAGACATGCCCAAAATGGAATTGAGCCCTAATTGCCAGATTTAACACTCCCTCTCAACTAGGGAGAATTCCACCTGCCAATCCATTCATTATCATACCATCCTGTCATCATGAACCATTTATGCATCTCGTCTCATCTCTGCTGAACATTGATATAGATAATGAAGAAATGATCGAGAGTGAGTCACAAGACCTTGCCACTCTCCACTGACAAAATTCAATCCACATAACCAGGGGTTAAACCCTAATCGAACTTGATCCCAAGTGATCAAGTTGTTGAACATCATGCATCCTAGACATAGGAAGTGTGGAAGTACATGATGTGTCCATCGGTAGTGCTATGGTCCCTATCCACTTTTCCCAACTCATTGGCCAGATGAGAGGTACTTCCCATGTGTCTCGAACTACATGGGTAGGACGATACTAGAGAAATAGCAAGGAAAGAATAAATCACATCCTGCTCACAACCACATGTAGGGAAAGGGTGAACCACATCCTACAGTCACACATCACAACCATCATAGGGAAAGGATAAACGGCATCCTACGTGCATGCAAATCACCGAGAGTAGGGAAAAGACGAACCACATCTTATATGAATGCCAACCAACAATCCTAGGAAGGATCCTACATGTGGCGAAAGGATGAACCACATCCCGCCGACATGTCAAGCATTGATGGTAGGGAATGAGCATCCTACATGTGGGGAAAGGATGAACCACGTTTCACTGACATGTCCACATGTTACAACAAGTAGATGCCTATATGCATCTCTCATAGAGGGTATCTACAGTGTTGAGAATTTGGTAGGGCAATATTTAATTCAATTCTCTACTTGATAGTTTCTTGTGTTATACGTAGCTTCTTTCTCTTTGATTATTGCTATTACAGTAATCAATACATCAAATAATTACCAAAACAATAAGAACAGTGACACAATAAGTAGGCTGCAAGCCAGGGCCAAAACCCCTGCTCTTGAGGGGAAAACCCGCAATCTCTTCTTACAAATGCTTCAATTGAGAATACCAAGACACTTGATACAATATTACCCTAAGACACTTGTCACTATCTCTTGTTGGTCTTCACACTTTCGTCCTTCTTTCTTGCATTGTTCAACACTATCACTAAGAGAGTCTCGGTCTCATAATCTTGTAACCCTTGACATAGTCTTTCTGGCTTCCAACAGACTTCCTTTTTGGTCTCCAAATGTCTCCTTGCTTCGGTCACCTTCCAGCACGGTTCTGCACTTGATTATACCCTTAACTGAACTTAGATAGTCCTGAAATCTTCTTTTTCCTTCGCTGAGATTGCAGTGGTAATATAACAGACTAAATTCGAACTTTTGAGAACCTTTATGCACTTGTTTGTGACCTCTTACTTCGTTGTATATCCCTTAACACTTCCGCATTGAGTATTACAAAAAGATGACCGAGATTGATGGTGAAACAAGGAGATTGGGTCACCCTTTATATAATGACTCATTTTTGCTATCTAGGCCGACATGATCATGGAGGTAGGTCGACTTCTTCATAAGGAGAATATAGTTCATCTTTTGGCCGATTATAAGAGGCATAGTACCAAGTATCTTCGAGTGTATCTTTTGCATAACTGACATGTATTTTACATGTGTAACGTGACTTCATATACATGACTCTTAATTATATTTATGACTAGATGACAAATCCAAAAATACATCAAGAAGAAGTCTTTGACCTATAATACAACTTATTGCTCATGAAACCCATGAAGCAAGTAACATTCTACATTTATTATTCTTTGTCTTCTTCATTTTCATAAAATCATAACTACAAGTCATTATGAAGACCGAACCTAGTTACACTTTCCAACACTCCCTCTTAACTAGGGAGGTATTCATAATGGTACATGGTCATTCTTAATATGAAGAGGTCTCATAAGAAGAGCTGGATTTGTAACCCATTTGTTTCTAGCATCATATCAATCCATCATTGTTACATAGCAAGGCCTTGACTAACAACTTCATCTCATTAAGAGACAATAAGCTACAATGCTAGCGAGACCAATGACTATAGACACCATTCCCATTATCTCCAAGGTACACACTCCACCCGAGTGTTCATCAAGTATGAACTTATACGACTATTCTTATTGGGATAGCTAATCCTAAAAGAATATTCGTCCTCGACTACTCTTATTGGAACGTCTTATCGCATTCTCAAAGAGTATCGAATGCCAGATGGTTACCAAAGCCCAAGGTACTTCATCTTCCTTCCAATGGAGACAAGAATGTGAGTCTATTGCTCCCTCTCACATAGGGAGGATATATCCACCAAACCAAACTTGTCTCTTAGATACACAACTTCTTTTTTGGGATTGATTTTGTCAATATATTAGCGACTTGTTCTTCAGTGGAAATACACTAAAGCAATAGCACACCATTTTGTACTAGATCTCAAACATAATGATACTTGTTGTTGATGTGCTTTGTCTTTCCATGAAATACTGGATCTTCAGATAAACATATACAATTGGTGTTATCACATAGTATCACTGTAGGGTTCATCGATCCTTCAAATAAGTCGGATAACGACTTCCTCAACCAAACCGCTTCTTTGCCTACTTCACAGGCTGCAACATATTCAGCCTTAGCACTACTCAAAGCAACAATGTCCTTCTTTCTGCTTATCCATGAGACCATAGAGGATCCCATGTTGAAGCATCCTCTGGTAGTGCTCCTTCCATCTTGTCCGCTGCCTCCCCAGTCGGAACTTGTATATCCAATTAGTTGGACATCATTCCCTCCTATTATACTTTAGATAATAGCTGACAATTCCTTGAAGATATCTTAGAATGTATTTTGTTGCTATCCAATGATCCTGCTACAGTTTCACTTGGAATTGGCTAAGACTATTTACTGCAAAACATATATCTGGTTGGGTGTTTACCAAATACATCAGTGAGCCAATCAATTGCCTATATTTGGAAGGATCCACGAGGCTTGAATTAGAACTACTAAGTCTCTTCAAGTTTGTGATCACCAGAGTGGTAATAGGTTTGTAATCCATCATGTCAAACCTCTTCAACATCTTGATCACATCCTTTCGTTGACCTAAATAGATTTCATTAGGTCCTTGCCAGACTTCTAGTCCCAAATAGTAATGCATCAAGCCAAGATCCTTCTGAATTCTTCTACTAGTTGTTTCTTGCATTCTTTGATTCGACTTTCTATACCTGCCAGGAGAAGATCATCTACATATAGAAGAATAATTACCGACTCACCCATTTCCACTTTGATATATAAGCTTGAATCAACAGAACTTTTCTTGAAGCCTAGCCTTTGAAGATATGCATCCATCTTAGCATACCATGCCCTTGGAGCCTGCTTTAGGCCATATAGTGATATATTTAACCTCCACACATATGCCTTTCTATCCTTGACTTCAAATCGCAAGGGTTATTCTATGTAGACTTCTTCATCAATTGTGCCATTCAGAAAAGCAGTCTTGACATCCATTTGATGGATGTTCCATCCCATTGATGCTGCCAAAGAAATTACTGATTGAATTGTTGTATATCTTGCAGTAGGAGAAAATGTTTCTTCATAATCAATGCCTTCAATTTGAGAGAAACCTCTGGCCACAAATCTTGCTTTATATTTATCTATACTTCCATCAATAACATGTTTGATCTTATAGATCCATTTGGAAGTAACCACAGATTTATCTTCGGGCCTAGGTACGATCTCCCATACACCATTCTTCATGATAGATTAGCATTCTTCATTCATGGCATTCTTCCATTTGAGATTTTGTACTACTTCTTCAAAAGTGGATGGTTATGCTTCTATAAGTTTTGTCATGTATGCAGCATACCCAGAGTATTTCTTGGGCTTTTTACTTTCTCTAAATGTTCCCTTCATTTCTCCATGACCTTACACATCAAGTAGTGTGGACTTCAACCAATTAGGTCTTTTTCTTGTTTCAAGTACGACCACTTGTTGAATGGAATCACTAGGACCTTCTTCTTCATGGTGAGATTCCTCTACATTTTGGTTCACTTCTTCCTCAAATATTGGAAGATCTTCATCATCAAAATCTATGGAAAGATCTTTTGATTTCTTGAATGCTACACTCTCATCAAATATGACACCATGACTAACTTCTATGTGATGGCCACCCTTCATGTAGATTGTATCCTCTTTTGATGAGTTGCTATATCCAACAAAGATTCCTTTCATCCCTGAAGGATCTAGTTTTCATTCTTCTGGAGTTTTATCATCTAGAGATCTGTGAGGACATCTATTTTGAATATAGACTGCAGTTTTAGTTGCTTCTCCCCATAGGAACTTTGGTAGATCCTGGTCATGAAGCATTGCCTTTACACTTTCTTCAATAGATCTATTATTTCTTTCTGCAACATCATTTTGTTCTAGACAGTATGGAACTGTCAGCTCCCTCTTAATCCCTGAATCCTTACAGAATGCTATGATCTCCTTAGATGTATATTCTCCTACATTATAAGATCAAAGGACTTTGATCTTTCTATCTGTAAGATTTTCGACTTCAGCTTTGAATTTTTGAAATTTTGTGAAAATTTCATCCTTGGTTTTTAATAGATAAACCCAGATCTTCCTTGAATGATCATCTATGAAGGTGACATAATATAGATGACATCCAAGAGATTTTGGAGTCATAGGTCCACACACATCAGAGTGGATGAGATCCAAAATATCTTTTGACCATGAAGTATTTCTTCCAAATGGTCTCTAAACATTCTTGCCTAATGCACATACCTTGCAGACACCTTCATGGTCTTCTTTAAGATTAGGAATTCCATCTATAATGGAACTTAGAGACGGCAGGATTTTGAAATGGAGATGACCAAATCTTCGATGCCACAGTTCATTGGGACTGATTTCAACATGAACTAGGGCTTGGGCTAAAGGGGATAACAATCTGCAGAGCCTTCCTTCTTGAATGCCAATAACTTTGGCTTGATTTATATTTGAGTCTTTTCCCCAAACAACAACATTTCCATCAATGAAAGCTACTCTATCTCCTTTGTCTTCTAAACTTGAAATTGAAAGCAAGTTCTTATGCAAACGTGGAACAAATAGAATATTATTGAGGTGGATATTACTTCCGTCTTCAAGCTTGATTGATGTAGATCTAATGGCTTTTACGGGATAGTTGTTGTTGTCTCCAAGTTCAACAGAATAAGTGGATTTTCCCTTTGCTAGAATCTTTAAATGTTTTGAGTGACCAGAGATATGTCTTGAAGCACCACTATCAATTACCCAAATGCCTTCTTCTTGAAATGTACCGGAGAGAGCTGAGAAAATACCTTCATCTTTTATGATTGATACTTCCTTGGAAGAGAATAAGAGATTCTAGATTTTCCTGAAACCTTTCTTGAGATGGCTTGAAATCTTCTTGATGACTTCCATGATGCCCTTGAATGACCTTAGCTCTGATACCACGTTGAGAATTTGGGTAGGGAACTATTTAATTCAATTCTCTTACTTGATAGTTGCTTGTGTACTTTAGCTTCTTTCTCTTTGATTATTGTTATTACGATAAGCAATACATCAAACAGTTACCAAAACAATAAGAACAATGACACAATATGTAGGCTGCAAGCCAGGGCCAAAACCCCTCCTCTTGAGGGGAAAACCCGCAAATATCTTCTTATAGATGCTTCAATTGAGAATACCAAGACCCTTGACTAGAGACACTTGACACAAGATTATCCCAAGACACTTGTCACTATCTCTTCTCGATCTTCACATTTTTGTCCTTCTTTCTTGCACTGTTCCGCATTGTCACTAAGAGAGTCTCGGTCAATAATCTTGTAACCCTTGACACAGTGTTTCCGGCTTCCAACAAACTTCCTTTTTGGTCTCCAAATGCCTCCTTGCTTCGGTCACCTTCCAGCATTATTCTACACTTGATTATACCTTTAATTGAACTTAGATAGTCCTAAAATCTTCTATCCTTCATTGAGATTGCAGTGGTAATATAACAGACTTAAACTGAACTTGTGAGAACCTTTACGCACTTGTTTGTGACCTCTTACTTCGTTGTATATCCCTTAACACTTGCACACTGAGATTCGCACTGAGTATTGCAAAGATGATCGAGATTGATGGTGAAACAAGGAGGCCGAGTCACCCTTTACATAGTGACTCATCTTTGCTATCTAGGCCGACAGATCATGGAGGTAGGCGGACTTCTTCAGAAGGAGAATATAGTTCATCTTTTGGCCGACTATAAGAGGCATAGTGACAAGTATCTTGGAGTGTATCTTTTACATAATTGACATGTCTTTTATATGTGTAACGTGACTTCATATACATGACTCTTAATTATATTTATGACTTGATGACAAATCCTAAAAGACATCAAGAAGGAGTCTTTGACCTATAATAAAACTTTTTTCTCATGAAACCCATGAAGCAAGTAACATAATACATTTATTGTTCTTTGTTTTCTTCATTTTCATAAAATCATAATTATAAGTCATTATGAAGATCAAACCTAGTTACACTTTTCAACACGCAGGAGAAGGTGAACCACTCATCCTATGCATATATCATCAATCGTAGGGGAAGGTGAGCCACTCACCCTACACACATGTCAGCCATCATGGGGTATCATAGGGGAAGGTGAGCCACTCACCCTATACATAGCGCACCTATAGGGGAAGGTGAACCACTCACCCTATGGCCACTCATAGCGTCAAGTAGTACCCCAAGTCCCTAGGAGCTCCTAGAGCTCATAGTTCAACTGGGACCCTCATAGTAGGGTCTTTCCATGACTCCCAACTTCTTTTTGGAGGACCAACTTCCTCTTATAAATGAGAGGATAGGCATGATCAATAAACATCAAATCTTCCCCTGAGTATTGTGAAAGTATGCTTGCTCATAACCATCAAGCCATTTGCAGACTGTTATTAATCCTTTGGTCCATGTGCTAGAATTATCCAATCATAATTATGCAGCTTATATGCAGTTCTTCAGAGTCATTAAACTCAGCTGACATCACTTGTTTCCATCAAAAAAATTGGACAAAAGTCATCAAGGATTTTATAGCTCCCTTTGAAGTCTTTCTTTAGGTGGATTATGGTCCTTCTTCAATCAAGGAGAAGAAATCTTCTCAACACAATTGAATCATCCTTCATTGCTAGTTGACAGCTACCAATGCATTAAATTACCCAATCCATGATGAGGATGATACTTTCTCATTCGGGTATTCATATCTATAGAATCATTCTTCATAAGATTCTGACTTAATGCAACTAGGATATCGAACTCAGTGTCTTCAGCTTATCTGCTTGTCAAGGCATAGAATCTGACATGCACTTTCTTCTGGGTGCCTCTGTTTTACATGCTGATAAGGACCGATACAAAGAACTTGTTCCAGAGTGCCATGCACTTCTTTTCCCAGTTGTTCTTCAAGAATAAAAGCTTCAGGTGAACTGCACCTTTTATCAAAGCCAAAAGGTGTTGCAATTTCTTTTAGTTTATAACCTTTCAAAAGAATGGTTATCCAAAATTTGCATTTGTCTTATTCACAACTTTGATTGTGAACAAGATCATCAATCTACAGGGGTTACAACATAACATCTGTAACGAATACATAAAAGATGTTGAGTTGTATATGCTAAGATGTCATTTATAACGATGAAGTAACCAGGAATATTTACTGCACAGGTTTTTATCCTTGACTGGTAGCTTCGGGTCTCCTTACTTCCAGGAAGACCATTCCTACTTGAAAGATTCAAGATCTAAGCAGATTCTCTGCTTTGTTACTTGAAGATTACTATGCCAGTATTGAAGCTTTTCAATTTTTCTTCTCATTACAGGGGGATTATTTCTGGAAACGGATGCTTTTGCCTCTTGATGCCTGTGGCTGCTGTAAGACAGAAAATCTCCACAAAAAAACATATATCATCATCATTTGTTCCGGTAGGATGTACAGAAGCATTAATCCTTTTGAGCTACAGTCTGAAACCGAAGAACAAGGTGATGAACTTTTTAATGATCCATTGACCTGGGTCTTCTTTACGCAAAGGAGACTAGACTCCCCCCCTTTTTTTTTCTATGAATGCAATTAGGAACAATAGGAGAACCATGTCTCTTTCTTTATTTGAGCGATAATGATTTGGAAGTTCTGACTTTCCAAATTACCATATCGGCCTTTGGACTGCAAGGATGGCATACACATACCAATATATCTTCCAATGTTGACTGTATGTATGTATGTATGTATGATGATGTCAATACAGGTCTGCCTACAAATATGATGTCATTCCTACCTCATGCAGAAAGCATACCTCATGTGAATACTTGAGGATGACCTCCTTAGATGATTGATCTATTTAGATGAAAGTGATGAGGCTTTATCTTGATACTTCTGCTAAATTGTTGAAAATGGATCCTTGACCTTGAAGACCTCTTACCTTTATTCAATCAGAGACTTGCGTAGATGCCAGATCAGTTAACTGAAGTACAAGATTTACTTCACACGGGAGAAAAACCACAGATGCCCAACAGGAACCCTAAAACTATTAAAGCATTCAAGCCAAACAACAATTGCTCCAGCCAATCATTAAGCATAGAAATTGTACCCTGCAATTAACTGCTGAAAACTTTGTCAAGTTGCATCAGTGATTTAAAGAATACTGCAAACCACAAGATATGCTATAGATTGATGACTATGACTTCTTACAGGAGCAGGAGGGTTCAGGATTGTCTCACAACTTTTATCAAACGGACAAAGAATTTCCTTTTAGGACTTACAGTAGTTACCAACCCTAAGGGTTTACTGAGCTTCATACAAATCCACAACTTATGGTTGTACGATATTACAACATTCCAGATTTACAAGTCTTATCAGTGTGAATGTCACCACAACTTACTGAAATTAAGCCGTGAATGAAGTTATGCTTTAGAGGAGCTCGGATGAGGGCTTAATAAAACCTTCAAATTTGCCAACCGATATATAGAGAAGCTTCGATATTGAGAGACAATTCATTTCATCAAATGATCAGAATATTCCAAACAAGATTCCAGATTCCTAACCTCAATATTGTCAAGTCAAACCAATCAAAAGAGAGAAAATAGTCAGCATTGGTCAACGTCAGTCTGCAACAGAGGGGCTGAATTTCGGCCTAAGGTAGCTTAACATAAGGGCCAAATTTAGTCAAAATATCAGTGAATGAACCACTGTAAAATCTCAGTCAAATCACAGAGTTGACCTGTGGTCAACCTTTGGTCAACGAGCCAAAAACCGGAGCAGAATTTGGTCAAATAGAGTCAACGAACCTCTGAGATTTTTGAACTCTAAAAACAGTCAAAGTTTCGGTCAAACAGAAGCAATAGATCCTAAGTCAACACAAGTCAAACAGAAGATAAGAAGGTTGGTCAACGCAAAACGAATCCTCCTCTTTCTCCTTTGCACATGTGGACTTTTTCTTCTTGTTTCAGATCAAATGAGTGAGTGCAATGTGATTCCAAATGAGGGTCAACAAACTTATATTTATATGTGTTCTTGGAGGAGGGTTTTGACCTTGGGGTCAAACCCATTCAAAGAGTGTGGCCAACTTGTGCATTTGAGGCCAACCTAGTCAAGCATAGAAAATCATAAATTCTCCCTTGCTTTGCCAATGAAAAATATTGACTGAAGCTACCAAATTTTTCAACAGAAAATACCAAATAAATTAACTCAACACATGAACGTACATCCCATGAAACATATGCCAAGATAAAGCAAATAAACCAATTTACTTTACCATACATCATCCAAGATTCACCATAAACACCCATGAAAAAAGTTCACTTCACAATTCCACCCAAGAAAAAATGCTCAACTAGGCCTCCATATTCCAAAAGAGAGAAGAATCACTAATCAAGAGATGGATGATCCAAGTTATGACAATGAATCCAAGAGATAAATCATTTCCCTTTATTTATGGGGGAAACCAAGCAATTTTAATTCTCAATTGGACTAAAATCCCTGAGAAAGTATTAAATCCATGATACAATGTGGATAGGCCATCAATTGTTTTTGCACAAACTAGCAGGCCCAGTAAATAGGATAAGGCTAGAGGGCACAACAACACCTTGGGACAAAGTCCCACTGTCACCACAGCCTACATCCCCTTCTCTTCTTGGACTTTCACTGACGGGAGGAGTCCCAGTATCCCTCACTTGCAATTAATGTGTCTATAATAAGATTCAAAGTGAGACAAGGATGGCCCATTCAATGGAAAGTTTCAAGTACAGTGTGAGCTTTGGGAGAAGAAAACCCCCTAACAAAAAGTCTACCTGAGACTTAGGCTTAAGATATTCGATGAGATAAAAGCACATCCAAGGTCAGGATAGACAAGAGAACAGGTTATGATTGATATAATTCAACAAGTACTAAAGTTCAAACCTTCAAAGAATCCCCAAGTTGAAGGATAGAACCTAGGGTTCCCACTTAGCATGATCGCTAAGGAATCAAAAATATTGAGATTTGACCGTGGAAATTGTCTCAAATCAAGAGGAGGGCTAGAGGAAACACCAAGGCAAACGACTGTCTAGATGATTTAACAAAAGCCCTTCCCTAATAAAATTTGTACCAATCCATAGGGAGTCCTTATCCTTAAGGAGAAAGAGGTGAAGGAGAAGGATAAAAGAATGTTGTTTCGTTGATTTAATGTGATCACCAAGGACTTAGGACTAGTGCTTTAGCAATTGGGAGGATTGGAGTAAAAAATGATCTTGATTTGCTAACTTCGCTCTTCAAGGAGGCCTAAAGAAGCAACTTCTCTATCTATGGATGCAGCTACACGACAACTTTAGACTTTTACACTTCAATGGAAATTGCTATGGAGTTTCAAGGATGCAAATGCAAATAATCCTCTAGGATAATTCATTCATTCATCATCTTATGAGTAGCACATGCAAAATTTTCCAATAGTATCAAGGCCTTAAACAATTTTTCATGAATTAGGGCACAATAATAACCATAAAAAATCCATGCATTAGACATTCATTATTTCAGAAATAAAAGGCACTTACAAGACAATGAAGAATATATCCATCCACAAAATTGCCAAAGAGAAGCTCCAAGAAAGATAGCGAAATTTTTTCAAACATCAAAGTGCATTTAATCATCCCAAATCACTCCACAAAATTCCAAGTCAAGAATCTATAATGAGGCTAGCTGAAATCCCAAAGTGTGATGAATTCAAATGAGAGTGAGTCTCTCTCATATTTATACAAGACTCATTGGTTCAAATTTCTAATTATGAAGCCCCTAAAGTGTTAAAACAAGGTAAGAAACTCTTGGCTACAAGCCAACCAAGATAGCTTTACATTAATTATTATTTTATTTGTCATTTAGCCCATGTAATTAATGCGAAGTGCTCTCCAATGCTAGTGTTGAGGCCTCATGTGCTAAGAATGAGTGTGAGGGCCTCATAAATTATGTTCAAGAGGGTGATGCCCTCCAAATGCTACAAAATATTTCCAAACCCCAATTTGGGCTCTGTGGGCTCCAAACGGGTCTCATGGGTTTCCAAATGGCTCAAGATCATGTTGATGCTCCATCAATGAGAGCTAGAAGATGACACATGCCCTTCCATGACTCTCCAAGTGAGACAAAACCTCCTTTGGGCCTTGGATCAACTGCCAAGTGTCGGGTGCAATGTGTAGTCGGTTGGGCTATTGAGAAATGAGGGGGTTTAATTCAATTTCTCTTTCATGATAATTACTTGTGAACTTGTTATGCTTCTTTACTTAGATCTTATCTTCATTTACTTATTATTTCTTTCATCAAGTCAATTATCAAAACACAAGAGACACAAAGTTTAGGCTCTTCAAGCCAAGGCCAAAACCTCTCCCTCTTGGAGAGGAAAACCCGATAATCATTCTTCTTATAGATCATCAATTGACAGGTACCATAACCATGACCTAGACTCATGACACCAGTATGCCTCCAAGACCTTGTCACTGCTCCTTTTAGGCTCCTTATGCTGATCTTCTTTTTTGCACTCTTCTGCACCATCCCTGGGATAAAGTTAACTTCACCCTCAGCCTTCATACTTCAATCCTTCTTTCTTACACTTTCTAGCACTATCACCTAGAGACTTGGTCTCTATTCCGCAGCCCTTGATACAGTCCTTTCGGCCTCCAACAATCTCCTTTCTTCAATCCAAGAGTCTCCTCCCTTCGGTCTCCTTCCAGCACCCTTCTGCACTTGATTATAACCCTTGTCCGAGTTGAAGTAGTCTTGAAATAGCCTTCGACCTTCGTCGAGATTGCAGAGATGAGATGACAGACTTAGCCTAAAACTATGGAGACCCTTACACACCTGTTTGTAGCCTTCTTCTTTTCTTATTACCCTTCACACCTTCGCAATGAGATCCACACCTTTTATTTCAAAGATGATCGAGATACTTGATGTATAATGAAACAACAGACCTATATATATAGGGACTGTCTCATGTCTTCTAGGCTGACATGACTTCTCTAAGGTGAACCGACTTCTTCCAGCGTCTTCTAGGCCGACTTGTATAAGGGTATATGCATCACATTTGATTCAACTTCCATGAGCATATTGACAAGGTCTTGAGGCATACTTTTTACATCAAAAATTGTCCTTTGCAAGTGTAACAACACTTCATATACATGACTCGAAATTATACATTTATGACAAGATGACAAATCCCTAAAGACATCAAGAAGAAGTCTTTGACCTATAACAAAAACTCCTTGCTCATGAAACCCATGAAGCAAGCATTACAAAATACATTTTATTATCTTTGTCTTCTTCATTACATAAATTCATAATTACTTAGTCATTATAAAGACCGAACCTAGTTACACTTTCCAACATGGGCAACGTGGTCCAAGTGCATCATCATCTTTGTATGACTAGGGAATGAACAAGCAATGTGGCAGTGCTAAAGAAGCCCATGTTGTGGCAATAGATGCTTTGCAAGGTTGGAGGCCCATGGCTTTCAACGCACACCATACAAGTGTTGATTTTTGGGTAGCATCAGATGTGCTCTAGCTCCGAAATTTTGTGGAGGGGCTAGAACACATGAGATCTCCAAGAACCAGAAATCATTTGGAAAAATTCCACTCGAAGTGAAAGTTATTCAAATAGTTATTTATTTTTAATGGAGCCTAAGTTAAAACTTAGGGAATTAAAATAATTAAAGTGAATTAATTTAACATGTGGGTGAGAAGCTTCTAAGTGACGAGGATCAAGTCTAATTTAATCTTAGCCGTTGATTAAGGATTAGATCAAGATTGTTGATTTCTCAACAAGAAAAGTACAAAGGAGGCTTGAGGGTCAATTGGAGAACACACACAGTGGATGAATCTAGAGATTGGATTCTTCTGACGGAGTAGTGCTCAGACGAAGATAAGATCTAAGTGATTCAGCTGCAGCGAGGGGCAGAAGTAGTTATTGGTCGGATGACCAAAAGTACATAGCAAAGCAAGGGCAATAGAGACAGCAAAGGAAGCGACGCAGCCACCAGGAGAGGTGACACAATCCCCAGAGAGGGTGACGCAAGCCCATGTCAGCTTCCAAGAGACAGTCCAAGATTTAGCTAGAGATCACGGTTTCTGAGCCAGGAGGGCTAAAACTAGATTTTTTGAGAGGCAAATCAGCACAGATAGAAGGTGACGTAGCCTTCAGCCATCCCCACACAGGCCTACGCATCTACTGCGCAGAGGCAGCATAGACGGAGCTAGGGTTTCGCCAATTCGATCTTGGATCGGCCAGGACTTGCAGTGTGAGGTAAAAATCACTATTCTATCTGTCTGCCGAGGATTTTATCTATTGGGTGAGCCGGATTTTGGCACCCTAGTTGTACTCAAAATACGGCTACTTAATAATACAAACCCTCATATCTGTTGCATCAGTTTTTGTTAATTTCTGCATATGTTCTATGCCATTTCAAATTAGGGCACAATACTGAAGAAGATAGAACATGCTAATAGATCGATAGAAGACAAGCCAAAACAGAGATAATAAATGGTGGCGTTACGGCGATCAGCAGGATGCTTCTACCAGCAAAGTCTTCAATAGGTCATTCAGCCAAGCGTGTCACACATAACCCAGAACAACCCAAACAAAGAACATTCTATATATATCACAGCTCCAATGCTATCCAGAGAGAGAGAATTCCTCCACACCAATGTGTGTCAAATGAACTCTAAGTCTCTCCAATATATAGGAATCTTTCGGGGTGTGTGACACGTCCTTTAAGACATTTAAGTCTATATTTTATTCTAGGCCGACCTAGCACATAAGTGGAATAAATTCGAAGTATATGTTCTACTCATCCGATCGAGATGATCTTTAGATCAATCTTACACCTCTCCGAAAGAGGAATCCAATAAAAAATATTGCGATCGTCATCTGAGTAGCACAACCCGGATTTTGGACCTAGTTGTCCAATTTTAACACTCCCTCTCAACTAGGGAGAACTCCGTCCACAAGTGCAATCCAAACATCGTGCGTCATCCCGCTGTAACTTGCTTTGCTGGCCTATTTATTTCAAAACAGAAGTGGGTCAGTCACAAAGACATCATACCCGGCTGACAGATTCAGCCCAGAGGTCCGAAACCTCTATAGGACTCACAAAGAGTCTCCAACCAACCCGAAGTTGGTTTATCTGACCCGAAGTCAGCAGGAGGTCCGAAACCTCACTATACTTAATCCCAGATCAAGTGGTTGGACCATGCCATCCTAGATAGAGAGTACGACAATCTCTGATGCGTCCATCAGTCTTTGCTACTAGTCTCTAGCTTTTCCCATCTCATTGGCCAAATGAGAGGTACTTCCCATGAGCCCTGAACTCAATGGGTAGGATGCATACGGGGCATAGATAATGAGAGGTGAACCAAATCAATAATCACAACGGTGGGGTCCAAGCACACCAACAAGGTTCGGCAAGCCTAGCCTTGTGGTTGCTCATAGCTCCGAGACGCTGTCCCCAAAGCCCCCCAAAGCTCCCAGCGCTCATCGTCCAACAGGACCCACATCATAGGGTCGTTCCACGATACCAAGTCTCTCACGGAAGGTTAGGAACATGACCTTCCCCAGGGGCTTAGTGAGAATATCCGCGACCTGCTCATCAGTTCCTATGATCGAGCCTTACGACGCCTCGCTGTACCATATCTCGGATAAAGTGGTACCAGCCATCAACATGCTTGGATCGATCGTGGACCCCGGGATTCTATGACAAATGAATCCCCCTCTGGTTATCACAAAGGATAACGGTGGCATCTAGCACATGCTCGAACAGCTCACTGAAGAGCTTTCGCAACCAAGTGACTTCACAACAGGTCATACATGTTGTAATGTATTCGACCTCAGCGGTGCTCAAGGCTACCGACTTTAGTTTCCTGCCCGAAGCAGATCTACATGTGAAGTAGCATCCAGATGTGCTCTTGTGATCCACCACACTGCCAACCCAATCGACATCAGTATATCCAAGGAGTGTCACGCTCCCGGCAATGTATCTCAGCCCATGGTTTATCGTGCCCCAAGGATATCTCAGAAGATTCTTGGCACCAACCTAGTGAAAGTGATGAGGCTCAACCATCTGTTGACTCAAAGTGTTCACTGCAAAACATATATCTGGACGGGTATTCACTAAGAACATCGAGACCCCTACGAGTTGACGATACTCAGTAGGATTTGACAATACGGGCCCAGCAGCGCTGCCACTCAACTTCTTGAAGTTGAGTTCCATTGGTGTCGACACGAACTTGCAGTCCACCATACTAAATCTTTCCAGAAGCTTCACAATGTATTTTCCTTGAGAAAGGAAAATCTTGCCAGGTCTCTATCAGACCTCCAGGCCTAGACATCAGTCCTAGGTCTTTCATCTCGAACTCAGCAGCAAGCTCCCTCTTGCACTGATGAATGAGAGGGTTAGCACCTGTCAGGAAGAGGTCATCCACATGCAGCACCAGAATGAGAGGTTTTCCCTTGACAACCTTGAAGTAAAGGTTCGGATCAGCATTACTTCGAGTGAAGCCTAGCTTCATCAAGTAGCTATCTATCCTCTCGTACCAATCTTTCGGTGCTTGCTTCAACCCATAGAGGACTTTCTCCAACCTGCAGACATGGGTGCCCCGATCCTGGGCTTCCAACCCCAAAGGTTGCTCCACATATATCTCTTCCTTTATCGCACCATGCAAAAATGCGATCTTCACATCATCTAATGAAGACTCCATCTTATAGCAGCAAGGGCTATAATAGATCGAATGGTGGTGTATCGGGCCACAGGTGCAAATATGTCATCATAATCTATGCCTTCCTTTTGAGAGAAGCCACGGGCAACGAATCTTGCCTTGAACTTTTCAGCACTTCCATCAGATCCATGCTTGATCTTATAGAGCCATTTCGAGGTGACAACTGCTTTGTCCTATGGTCTTGGAACCACATCCCAGACATCATTCTTCATAATGGACTCATACTCTTTGTGCATAGCATCCTTCCAGACTTGATGCTTTATGGCTTCCTCAAAGGATCCAAGGTCAGATTGTACAATAGTACTCATGGCTGCTAGATACCCTGGTATTTATATGGCTTCTTGGTTTTCCTTCGGAATTCCCCCCTCTAAAGCCATATGACCCTGAGCCATGAGGATCTTCTTTCGTTCAACAAAGGTATCCGCTCAGGAGCATATACAGATATATATTCTCCCTCTTAATGCCAGCTTCTCTTTTGAAGAAGACATTTATGTCAAATGAGGGCATCCCAGACACCATCTTGGAAAGGAGGACTTAATCTTCCACAGTCAAAGCCATCCAGCAAGCTTTACTGATCATCGTTCAAGATTTCAACATGTCTGAATGCTACCGAAACACATCTTACTATTACGCTTCAGTGAGACTGTTAATGTCTCATGCTGACTGCTACACAGGTGTCACTGTCCAACAGGGAGAATATATCAACACGGCTCAGCTTGTTAGAAGTCCTGTTATTCTGAGGAGGTCTGTTGTAGCTTCCTCAACCAGCCCTCTTCACTGTGACCCACAAAACTAGGAATCCAACATGATTCCTTCTCTCATAATTCTGCACATGAGAGCTTCATCTACTACATCTAATATCTCATCCAAGGCTGCTTCTTATTTACAGATCTGCCCAAGACTTCAGATCTCAGAAATTGGGATCAGACATCTAGAACTCATATGATCCATATCTGACACTAGAGTCTGACTTAGAAAATATGCTAACCACCTAGGGCCAACGTCCATTGGGCCATAACCTATATTTACACCACCCAGTACTTGACTGCCTTGCGTAATAGGATACGTGAGAACGCTGAATGTTTTCTCAAGTGTAGTAGGATCAAAACATCATATCTGTGTAGCAAGGGCAACAGCTAGTGCACGAGAGTTGCATCCAACTGCATAAATAGCCAACTGGAACCCTAATTGATGTACATAACTATGGCATCTTAATGAATAAAAATGAACAGCAGTAGAAAAAAAACTTTTTTTTTTTTTCTTTTTTCTTTTTTTCTACTTGAGGCAGTCCTCCAACACCTTCACCATTCACAATCCCAAATTCATATTCAGAATTTGCTTCTTTGGCAATTGCATCTTTAACTATCAACAACAATGGCTTGTGAGCTTCAAATTGCCACGTGGATGCCTTTGAAGTAAATGGTGTTGGTTGTATTTGCATGAATGCCACTGCATTATCCCTCTTTGACACCAGCTCATGTACATTGTTTGCATCCTCAATATCGAATATTTGAAAGCCGTTAACATAGCCAAGCAAGAGAACATGTCAAAAATTTCCTTCCCCAAGTTCTAACTTGTCAAATTCTGCCCATAGGACCTGGTCTTTTCCTCTGGTTTGGTTAGCAAAGATGTAACTGCCGCTCCAGCAGAACGCACAGTGGACGCTATGCTACCCAAATCCACTGATGATAAATAAGAAGAAACAAGACGAATTGACTTGGGGAAAATGTTGCTTCTGCTAGAACTCTGACAAGGCCGATAATTTCCATCGTGTTGTCATAAAATCAAGCATGGATCAGTTATCACCCGACCATCAATATCCTAGAACTATCGAATGCTTTCAAGTTGAAGCAAAAAGAGGCTTGGGCGGACAATGAAGTGCCTGGCCTCTTCCGGTTCTACAAGCTTGACGTCGATTGTCTTGAGCCCAAAGACGGCGGCTCAACTGATTTATTTTGGATTGCTACGCAGGTCCACAGGCCCGACCCTTTGCCACCGCGATGTCATTTGATTTCGCCGCCTGCCTTTGAAACGGCTTGATTCTCACCGTTTCCTGTCATAAAGTTACAGACTTGGCCACTCACAAAGACAGGGAGACAACGTTTTATAAGCGGGCGGAATGATATCCCTTAATCCTTCCCCGAAATTAACCCACCTGTTACCTGTCGGCTGGGCACTCACAACGCTCATAGCGTTAAAAAAAACTAACGCTCAGTAGAATGGAGCAGTCGTCACGATGATACGAAGGGTCGCAGCATGGCTGGATCTCAGAAGGTGAGTGACAATTGAGATCGTGCACCTGTCCTCAATGGAGTAATGAGAACCCGATACCCATTACCATGCTGCTAGGCTCTGCTTCCACGAATCCAAAATAAATTTGACGGCTTCTGAATCGGAAAACACCGAGATATGCAGTAAATTTAGTGATTCATAGATTGCTATGGTCCTACTGCAGAATCTTGTTCCGCAATTCGGATTCATCATATTCAACTCGTAAGATGAGGATCCTCCCTGTCCGTGATGCAATGAGATGTTTTACCGTCTGCAGGATAATGTGCTTCCCCTAGTGTCGATGCGTATGAGGACGAGCGTGATATAATCTGAGGGTGGCTGTGCTATTATGACTGCGTAGGGAATTACGATATTATGTTGGAAATGTCATCTTCGATATGGAAGCCCACAATGCGATACACGTAGGGTTCGATATCTACCAAACAATAGACGAAACTCTTAGAGGCAACAATTCAGCTAATTATTGGGCAGCTGTCGACCATTGTCCAGATGTTTTGAGAGGGATCATAAATGGACACTTTCATTTGACCGTTGATCAACACAACGGCTTCTCACGTAGATCAAGCAGCTTTCACGCAGACGCAGATCAGCTTTCACGCAGATCTTCCACGTGTTGTGGTGTTGAGACCATCCGCAACTGCTTTGGTGGTGCACGCATCATCAACCAAAAAAAACAAGCTGCCCATTTGCTTCACGGAGGCCTTGTTGTAGTGCTATGGCCTGCGGCCTAGCACACAGCAACCTAGAGTCTTCAGTCCCAATAGAGTTCGGCTTTTATGACAGCACATAATAAACCCACGGAGCTCCTTCTTCTTGCCGTGGTAGCTGCATCTAGGGCACACAAATTTGGACATTGTCTTCCCCTTGCTCTGATACCATGTTAATTTCTGCAGATGTTCTATGCCATTTCAGATTAGGGCACAATACTGAAGAAGATAGAACATGCTAATAGATCGATAGAAGACAAGCCAAAACAGAGATAATAAATGGCGGCGTTACGGCGATCAGCGGGATGCTTCTACCAGCAAAGTCTTCAATAGGTCATTCAGCCAAGCGTGTCACACATAACCCAGAACAACCCAAACAAGGAACAGTCTATATATATCACAGCTCCAACGCTATCCAGAGAGAGAGAATTCCTCCACACCAATGTGTGTCAAATGAACTCTAAGTCTCTCCAATATATAGGAATCTTTGGAGGTGTGTGACACGTCCTTTAAGACATTTAAGTCTATATTTTATTCTAGGTCGACCTAGCACATAAGTGGAATAAATTCAAAGTATATGTTCTGCTCATCCGATCGAGATGATCTTTAGATCAATCTTACACCTCTCCGAAAGAGGAATCCAATAAAAAATATTGCGATCGTCATCTGAGCAGCACAACCCGGAGTTTGGACCTAGTTGTCCAATTTTAACAGTTTTCCCGCATTGGCTTTTTTTGGGGACAATTGTCCAAAAATAAGTGTCTTTTGTGTGATTGCTTCATTTATTTTTCAGTTCTTGATCTGTATATTAGTGTAGGCTGTAATGTATTTGTATTAGAATTTACTGAATAATTCCGTAAATAAATTGTTAAGTGAAGAAAGCAAGTAGGTAATACAAATCAGATAATTGCAGCAGGATTTCTATATTTCAAGTTTCAGAAATTTTCACATGGTATCAAAGCGATTATAGATCAAGGAGGACTGAAGCCATCAGCGAAAGGACAAAAGAAAGTCTGCAAAGGGAAAGCAGTTGTCCCGAGAGACAGCGCAGTCCTAGGCCGAAAGAGGTAGAGGAAGGGTGACGCAGTCACTTGGGAAGGTTCACGCAGAGCCTGCGTCAACCTACTAGGGTGACGTTGTAGCTGCAAAAGGCAACACAGTGCTTACTGGGTCAGCCCAGAGGCTGTTGAGTCTCAAATTTTGGATTGTCGTGGTTGGAGGTGCAGTACTGTTTCTTTCTGGAGTTGCTGGTGGGGCACTGATTCTGTTGATGCAGAACAGTGTCTAGTGGGGTTGAAACAAAGTAGAGGGAAGCAGTTCCTCAGAAGATTTCTTGCCAAGAAGTCTAGATCTAGTGTTGAGCAGCAGCAAAGTAAGATCAAAGAGGAGTGTTCCGACATCCGTTGGCAGAAGGATTTCCTTGAAGGAAATCAAAATTCAGAGGGAGCTTGTTCCTTAGAGGGTTTCTATCGCCAAAGAAATCCAAATCCTTGTTTTGTTGGGGCTACAGCGGAAGAGGGAGAAAGGGACTTGTTTGACACTTAGTTGAGCAGGATGGTCGTGAATGGACTGAGGGATCAAGACAAGTTAGATGGAGCATCCAACTTTGTCATCTTGAAGGCCAAGATCCTGGCAGTTTGGATGAACACCACATCCAGGATCATGCCTTGAACATTATTGTTGTTCCGATTGATGCTGATCCTCTCAAGAAGTACGAGGAGGTTCAGGCAAAAGCAAAACGCATGATCATGGACGAAGTTAAGGATCATGTGATCCCACATATTGCTGAGAAGAACACGGCAAGGGAAATGTAGGAGCCTTTGACCACTATGTACCAGGGATCTTCCATCCAGCGAAAGATGTTGCTTGAGAACCAGCTCAAATTACTTCAGATGCAGAAGGGAGAAGAGATCGATCCCTTCCTCATCAAATTGCAAGGGGTCCGCGATCATCTAGCTCCTGTAAGGGCTACACCAAATGGCGAACTTATGGCCCAGACTGCCCTGAATGCAGTCACTGAAGACTGGGAGACTTTTGTCCAAGGTATTTTGGGTAGGACCACTCTTCCAAGCTGGGAAGAGTTGTGGGCAGCTCTTCGACAAGAAGAGATCAGACGGTGGACCAAGGCGGGAAGCAGAAGCAAAGGGATCAAAGTCAAGGAGGAAGAGGAAGATGTGGCTCTCGTATCGAAGGGACAGCAAGGGCAACAAAGAAGGAAGAAGAAGGACCTCTCGAAGGTCAGATGCTTCAGATGTGGGGAACTAGGACATTTCGCCACGTAGTGCCCTCTAAAGAAGAAGGGCAAGGAAGAATTTGACTCGAAGGTTGTTCCAACTCAAGTTGATGAGGATGATGATGATGGATGCGCCATGAGTGCTCATGCACCTAAGAAGTGAGGCGATATGGAGCTGTAGATCAACTACAATTCGGAGGGGCAAGAACCTTGAGGTGCCCAAACTCATGGATCACATACGGCTATGGGAGCCCTTAATGATAGTAGCAGAATGACAAGGGTCAGTGGGTGCGAGGGATGATGGAGCGACAGTGGCAGAGCTAGAGCGCAAAAGTCTGACGCAGCACAGAGCAGAGGAAACAACAGCGTAGCAACAATAGCGTAGTGCACAATGGTGCAATGCAGTGCTTACGCGGTGCAAAGTAGCAGCAATGCAGTAGCATCAGAGGGTCAGCGCAGAGTAGTAGCAGAGGAAGCTTCAACATCAAGGTGCATGCAAACTAACCAGTATGTCAGTATTTGGGATGTCTTTCAGTTGCTTAACTCTCACAGCAACTAAGTTGCAGTGCAACAGTTAGCAACAGCAGTGCTATGGGCAGCATGATGAAGCATTTTGAGAGGGAGCTGCAGTACAGATGTAGTAGTGACAGTGGCAGAGTCATGGGCAGCAGTACAAATTGCAACAACACAGTGGATGAGGGGCAACAAGTCCAGCATCAGTAGCGCAAAGGACCGATGTTATGGATTGGGGTGATGCTTCTAGTGAGAAGTATTGCTAGAGCACATTCCTCGCTAAGAGGCAGTGTTGATTTTTGAGTAGCATCGATTGTGCTCTAGCTCAAAAATTTTGTGGAGGGGCTAGAACACATGAGATCTCCACGACCCAGAAATTGCTTAGAGAAATTCCACCCGGAGTGAAATTTATTCAAATAAATAATTATTTTTAATGGAGCTTAAGTTAAAACTTAGGGAATTAAAATAATTAAAGTGAATTAATTTAACATGTGGGTGAGAAGCTTCCAAGTGAGGAGGATCAAGTCTAATTTAATCTTAGTCGTTGATTAAGGATTAGATCACGGTCATTGATTTCTCAACAGGAAAAGTATAAAAGAAGGCTTGAGGGTCAGTTGGAGAACACACACAATGGATGAATCTAGAGATCGAATTCTTCTGACAGAGCAGTGCTCGGACGAAGATAAGATCTAAGTGATTGAGTTGCAGCGAGTGGCAGAAGCAGTTATTGATAGGACCAAGAGTACATAACAGAGCAAGGGCAGCAGAGACAATAGAGGAAGCAGCGCAGCCATTAGAGGAGGTGACACAAGGCTCACGCAGGGGCAGCGCAAAGCTTTCGAGAGACAATACAAGATTTAGCTGGAGATCAAGGTTTCTGAGCTGGGAGGGTTGAAACTCAATTTTCTGAGAGGCATATCAGCGCAAAGAGAAGGTGTCGCAAACTTCAACCATCCCCACGTAGGCCTACGCATCTACTGTGCAGAGGCAGTGCAGAGGGAGCTAGGGTTTCACCAGTTCAATCTTGGATCAGCTAGGACTTGCAGTGTGAGGTAAAATTCACTATTTTATCTGTCTGTCGAGGATTTTCTCTGTTGTGTGAGCCGAATTTTGGCACCCTAGTTGTACTCATAATACTGTTGCATAATAATACAAACCCTCAGATCTGCTACACCGGTTTTTCCTGCATTGGGTTTTTCCGTTGACAATTGTCCAAAAATAAGTGAAAAAGGGGAGGGGGAGGATAACACCTCATGGACCTAATGGAAAAATGTGGACAAGATGGGGAAAAATGTCAAAGGCGTTATAATCAGTAGAGGGGAGTGAGATATATGGTATCGAGAAGTGCGACCACGCAACCAGAATCAGGGTTTCCCATGTAGTGCCAGTCCTAAAGCTAGCAACCAATAAAGGAGATCCCATGAGACTAGGATACAAGATTAATGCCCCAAGTTGAGGTAAGGGAATTGTTGACCACTCTGTGTCAACGACCCCATAACAGTACACCCCCATTTTTGCAAATGGGACTCATCATGTTCGAGGTGTTCACGCCATTCAGATTTCATCGACAGTCGACAGTTTTATAAATAATGTCAACCCATTCTGCATGTTTATGATGTAAATGATCTAAGTAAGACCACCTTGTATGTAACAACCTAGGTAAAACTAGTTTTTTGGTGATGATTTCTATCCTAGGAGGTTTTTTGTCTCACTGATTCATTTGCGTTTCTCGACACAAGTGATCGGCAGAGTTTTCCCCTCCAGCCTCACCCCAAAGCTAGGGTGGATTTTGTCATCAAGATGCTAAGTGAGTCTTAGTGTTTTCTATTGAGTCTTTGTAAAAGTAGTTTGGGAATAATCCTAGCTAATTGGCTAGATTATTTCATTACAAGCTACTTGGTCTACTAGATCATGTTTTGAGTCACAGAATTGGGCAGCTATTTGAGGGTCTATCACAAATGGGTATTCCCCTTTTATGTGTCTAAATGTATTTATCTTATGTAAAGAGGGTTGGAAAAATAATTAAATCCCCTCTCAGTCAATTAATTAAATTTTCTCACCAAATTAAATTAAAAATCCTAAGCCAGAAATTTAATTAATTTTAAGTCCTAGATGATTTAAAATTCTTCAAAGGCAAAATTCATGGGTCCTTAAAAAATAAATTTTTAAAGGTCCCGGGCCAAGGGAATATTGAGAATTTCAAAAAAATTTGGACCCTTGGTCCTTGGTGGTTAAATCAAAGTCAAAATTTTGAGGTAATTAACTCAAAATTATTATTTTTGAATTAATTAAAATGGAATTAAATGATAAATTTGAATTTCCTCAAAATTATAATTTTGACGGTCCAGATTAAAAGATAATTAAATCTTTTTCGACAGTCGAGATTATTTTGACAAAGATCAACCGGACTAGCCGTTGGAGATTTTATCTTATAAATTAGAGGTCTTTGTATGTCATTTGCACCAGATCTTTGAATCGTGCACTTGTTCTCAAAAGCTCTCGTAATTTTTGTTGATCAGTAAACAAAAAGACTTTGGGGTTACAGACTTTGGTGTTCCTTCTCCAGATCTATGTGGTGATATTGTCTCTAAACTCTGCTATTTTTATTGGCATTTTGATGGTTGATGGCCTTTATGGATTGATCTGCATACAGGTATCTTGTGCAGTTTTCTGGGTTTTCTTAAATTGCATTGTGATTTGACAGAAATAGCAGTTATCTATGTTTCTGAAAAGTCTTATGGTTATTTTTTAAATCTCTATCAATCTAAAATTCAGATTTAAGTGTGCAGAGATCATTATTCAAGATTTGAGCATTTGGGGAAATCTTCAGTTAGATCAACCGACTCTCAAATATCAAAAAATCTGAAAAAGCCCATCGTTTCCTAATTTCTGAAGTTATCTTATGGAATATTTTTTGCAGGGTCTTCTTGGGCGTGTGCCTCTCTTATTTTCGTTTTTTATTAATTGTGAAAAATGGTTTTAAATCTGGCCATGAGGGCCCTTGATCTGTAGAATAGCACTATAAATTTGCAAATATTCACCAAGGTTTAGAGTTTTATTTTTATTTTTTTTCTGTGCATATTTTTGGGTTTGGGTTCCTTGTTTTTGGTTTTTTGTAGGTTGTGTTGGGAGATTCTCTGGAAATTTTTCAGATCCAAGCCAGATCTAGGCCCTAGAGGGTAAGATCTGGCCTCAGGATCGTTTTTGGGTTGCAGATCTGGGCAGTATCTTGTTTTAAAGAATTAAATAATTACAGATGCATTGGTTTAAAATCAAATTCTAACAGGAAAAATATGAAAAATTTGTGTGCCTACGTTGTATGCCTATAGTTGCTCCCTTGATCAACTCCTGCTTGTGCCATTTCCTCAGCATTCCAGTTGCTGCCCATCACACCCATCTGCCGCAGCTCCATTTATCTCTGTTGCTCCTATCCAACATTACAGCCATCACAAGCCTTTCATTTTCCGTTGGCTGCCATATCTACACGCACTGCCTTGACGCTGTCTCCGTGCCCTCTTCTACTCGCTCTGCTATCCCTCACGCATTCCACGCTGGCAGCTCCGATCTGCTCCTCATTCCCTGCCATCTGCGTCCTCGCTGCCGTCCCTTACCTCATCGCTCCTGCAGTGTCAGTTGCTGCTCCTCCTACGTAAATCCTCCCTCAGCCTCTTCCTCATTCAACTCGACGACCTCCCTTCACATTGCTCCCTTCAACCCATCCGTTTCATCATTCCCATATCCGCCTCCTTGCCGCTCAACCAGCAGAAAACCTCAGCGTTGTCGCATCCTTCTTATGTCGGCCTCTGCATACAAGTTGACCTACACACAAATAAAACCTCCCATTTCACATTTTTAATCATAGGTTAAGATTCATTTATTTTTCATTTTATTTTTTAATTTTAGCATAGCGTTAAGGTTTTACTTTCAATAGTTTTGATTTAGTTTGATCTCTCAACATTTTAATTTCTAAGCTTTTTCATTTTTGTAGAGTTTTTTAATTTTATTTTGTAATTTTAGTTTTAGATTTTAAAAATAAATAAATAAATAAAATTTAAAAAGCCCAAAAGAATTTTAATGAAATCTTTAACTTTGGAAAATTTTCAAAAAAAATTCAAAAAGTTTACATAGTCAAAGGCAAACTTTAAATTTCTTTTTATCTAAAGTTTGACTATAGATTTCTAAATTGGAATTACTTAGAATATCATTTAAATTCAGAACTATTAGCATTTAAATTCGATGGTTTTTTCATGATAATATTTTTGTTTCGAAATTTGAATGGTTGGTTCAAAGTGTTTTCATGCTTAGCTGTGTGGTTGATGATCGTTAAACTATCTATAAGTGTGGTCTTAAATTGCTTGGAATTGGTGATTAATTGCTTTAGTCAACTTTGAGAATATTTTAAGTAATGATAAATTGCATGTCCTTATCGAACATTGTTGATGCATGATTACAAAGGTGTTTTATCGAGTATTGAATCGTATTATTGAAAAGAGCTTATCTTCTAGTTTGATCAACTGAGCACTTAATTGAGGAATTAAGTATTATCGTGGTGGATTGATTTTTTTCATAGTAGTAGTTATTGATCAATTACTTGATTTTAATCTCATAACGGGATATTTTCACTCCACAAGGCACTGGTTTTAAACTTCGAATCTAATTGGATCTGTAAATCTCGTTAATCAAAGCAGGTACTTGGTCATTTAACTGTCTCCTGAATTGATTGATTTTCAACCAGTTTTCCTTCTTCATTTTCGTTAGGGTCTACCTCCCTTAGTCTGCAAGGAGACAACTTAGATAAAGAGATTGGGGATCAGGGTGAGAGCCCCCGATCTGAGTCATTGTCGTGGTGCCTAGACAATCTGTGCGACAACATTTTTTGGCACCATTGTCGAGGACCAATTTATTGGACTTTGGCTTTACGACATTCATCTCTTTATTCATCTTTCATCTCATGTATTTGAGTTAGCTTCCTGTCCTAGTGGCAACTCCATTGGCTTCATTATCCACAGGAATTTGTACTAGAAGACATCCAAGTAGCTTGGTTATGTTAGTCATTAGTAATTTTTACTTGTTTAGATGACTAAATGCTTTGTCCTGGATTTCTAGAAACAAAATTCAAGAATCATGTGAGTTCTAGAAATCTCCTCAAAGAGAAATTTTTTACTATCCTACTTCCCTGTCGAAGCATGGCCAATCTATCACCCAGACAAGACCAAATCCTGGACTAATGTCCCACACTCTCACCATGTTTGCCACCTCTACCTATAACACTCTGTCTCTGTTTGCCTAAGCCCTCTATTTTCACACCTTGTTTCGCCAAGTAAACCGAACTTTTTCCCCTGCTCACCAAGTGCCTTAAGCAATGGTGGTTTCAAAACTCCCTTTCTAAAGCCCTTTGAAGAAAAAAAAGGTTTTCTAGTTGTCTAGGATGGTAGTGCATAATAGAGTGTCAAAAACCCTATCTCCTCATCCAAACCCTGATTCAAGTTTTCAGTCAAAAACCTATTCCAAGGACATTATAATGAGTCAAATAGGGTCACCTAGGTTATGCACTATCATGTTTCTAAATTCAATATTTCCACAAGTATTCAAAGGTGAAGTCAAGAGAACACAAGGATGAGGCTTATCATTGTCCAAAGAACATCAAAGACCTCCAAATGCATCCTCTTGATCAAGCAGTAAGCCTGCAAAGGAACAATTTACCATGTCCAAGCATTTCTGCAGAAATGCTTTGTAAATGGTCAACAGCAGAACAGAGGCAAAGAAGGAGACCTGAAAAGCTCATAAAGGCATCCACAGCTAGTAGTAAGATACAAACAGGCTTAAGTTTACAAGAAAGATCATAATCTCATGAGAGATTGTTATGAAGTGTTGCCCATCAAAAGGTCCATGCAGGTCCTAAAAGACAGTGGCACATAAGCAACACTGTACATCAATAAAAAAGATCATTAAAAAGTTGTTTGGCCTCAAGCATGAATCTTGTAGAGGGACAGCTGCCCTTTGCTTACATTCCTGCAAAGAAGACCAAAAAGCCATCAGATTAGCCATGAGATAAGGTAAAAGAGGAGGATCATCATAAGAGGACCATTCATAGCAAAAAGAAAGCAGCAAGGTATGTGTTTGATGGGAATCAAGATTCATGATTGTTTTGACCAAGCAATAGAGCAATGCTAATGTTACAAAGGCAAAGAACCCCTAAACCCCTTCAAATGATCATTGAAGGCTTTTAGATATAAATAGTGAGTTTGATAAGTGTCTCTTTGAGAACTTTGAAGATAACATTGTTTGTTTTTCCAAAGTATCCCTAAAAACCCAAAAGCTTGGGAAGATAGACAAAGATGGTCAAAATAGTGACAAAGAAACCTCCTTCATCACAGCAGATGGTTTCAAGGGTTTTCAAACTACCTCCCAAGGTTTGGCAGACAAGCACTAATACTCCACTACACTAAAGGCAGAAAGATGATGAAGAGTATCAGCAAGAAAAGACAAGAAATGTCAGTTCAAAGGTCTATTTTCTCTGAAGAACAGTTAGAGACATATTCCAATGGCTAAAAGGGACAAACATGGGTAGAAATGGCAAAAAAGATGAGTTTATTGTTTATAAGTGTTAAAGTCAAAAACAGGTTCTTTTTCCAAAAAGGGCTGAGAGGCATAGGCTTGGTGTCTTCAGGAAGGGTATCAAATTAAAAAGAGCCTTAAGAAGCCTCCAGCAATGAGGAAAAGCAATTGTTTCAATCAAATATGCCACCTGCAAGACCAAAACAGTCAAAGACACAGTGAGAAAAAGTGAAGAAACATGAACATTACAAAAGTTGGTTGTATTTCTAATGTTTCAAAAAAGTATAAAACCACTACAAAACAACATCTCCCTGCTCCTTTGGTCATTTACACACATAATGAGGGTTTTCAAATTTTCTACCAGAGTCCTCGGGCGAAATTTTCCAGGCATTGCGCTCCTGTAGCGTCTTCATGTGTGGATTTCCACTACACGTTGCGCGCCTATAGAGTGGTGCTGCGCTCCTACACGTTTGCCCAGCGTTTAGAGGGGAGGCACAACACCACGTTCAGAGCTACCCGACTGGCACCTTGCTGTGCTCCTGCCACTACTTCAATCCCTGCACAAAGGCACGTTCAGGGGTGACCCGAGCCGCCCGACCACCGTGCTGCGCTCTTGCCACTGCTTCAAACCCTGCACGAAGGCATGATCAGGGTGACCCGAGCCGCCCGACCACAATGTTGTAATCCTGCCACTGCTTCAAACCCTGCACGAAGGCACGTTCAGGGTGACCCGAGCCGCCCGACCACCGTGTTGCGCCCCTGCAACGGGTTTTAACGCTAAACGAAGGCACGTTCAGGGGTGACTCGAGCCGCCCGACGGAGTTGTGCTGCACTCCTACCACTGTTTTGCAGCCTCTGCACAAATTCACGTTCAAGGGTGACCCGGCGCTGCCCAGAAGGTTTCTGAGCTATTTCTTCTGCGGTGGAGGGGCTTCAAGAGGTATTTTGAATTTTTCCTGCATATGCATGGATTTCTAAACATAAGGCCACTAAGAAATTTGAAAATTGGTGTTAGAGAAGGCAGTGAAATCCTAAAAGATAACACTTGACCTACACACCGCTATGTCTTGACCTTGTTAAAAAACTCATCATCTCCTTTAACCCCTTTCCACATCATTTCACTAGCAGTACCATTTCTCTTTAAGGATCTCGAGGCAGGGGTAAAGAAAAACAAAATGTCGAAAGAAGAGAACGTTGACATAGATGAGGCGACTCAAAGGCCTAAAAAGCAGCAAAGGAAGGGAGGGATGCCGAATAGGTTTGAACCTATAAGCACTGAAGAGTTGATAACCTCCCCTACTATTTTGGCCTATTTTCAAGAGTTGGGCTACTATGAATTCTGTAAAAAGGTACAAAAGATCCAGAGTCACCCTCAGTTGACCAAGCTCTTTGCCCTAAACCTTCATAAACATCAAGTACACCTAGCCGGGGTAAAATTTGAGTTGACCGCCTATGCCATCTCTAAGGCCACTAGAATACCTTGCATAGGAGAAAGGTGGTCCAAAATAAAGCATCTGGACCTAAGCCACTATTGCCCATTCTTGAAACCAAGTTTTCAAGTTGACTGTAAAACTATGTTCCCCTTCTCTCATCTATTGGACAGATATGCTCTCCTAATGAAGATCATCATGAAATACTTCACCTGCGAGGGTAAGTTCTCCAGAGTCTATTCATACCACATAAGGCTCCTCATGCACTTCACCAAAACTAAGTTGCTACACATGCCCTACTATCTTTGCAAAAGTATTGAGAAAATGTCTTCCATCATGTAGAAAAGGCCTCCATCCCAACAAATGTCAAGCCTTTTTCATCATTCCCTCATCCAAGTGATTGTCTCACACCAACTAGAACAACAAGGCATCCCCTGGGAGGTTTTCATCGCCCACGATGATTTCACAACTCCACAGCCCACTCCTCTGCAAAGTCTGCCATCATCAACTCAAAATCCTCCTCACACACCTCCATCACCTTCCATTGACCTTGGTTCATCTTCTTCACATGAATCATTTCCTCAAATAGACCTTCCTCATTCACCTTCCCCCAAGAAATCAGAAAATGAAGAAAACAGTGATGGCCAAGAAGAAAGTAGTGATGGCCATGAAGAAAGTAGTGATGAAAAAGAAGAAAACAATGAGGGAAAGGATGATGAAAAAGAAGAAAACAGTGAGAGAAAGGATGATGAAAATGAAGAAAAAAGTGAAGAAGAGGAAGGTGGCAGAGAGAGAAATAGCCAAGAAGAAATTAATAAAGGCAATGACAAAGATGAGTGTGTTGATAAAAAAGAAAACAGAGTTGAAACTAATGAGCCTCATAATGAGCAAAAAAGCCAAAACAGTTGGTCTTATGATGAAGAAAATGACACTAAGAATACATATGAAGACAGTGGGGAGGAGGCATATGAAAGCAATGAAGAAAACAAAAATGATAGTGACAAGAATGGCAAAGACAGCCAAGAAACAAAGTTTGAAGTTGTTTTCCGTAGGCAAGAAAATGATGACAAAGGGCCAAGTAATGAAGATAATGAGCATGGCAGTGAAGGAGAGATCAGCCAAAGGAACTCACCTAGTGAAGAAAGAAATGACTCTCATAGTGAGGGGAAGACTAACGAGGGTGCCCAAGACAGTGACACTACAAAGAGTGCAAACAGTGATACTAAGGATGAAATTGAGGGTGAAGATTCAAAAGATGAAGAAGAGGGCATTCCTGAAGACAAAGATGTACCAAGAAGTAATGAAGACACTTCTAGCATTGCAAAAACAGAGGATGAAAGTCCTAAAGGTCTTGATAGTAATAGTGGCATAAAATATAGTGAGGGTGCTTATCAAAGGGGCAGCCAAGAACAAGGCAAGGAAGATGCACACACAGAGGTCATCCATGAAGAGCAAAACAGTCCTAAGGTCACTAGTGATCAAGCTTTGCAAGTAAAACTTGTTGCACCTTTCACGTTTACCTATCAAAGAGGAGAGAGGCATGTGTTTGCTGCCTCCAAAGGGCAAGCGGCCATGCACGCCTCCTCAACTCCAATGAAAGACAAAGGTAAACAACAAGTGAAAGAGAAAGAGGACAATCATGAGGAAGAAAGAGAATTTGAGCTCATTCACACAGACAGTGATGAGGAAAATGAGACAAGAATAGTAAACTCTCTTCTACAAGACCAGAATGCACAGATCAAAGACTTGGAAGTTGAGTTAGAAAGGTCAAAGGATCTCATTCGCTTCTTGCAAATGCAGAACAAACAAATGAGTGGCCAGTTGGCCATCTATGAAGCAAGGGCGCTCAAATATCGGAAAGAGGCTCAAAGGTCACAAGCATAGTTGGAGGAATACATGGGCGCTGATGAGGAGGATAGTGGTGAAGAAGGCCAAATTAGAAAGAGACCTAAGACTATGGGTCTTAGGAAAGCATTGGCAAAATAGAAAGAGGAAGAATCAGCCCAAGCACAACAATTCCCCTCACCTAACTCCTTGCCATGGAAATTGAGCATAACAGGGAATCATGGCTTGAGAGAGCCAACATACATCTAGAGGCCAAATTGAAGAAGGGCAACAAAGATTTGAGCTTGCAAAGGAGAATGACTGAGCACTATAAACGGAGAGATCACTTTACAAGGAAAAAGCTCAAAACTGCCCAAAATGAGGGTCCAACACCAAATGATGAAAAGGACCAAGCTAGGCTTTGAATTTTGGCCCAAGTTTCTCTACAGGTCTCCAACGACCCATGAGGCACCTACCTACCAATTTTGAGAGCAATTGAACAAGTTTTTGTTTTTTGCAAATTTTGAGGCTAGGAGCACAACACACCCTGTGTTGCGCTTATTCCAGGGCATCTTCAAGAGGAGCAGCTTACATTCTTGGATTCTCCATCATTATAGGAGCATGCTCACCAATTTTCAGCTCAATTGGAGTTGTTTTGACCCCACAAAAGGGTCAAAAACACTCATTTTTTCCCTTTCTGAGCATGTGCTGCGCTCCTGGCAGTCTTGGATTTTTCCACTTTTTGGGCAACTTGCAGAGGTCAGAATGAAAAACTAAAGGTAGATCTGGAAAGTATACTTCAAGGGCTTTCCAACAAGACATCTCGGAGTCTTTTCCGACATCGGGAAGGCCTCCAAAACACAACTGCAAAGAGGGTTATTTCTGTGCTGCGCTCCTGGCAAGTTTTCAAATTTTTGGCACAGTGTGCTGCACTCCTATGGGTGACTGGAGGAAATGTGCATTTAGCAAGTTTTCAAAGGCATGTCAGGCCTAAAAATCAATTTAATTTCCATTTATAGTCGGAAAAGATATTTGTTAGATATTTTTGTGCCTTGGGCTTTGCAAAGCCTCAAGGACAACTTAGGATATTTCTTTTCGGCCAATAGGCTTCTAGATACTCTCTTTGGCTCTCCTCTTCCTTGTTTGTTATATAAGGCATGAGGATTCATTGTAAACAGTTGGGACTTGATGTGTTTAAGAGAAATACATGGTTTTATGAGCTTGGAGAAGAAATTGGTTTTATGAAGTGAATGAATGGCTTGTTTGGCTTGATGATGGAGAATCATGTTTGCAGGATCCCATAGCTTGGTGAACGGTGATGTTTTCTTAACTTGTTAATGTTTTATTGTCCTCATTTCTGTTTCATTCTTCTTGGTTGCTATAGATCACAAAAGTATAGGTTGAGACATGCTCATAGAAGCACCTCAAAGCTCCTGTTTGTTATAGCCTTGATGTTTTCCTCTTTTAGTCATCTTAAGAAATTCTTGATTGCTCCTTAGGCCCACTAAAGTTGTTTTTGTTTCATGAATGGTTAGTATGCTAGCTTATAAGTATGATTCATGGTATGCCCTGCTTATTTAAAGTTTTCAAAAATCTATCTTGAAGCTTTTCTATGAAATATTGATTGATTAGGTTAAGACAAAGAGGTCTCATTCGATCTTGCCCTTTGCCCATGCTTACCAACTTATTTCAGAGTTCCCAATAACTTGATATATGTTGTTTAGGAGTTCCCTCTCCATAAATTGAGTTGTTTTCTATCTTATGTGTTTTCCCAAAAGTTGAAGGTGAATTTCTAAAGTTAGGAGTTCTAATGCTTCTATGTTTCATCGGAATGTTCATCTTACATGTTTATCAGTTTGAGTATTGTTCATAGAGATTAATGGTTTGCCCTACCTCATGAGTTATTGCTTTAGACTATAAATGTTTAAGACCTCTTAGTTTTTTCCCAAACTTAATGTTCATTACACCTCATACATCACCTAAAGGATCCATTAACCTTGCTAAATCGGCCCTGCAATACACTCTATTTCATCATTTAGACACCCTTGACTTCATCTGACTCCATAGCCCTATTGATTTGATAACCTCTCATTCCACCTATCCTACTTGATCATCTTACCCCAACCCAAAACAAACAAACAAAACTACACTTAACAACTAGCCTAAAATCAATCATCCAAAGCGTACAAGTTCACATCATTCGCATAATAGAGAGAGCCCTCTCTGAGTCCAAGAAGGCTAGGTCCTAGGACTCCAAAGACTGGTCTAGTGTTACCCTGTCATTTGGTTTACCAATCTACCAAATTACGGGACTCCAACATAATGGCGATCACAGTGGGACCTTCTAAGCTCATAACAATCTAAATACCCCTTAGGACTCCAGAATCCCTTCATCAACAGTATCCTATGATTGATAGCTACCTCATCACTATCACTAACACAATGGTGATCATGATGCTACCTCTGATGTCGGTGACAATCTAAGTATCCCTTAGGACTTCAGTAACCTTCGTCAAATCATAGAGAAAACTTAACTGATAGCCTAAGAGTAGGATTTTTTCACCATCCTAGCAAATTGATGACTCAGCTATAGGACACTCTTACAAACCTTCGGGGTGCATATAGAAACTCAGAAAACCCCAAAACATTTCTAGATTGGCTTTTTGTCAGTATTGGTGGTGGACCATAGATACTTGTCTTCAAAACAACTAAAAATATCCACCTGGCAACTACACTAAACCTTCAGTAGGCCTTCTAACTTTACTAATGTCCTTAGGCTCCTAAAGGATTGTGCCGAAACAACCTTAGGAAATCTAGAACCTTAGTCACACACTGTGTGAGTTTAGCAAACATAGAAGAGGCAAACTTTTCGAAAAAAATCTAAAAAACATTCAGCCTCTCTAAATTTTGAATTTGAAATATGGCTTCGCAAAGAATCAATACCAGATCTCATCCGAACCCAAACCCTCCTACTATAGTTGATGACCCAGAAAGGATTTTGTGGCAAACTTCTGAAACTGGAAGCTTAGCTACTAATAGGACCATTTATAAAGAAAGCTTTGTACCTGAACATCTTACAGCATTGCAACACCCCCAGTTTGACTTGCGCCATACAAAAAACCTTTTTAGGACCAAGTCACAAAGTAGGATCGACCATATCGACCTTGAGCCCATAGACTTGCAGCAAAGTCTGAGCAGAGAATCTTCTCCTTCCACACCACCTGATTTCCAACTTCTCCACCACTTCGGCTCTTTTCACCCCAAGTCTGCTCAGAATCAGTTTACTGGTCCAAGTACTTTCGCCACACCCATTCACACCACCACTGTGCAAACCGCTCCATCTCATAGCACAAATCCTCCACTTGTAAATCCACCATTAACCCCTACCATGGCAGCATTGTATGCACCCCTTGTTTTACCACAACCATTAGTACCTTTGCCAAATGATTACCAATCCAGAATCCCACACTTCACTGGGGCTGAATCCACTACTGCCCAACAGCATGTAGGTAGAATGAATGATGCTTTTGACTACATGGAATTAGAAGAGGAAACCATGAAAATGAGGATGTTTTCCCAAAGCCTAGGAGGAGAAGCTAAGAAATGGTTCAAAAGCCTAACTCCCAACAGCATACATGATCTCCCTTCCCTTTACCAAATTTTCATAAACAAATGGGAAATCAAGAAAAACCCTCTTCAAATCCTCTCGGAATATAGCAATTTTAAAAGAAACACGAGGGAAAGTGTCCAAGACTATTGCACTAAGTTCAATAGTGTTTATAACGCACTACCGCCAAACATGAAACCCCCATTAGGCCTAGCCTTAGCTAAATTCCCGAAGGGTTTTGACCCCGACATGGCCTATCAACTAAGAGAAAGAGAGCCCCTAACTCTAGAAGACATGCAACAAGGAGCTATAAGTGAAGAGGCCAACTTAATTGAAAAAAGAGCTAGGCTAAGATCGGAAAAGAGGGTAACCTACAAAGATGACACCATGCCCTCCACCTCCTCATCTAATTCTAAGATGGACAACCTTCTTATGACCATGGAAAGAATGATGGAAAGAATAAGCCTAAATGAAAGAGCACCCCCTAGGGACAACCAACCAAATCCCCAAAACAAGAACCGGAATCAAAATTTTAGAAGAAACCAGCCACAAAACAGACCAAGGGAAAATGATCAACAAATCAGACCACCCTTCCAAGATAACTATGTTGACGAAGGAGATAGAGATATTGAACAACCAGATGAAAATCATCTAAACTTAATAGGCTCTGATAGCGAGGGTAAGGTTTTTCTCACAGAAGAAGAAAAAGGTTTTTTCTCCTCAAACCAAGATGAAACGAGCTATGAAGATTCCGAAGACCACGAATTGGGATTAGAAAATGCCATAATGGAAATCCATAGGCAATATGATCTTAGGAGTAAGAAAAACCAAGACAACTCCAGGAAAGACAACTCAGACACTGATGTTAAGAAAACTCCCGAAAACATTCTTAAAAGAACAAGGGACAATAACAATACCATGGCTAAGAAAACTGATCTTAACAAGGATAAACGAGCCAACTAGGTGTTGACACAAGTTGTCCTAGCACCTCTGTTAGTGGCCCTGAGAAAACTCTACTGACCAAAGCCCCGAATCAAAATCAACAAATTAAAAATGTGGAAAAATTTATGGTGATAAAACTGATGTAAATATGTCTAAAATTCAAGTACCTTTCAGTTTTGAAGGAGAGATCGCTAAAATCAAAATAACCATCCCTCTCACTGAACTGGTAGCTCATGATATGTACCGCTCCCAAGTTTTGAAAGTTTTAAACATAGGAAATGATACCAATACTCTGAATTTGACAGATGATAAACCAAAGCTGTTGTTTGGACCCGAAATAGATGAAAACTACCAAGAAAGAGCCATTCCCCCATTCTATGTTAGCCTAAACATACACAACAAAATCCTACATAATGCCATGCTAGACTCTGGTGCCTCTCACAACCTCATGCCAAAGGTAGTGATGGAAAGATTAGACCTAGAAATAACCAGGCCTTACAAAGATCTGTATTCTTTCGATTCAAGCAGGGTTAAGTGCTTGGGCTTAATCAAGGACTTATGTGTCAATCTAACACAAATCCCTGCTAAGAGCCTGGTCATGGACAAAGTCGTGGCTGACATTCCCCCCAAATATGGCATGATTTTGTCCCGATCTTGGGGAGCCAAACTTCTGAGGAACCTCCAACTTGACATGTTGTAACGACTCAACTCGAATTAAGAAACACAGAAATATTAGCATGCATATGAGACCTGCATATGATAGCTACATATGTAGGTATCACGTGTACGGCACTAGTACATGCACCAAGAAATTATGAAAAGAAACTCGGTGTAGAGTAAGGAGTGAATTATTGAAGTATTGAGTAACTCCTTAACTCACCATAATATAATGAAAACTAATACTTTGTTCAAAGAAAATTAAAAGCATTGACTTATGCAAATAAATGATGATATTTTAATAAAACCAAGATATTTATTAAATAATATTATTTTAATAAAACCAAGATATTTATTAATAATAATATGTTAATAAATCTGAGATATTTATTAAAATATAATATTTTAAGATATTTATTAAAAGATCATATTCTAATAAATATCAGGAATGGAGTTTGTGTATAAAAGGGAGAAGAGGGGTAAACTTGATGGGCATGGGTAGTGAAGGGGAAAACTGACCCAGATACTGTCAAAGGAGTTCTAACAGCATGGTTCATGAGCAGTGAGTTTGAGAGTTCTAACAGAGTTATGGAATGCTCTCGATTGTTATTGGAGTTTTGGGCACGGGGGTCAGAAGACTTGTCTTCTGGATCTGAGGACCGAAGAAGTTGACCTCAGATAGGCTGGGTGGAAAACGGCCGTTTGGTAACGGGAGCTGGAGCCATGACAGATCAGAGACATCTTCAAACACGGTTACAGGTAAGTATTAATTAGTCAATTGATATATATTCTGTTCAAAAATCCCACTCTGAATTATGTGGTATGAGTTTAGTGAATGCTTGTTAATTTTTGAAAATTTAAGGGCTTTACACTTATATATATGAAGATTGATGGTTAAATTCTGAAAGTTAAAGTTGAAGGTTCCTACACAAAAAGATTGCCCTTATTACACATCTTTGGTATAATTAAAAATATTTACTTATATTTAATTGCATTAAGGATGTTAAATAATATTTTAATAATTCTTTTGCAAAGAAAGAAAAGTTGTTAGTAAAAAACTAAAAAAAAAAAATATATATATATATATATATATATAAATTAAAATAAATAAATAGTAATAATAATAATAATAATAAATAAATAAATAAAATAATGTGTGACAGTTGCTAGGCACATATTTTCAAATAGTGGTTTCCCCATATCTATGATGATTTTTATATATATGTTGCAAAGGGGTGATAAAATATATGTCTTATCTAAGGTTGTAAAGAGTTACACAAAGCTAGGACCCCAACACCATGCCATCTATGAGTTGTAGGGCTTTTATAAAAATATATATATAAGAATAATAAAATTTAAAAATAATAATAATAATAATCCTTTATCTTAAGTCAACTCATAAAGAAATTCTAGGGAATTCGTATGAGTAGGGTGCTAATATTTCAAGGAAAACTTACAAACCATTCTTACCATATGCTTAGTAGTGTCAACTATAGCACTTAAAGCAATAAAGAAAATATATGAATCTCAAAAAAAAAAAAAAAAAAATTATAAGAGAGATTGGCGAAGAAAAGTGATTGGCGAATCTTAACATATATGTGTGTTGAATACATCAAAGGAATTTGAATTTTACATTGAGGGAAGTAATCAAGTCGACAATACTCACAATTTATATTTTCTCCCTTCAAAGTTAAAATTAGAAACGAATGATTAAAACTTAAATATTTATACATACCTAATTCCAGCCACACGAATTGAAGGATTCAATAGTGCTATGTAATTCTAAACTTTCGTGTAAGTGGGGTTCCAATGGCAAATAGTATTTTACATGTTAAATAAAAATAATAATAATAATAAAATAGTTTAGGAAGAATAAGTATATTTACATATATTCTTAAATAAATAAATAAATGATGCGTGATTATGGGTGGAATCGCATCAATTAGAATTGTTTTCTATATAATATAAATATGTGGGCCATCTGAGTTTTACATTCATGAATAAAATTGCATTAGTATTATTAGGAGAGACATACATAACATATATAAGATTAGGTTCAAATTCTTTACAATAGAATGTATAAACCTCTCTACATATGCAAAACCATTATGAATTCTTAAATAATTGGGACATAAGTTGATATAGGTAAATTTATTGGGAAGTTATCAATAAATTAAATTAATAATATTGAATATCTATTTATATATAAGATTAGTTAGCGGAGTTGCTCCAAAGAAGTTAACTCTTGAAGAAATGAAAAATGGTAATGAAAGCATGACTATGGACATTATGACAAAACCATTAGATGTAAAGCTACAACCACATAAAAGGCTAAGCTAGTTTGAGGTAAATTGATGGATGAAAGGAGACACTAACTATTCAAGAAATGTTGGGAGAAATTATGAGTAATCAAATTTAAGGTACCAGTAAGTATAGGTCACTAAAATCAATCGAAGACCACTGGATGAAACATATGTTAAGATGGTAAGGAACCACCCTATAAGGTAGTAAACACACTATTAGAACAAGACGATATAATTACCAAGAGAGTGCAACGGAAAATTTCAAAGTTTGATCTTAATTATTACTATAATATAATCAATATAGTACCTAGGGAGGACGGAAAAAGAACGAAATAGAAAACTTCTAATGATGCTAATAATTGTTAGTTATCATAATCAACTTAGAATATTGAGATCGACAAAATAACACCAAATGTGAGTGAATGGAAGTTTCTCAAAGCAATATAAGAAGTCAATGAAATTAGATTAAAGAGTGAATCTATAATAACGTCGATCAATTATAGGATAATTTATGTGCATAGGCGACATCTATTATAGTTTCTCTCTTTAATGGGAGAGTCACATTATAAAATTTTCCTTAAGTGACTAACTATATCCATGGGTTATGGACATCAGAGAGTATGATTACGAAATTCTATCCCGTAATGTCTTAAAACCTGAAATAATAAGTAGATTACATTTGATATCCACATTACTGAACTTACTTATAGGATCTTCCCCAAGTTGGGAAATAGTAACGACATTTCCAAGTGAAATAAGTGTATGCATTAAGAGGAGAAAAGAAGATCATGATGACAAGGGGTGAGAAAACAAAGTCAATTTGATAAATATGTTCTTTTTCAAATTGAAGTAGACATGGAATATTAGGAATTTCTGGTATAAGGAAGTGAAGGGATGTTTTCTATCAAGAAGAATTCTCTTAGGGATATAGGCAGCATGATTGATAAGAGTCAAAGCAATGGCCTATAAGGAGTTGTGAACCCTCCTAATTTGTTAAGAATAGCAAGTGATAAACTGGGAAAATGGGTTAAGGGTAAATATTAAGAATAATAATTATACACCGTTAGAAAAGAAGATATCTTTGGTGATAAGATAAGGCCTAAGGACTAATGAGAAAACAATTAATGTGAAGAATAAAGAGAGAGTATACCAGTGATGTGTTATGTGTTCGAATTAAATGAGTCAATATACCAGAAATGAAACAATGGTTTAAGGAATGATGGTGAAGCTAGTAATATCCTAGCTAGAGTTAAGACTCTAAATGGTGAAACTTCAAAATAAAGAGACTATGTCGAAACTATAACATACTAATAATGTGACTATGCATATCTTGTAAATTGTGAATTTCTTATTGAAAGAGGAAATTATTATTTTGCCAACAATTGACATCTTGTTGAAAACATGACACTATTAGTAAACCAAGTATAAATGCAAAGTGAATAATGTATTTTCAAGCAATGACAATTCCTTCTATGAAAATAAACCTCTTACTAAGGGATCTTTAGAGTAGTCAATTAACTCTTCCTCCATTGCCAGCATAACCCTAATGATTAGCCTTGCAAAACCCTACTCCTTGACTTCTAGAATTTTGGCTGAAGATGAGCTGGAATAACATGATAAAAAAGTTAATGTTATTATTATCTCTTGGGATGCAGATTATAGATCAAAGATAATTAGACTTAGAAGACAAATAAGTAACAAGAATTAAAAGATTGACTGGATCCATATGTAGTTTTGTGCTTTAAAGTTCTTAATCAACCTGCATCAAGAAATTAGATCATGCTTCGACTAAGCAGTAAATGTTTTGTGCTCTTGTTTCAATTCATTTCGTTTCTATATATATGCAAAGGTTGGAGCATCCCTCCATTTAGATTTAGAGTCTCAACCTGCAACTTTTATCAGGTTAATCAGTTAAAATAGTAAAGAAAATAGTGGCTACACCCTTATTTGTATATCCGTGTTCGATTATTCTATGTAACATTTATAACTGTGGGTTATATTTTATTTTGGATGCATACTTAAGATTGTCATTTTGTACTATGACATGTGAAAATATATTAATTGCTTAAACATTACTGGTACATGGATACCCATATGAAGATAGTTTTGCTTAAACATTGTTGGTATAGGGATACTAAAATAAATTATGAATTATGTTATAGATGTAGTATCTATAATTTTACATATCAACCTCAAATAATGAGGTTGAAATAAAAGAGTGATGGCACTTGACTATTTAGGGTGAAAATGAATTTACAGACCTATTTTAGAATGTGTAGAAATTGTTATATGGGTAGCAATTTGTTTTGAACATATTGATACATATGTGAACACGTGTTTTAACCCAGTATGTTATATGAACTCAAGGATCAATATCACAGATAGCAACATATTTGGAATATGTAGAGATTGTTATATCGGTAACAATTTGAATTGAACATATTGATGCATATATTATAATTTGTGAACAAGTGTTTTAAATTGCAGATAATATCGTTACCAAACCGACCGCGTGATGACAAAACTCCAAGAACAATTGAGATGCACTAAGATTCCCTGATAGGGTGTTGACCCTGGTCTTACTGGGAGGGGTGGAGGTGTTGCCCACCGTTTATCCTCCAATACCTGGAGTCAGGGGAGAACTCTGCGAGTCACGCTCCCCTAGACTGTGATGATGACTGCCAGATGCCTACAAATAAATCAGGTCGACGTAATCGACACTGCTACCCTTAAGGACTATGGATGGATCAGTAAAACTGATGCCAAGGCATATTCCTGTAGAGGATGGATAGGATGGAAGCGGAAGAGATTAGGAAGGATAGGATGATTCTAGAATAGCTTGGGGACACTGTTAGGGCAAAACGTAACTACTAAGTTGGTAACCCAATAAATGATCAAAACATAAATATTAAAAGTGTTCTCATACATTACAAGAAAAATTCATCTAAGATACACCAACCTTATATGATTATACTAATCATTGATATAATTGATGATATACGACATAAAACTTAACTTCGGGACTAAGTTTTCTGAAGGGAGGGTGTATGTAACGACCCAACTCGAATTATGGAACACAGAAATATTAGCATGCATATGAGACCTGCATATGATAGCTACATATACAGGTATCATGTGTATGGCACTAGTACATGCACTAAGCAATTATGAAAAGAAACTTGGTGTAGAGTAAGGAGTGAATTATTGAAGTATTGAGTAACTCCTTAACTCACCATAATATAATGAAAACTAATACTTTGTTCAAAGAAAATTAAAAGCATTGACTTATGCAAATAAATGATGATATTTTAATAAAACCAAGATATTTATTAAATAATAATATTTTAATATATCTGAGATATTTATTAAAATATAATATTTTAAGATATTTTTCAAAGATATTTATTAAAAGACCATATTCTAATAAATATCAAGAATGGAGTTTGTGTATAAAAGGGAGGAGGGGTAAACTTGATGGGCATGGGTAGTGAAGGGGAAAACTGACCCGGATGCTGTCAGAGGTGTTTTAATAGCATGGTTCATGAGCAGTGAGTTCAAGAGTTCTAACAGAGTTATGGAATGCTCTCGATTGTTATTGTCAATTAATATATATTCTGTTCAAAAATCCCACTCTGAATTCTGTGGTATGAGTTTAGTGAATGTTAATTTTTGAAAATTTAAGGGCTTTACACTTATATATATGAAGATTGATGGTTAAATTCTGAAAGTTAAAGTTGAAGGTTCCTACACATGTCTTATGCTACCATCCCAATTTTTAACCAAACAAGGAGACTCTACCGGGAATCTCACATGAAGTATATGGTAAGTAGCCTAGATAGACCCAACAACACCCGTATGTATTCCATTCATTCAGACTTTGACTCATTCATCTTGTATAATGAAAATGACCTTGATGAGCAAGTGAATGAAGATTGTGAAGATCTAGGTACACTACAACAATCAGATCAGTCCCTCTATGATGAGTTCAACAGTGAAAACTATCACGGCCCTGAAACACCACGAGATAATAAAACTGAAATTGATTTCCTGCAAATTGAAAATGAAATGTCAGAAACAAGAATCAATTTAGAAAAGGGAACAGGCTGCTCAAAAGAAAGACAAATCACAAGAACACAACTTCTTCCTTTTGCTAATCCAGAAGAAATGAAACACCCTCGCAAAACAAAAATCTTTGGGAATCTAGAGCAAGATAGTCTTATGTTTTTACCTTACCTAAATACTTTATCATCCAAGAATTTCTCCTTTTCAAAAAAGCTGTCAATTTCCACAAATATTGCTATAAATCCCAAAGAAGTCTTTACTAACGCTGACATAGGGGAAGATAGCATGGGTAAACTTAAGAAGCCTGAAATAATTAAGTTGTCTAAAATTTTATCACTACACACAAAACAAAGAAATATAAGACTCCGCAAAAATATTCAAAATGCTTATGTGTGTAGGCAAGCTAGTCTGAAACCTTTAACACAGCCATTGTTCTAAAAAGCCTTCCTTTCAAAAAGAATCATAAAAATTTTGAGCAGTTGAGTTCACTTAGAAAGAAGGCAAAGGGACATAGGCTTTGTATAGACTTTAGGTACCAGGATCAACCCTTCCAAAAGAACAAATACCTTTTTACCAAAAAAGATCATACTTTATAAAGGGTAGGGTTTTCTAACCAAATCTCATTGCATGATAGTTTTTCAGGTTACCATCAGATGATACCACTTCAGATCAATCAGCTCAAAGATTTTTTCAAATTTCCTTGGGACAGTTACATGCTTAAACAAATACCTCCCAGGCTAGAAAGTGCTAGAGATACTTTCTGAAAAACTATGCCTTCAGTTTTAAACTTCTCTACTATGGTGTACATGGATGACTTCATCATTTGTTTTAAAGATAATAAAAAATACCTTGCCTGCTTGAAGAGGATCTTTGACACAAACAAATTTGAAGAGAAAAGTTCAAAGAAGAAGCACCAAGAGGATCATGGATTTTCTGAAAACTCTTGGAATAATCCTTATACCATGTTGCCAAATGGAGGTAACTATGTTTTCTATTTTCAAGAGTTGAATGGACAAAAGATGTTAGGAGACCCTTTTGAAGACAGGATGCTCAAACACTACTTTTGTCAAGATCCTTAGCTTTAAAATTTTTCACTCATTGTACATATCATGGTTTGAAGAAAAGGTCAAAAAGAGAGAAAACACAAAAACATAGAAAAAATTGAAAAGATTGCAGATTCAAAAGACAAGGTACAGCCCCATACCCAAAAAATAATAATACTGAAAGTGTGCAAGCCTAAATGCCACTACTGGTGCAAAAAGAATGTTTTGTTCAGCTATCTAGCCTAATCATGGCTGAACATGTTTTAAATTTATTTTTGATAAGTTAGTGAAAAGAATGCTGGTCAAACCATTAAAGCTTGACTTGTTGAAGAAAATAGATTAGGAAAGAAAGATACTGGTTCCACATGCTCAAAATAGAACCAAGGAGAAAAATAAGGATGAATAGCAAACTATGTATCTTAGCCCTGATTTTTCTAGTCTTATTTTGTACAAAATAACTTTCGTGTGCAGCTTGTTGTTATGCCACAAACCCATGATAAATCAGAATGTCTAATCCTGATTTAGTCATGTTTTCAATTTCATGTTTTTGAGTTTAGAGAATGAAGTCTGTCATACTGCTTAATCTTGACAGTCAAGTAGAATAGGTAGAGAATCAAAGGAGTTCATTAGCCTAATCTGAACTCCCGGAAGAGATAAATGTAGAAGTAGATAGTTTGGTTTTGCTTTCAAAAGAAAAAATGTCAATGGGTTTGCCAGTTCAAGTGCACCCAAGGAAGAGAAAATGTTAGCAAAGTAGGTTGGGTAGGTAAAGGTGAAGTTGAGCAAATCATGCTTTCAGATTTTCAAAATCACTGCTTCAGGGAAAAAAGCAGCAAAAGAAAGAAGAAAACCAGCCAATGGATGAGGCACTGGTCTTCATAAACCAAGAAATCTGAAATTTTGGACACCTCTTGAAAAGGAACTGCCCTTCCCAAGCGAAGCCACTGTTAGTCATCAGTAATTTTTACCTGTTTAGATGACTTAATGCTTTGTCCTGGATTTCTAGAAACAAAATTCAAGAATCATGTGAGTTCTAGAAATCTCCTCAAAGAGAAATTTTTCACTATCCTACTTCCTTGTCGAAGCATGGCCAATCTATCACCCAGACAAGACCAAATCATGGATTGATGTCCCACACTCTCACTATGTTTGCCACCTCTGCCTATAACACTATGTCTTTGTTTGCCTAAGCCCTCTATTTTCACACCTTGTTTCGCCAAGTAAATCGAACTTTTTCCCCTACTCACCAAGTGCCTCAAGCAATGGTGATTTCAAAACTCCTTTTCTAAACCCCTTAAAATAAAAAAATGTTTTCTAGTTGTCTAGGATGGTAGTGCATAAAAGTGTCAAAACCCTGTCTCCTCATCCAAACCCTGATTCAAGCTTTTCATCCAAAAACCTATTCCAAGGAGATTACAATGAGTCAAATAGGGTCACCTAGGTTATGGACTGTCATGGTTCTAAATTCAATATTTCCACAGATATTCAAAGGTGAAGTCAAGATAACACAACGATGAAGCTTATCATTGTCCAAATAACATAAAATACCTCCAAAGGTATCCTCTTGATCAAGCATTAAGCCTTCAAAGGAACAATTTACCATGTCCAAGAATTTATGCAGAAATTCTTTGTAAATGGTCAACAGCAGAATAGAGGCAAAGAATGAGGGCTAAAAAGCTCATAAAGGCATCCCCAGCTGGTAGTAAGATACAAGCAGGCTTAATATTACAAGGAAGATCATGATCTCATGAGATTGTTATGAAATCTTGCTTATCAAAAAGGTCCATACGAGGTCCTAAAAAAGACGATTAGCACATAATAACTCACTGTATCAATCAAAAAGTCATTTCAAAAGTTGTTTGGCCTCAAAACACAGTGCGGCGGAACGCCTTTGCTTCATTCCTTGCAAGGGAATAAAAAGCCATCGATTCTTCATGGCATGGTAAAAAGAGGAGGATCATCATAAGAGGACCATTCATAGCAAAAAGAAAGCAGCAAGGTATGTGTTTGATGGGAATCAAGATTCATGACTGTTTTGACCAAGCAATAGAACAATGCTAATGTTACAAAGGCAAAGAACCCCTAACCCCTTCAAATGATCATTGAAGGCTTTTAGATATAAATAGTGAGTTTGATAAGTGTCTCTTTGAGAACTTAGAAGATAACACTGTTTTCTTTTCCAAAGTATCCCTAAAAACGCAGAAGCTTGCGAAGATAGACAAAGATGGTCAAAATAGTGACAAAGAAACCTCCTTCATCACAACAGATGGTTTCAAGGGTTTTCAAACTAACTCCCAAGGTTTGGCAGACAAGCACTAATATTCCACTACACTAAAGGCAGAAAGATGATGAAGAGTATCAACAAGAAGAGACAAGAAATGTCAGTTCAAACGTCTATTTTCTCTGAAGAATAGTTAGAGACATATTCCAGTGGCTAAAAGGGACAAACATGGGTAGAAATGGCAAAAATGATGACTTTGTTGTTTATAAGTGTTAAAGTCAAAAATAGGTTCTTTTTCCAAAAAGGGTTGAGAGGCATAGGCTTGGTGTCTTCAGGAAGGGTGTCAAATTAAAAAGAGCCTTAAGAAGCCTCCAACAATGAGGAAAAGCAACTGTTTCAATCAAATATGCCACCTGCAAGACCAAAACAGGGAAAGACACAATGAGAAAAAGTGAAGAAACATGAACATTACAAAAGTTGGTTGTATTTCTAATGTTTCAAAAAAGTATAAAACCACTACAAAACAACATCTCCCCGCTCCTTTGGTCATTTACACACACAGTGAGGGTTTTCAAATTTTCTGCCACAGTCCTTGGGCGAAATTTTCCAGCCGCTGTGCTCCTGTAGTGTCGCGCTGCGCGCCTGTAGCGTCTCCCTATGTGGATTTCCACTGCATGTTGCGCGCCTGTAGAGTGGTGATGCGCTCCTACACGTTTGCCCAGCGTTCTGAGGGGAGGCACAACACCATGTTCAAAGCCGCCTGACCGACACCTTGTTGTGCTCCTGCCACTGCTTCAAACCCTGCACGAAGGCACGTTCAGGGGTGACCCGAGCCGCCCGACCATCGTGCTGCGCTCCTGCCACTGTTTCAAACCCTGCACGAAGGCACGTTCAGGGTGACCCGAGCCACGCGACCACCGTGTTGCGCTCCTGCCACTACTTCAAACCCTGCACGAAGGCACGTTCAAGGTGACCCGAGCCGCCTGACCACTGTGCTGCGCTCCTGCCACAGTTTTTAATGCTGAACGAAGGCATGTTCAGGGTGACCCGAGCCGCCCGACGGAGTTGTGCTGTGCTCCTGCCACTATTTTGCAACCTCTGCGCGAATTCACGTTCAGGGGTGACCCGACTCTGCCCACAAGGTTTTTGAGCTATTTCTTTTGCTGTGGATGCGCTTCAAGAGGTATTTTGAATTTTTCCTGCATATTTATGGCTTTCTAAAGATAAGTTCACTAAGAAATTTCAAATTGGTGTTAGAGAAGGCAGTGAAATCCTAAAAGATAACACTTGACCTACACACCGCTATGTCTTGACCTTGTTATAAAACTCATTATCTCCTTTAACCCCTTTCCACATCATTTCACTAGCAGTACCATTTCTCTTTAAGGATCTTGAGGCAGGGGTAAAGAAAAACAAAATGTCGAAAGAAGAGAAAGGTTGACATAGATGAGGCGACTCAAAGGCCTAGAATGCAGCAAAGGAAGGGAGGGATGCCAAATAGGTTTGAACCTATAAGCACCGAAGAGCTAATAACCTCCCCTACTATTTTGGCCTGTTTTCAAGAGTTGGGCTGCTATGAATTATGTAAAAAGGTACAAAAGATCCAGAGTCACCCTCAGTTGACCAAGCTCTTTGCCCTAAACCTTCATAAACATCAAGTACACCTAGCCGAGGTAAAATTTGAGTTGACCGCATATGCCATCTCTAGGGCCACTGGAATACCTTGCATAGGAGAAAGGTGGTTCAAACAAAAGCATCTGTACCTAAGCCACTATCGCCCATTCTTGAAACCAAGTTGTCAAGCTGACTATAAAACTATGTTCCCCTTCTCTCATCTATTGGACAGATATGCTCTCCTAATGAAGATCATCATGAAATACTTCACCTGTGAGGGTAGGTTCTCCAGATTCTATTCATACCACATAAGGCTCCTCATGCACTTCACCAAAACCAAGCTGCTACACATGCCCTACTATATTTGCAAAAGTATTGAGAAAATGTCTTCCATCATGCAGAAAAGGCCTCCATCCCAACAAATGTCAAGCCTTTCTCATCATTCCCTCATCAAAGTGATTGTCTCACACCAACTAGAACAACAAGGCATCCCCTGGGAGGTTTTCATCTTCCACGATGATTTCACAACTCCACAGCCCACTCCTCTGCGAAGTCTGCCATCATCATCTCAAAATGCTCCTCACACACCTCCATCACCTTCCACTGACCTTGGTTCATCTTCTTCACATTAATCATTTCCTCAAATAGACCTTCCTCATTCACCTTCCCCTAAGAAATCAGAAAATGAAGAAAGCAGTGATGAAAAAGAAGAAAACAGTAAGGGAAAGGATGACGAAAATGAAGAAAAAAGTGAAGAAGAGGAAGGTGGAAGAGAGGGAGATAGCCAAGAAGATATTAATAAAGGCAATGACAAAGATGATTGTGTTGATAAAGAAGAAAACAGAGTTGAAACTAATAAGCCTCATAATGAGCAAAAAAGCCAAAACAGTGGGTCTTATGATGAAGAAAATGACACTGAGAACACATATGAAGACAGTGGGGAGGAGGCATATGAAAGCAATGAAGAAAACAAAAATGATAGTGACAAGAATGGCAAAGACAGCCAAGAAACAAAGTTTGAAGTTGTTTTCCGTAGGCAAGAAAATGATGACGAAGGGCCAAGTAATGAAGATAATGAACAGGGCAGTGAAGGAGAGATCAGCCAAAGGAACTCACCTAGTGAAGAAAGAAATGACCCTCACAGTGAGGGGAAGACTAACGAGGGTGCCCAAGACAATGACCCTACAAAGAGTGAAAACAGTGATACTAAGGATGAAATTGAGGGTGAATACAGTGGTTCAAAAGATGAAGAAGAGGGCATTCATGAAGACAAAGATGTACCAAGCAGTAATGAAGACACTTCTAGCATTGCAAAAACAGAGGATGAAAGTCCTAAAGGTCTTGACAGTAATAGTGGCATAAAAGATAGTGAGGGTGCTTATCAAAGGGGTAGCCAAGAACAAGGCAAGGAAGATGCACACACAGAGATCATCCATGAAGAGCAAAACAGTCCTAAGGTCACTAGTGATCAAGCTTTGCAAGTAAAACTTGTTGCACCTTTCACCTTTACCTATCAAAGAGGAGAGAGGCATGTGTTTGCTGCCTCCAAAGGGCAAGGGGCCATGCATCCCTCAACTCCAATGAAAGACAAAGGTAAACAACAAGTGAAAGAGAAAGAGGACAATCATGAGGAAGAAAGAGAATTTGAGCTTGTTCACATAGACAGTGATGAGGAAAATGAGACAAGAATAGTAAACTCTCTTCTACAAGACCGGAATACACAGATCAAAGACTTGGAAGTTGAGTTAGAAAGGTCAAAGGATCTCATTCGCTTCTTGCAGATGCAGAACAAACAAATGAGTGGCCAGCTGGCCATCTATGAAGCAAGGGCGCTCAAATATCAGAAAGAGGCTCAAAGGTCACAAGTGCAGTTGGAGGAATACATGGGCGCTTATGAGGAGGATAGTGGTGAAGAAGGCCAAATTAGAAAGAGACCTAAGACTATGGGTCTTAGGAAAGCATTGGCAAAATAGAGAGAGGAAGAAGCAGCCCAAGCACAACAATTCCCCTCACCTAACTCCTTGCCATGGAAATTGAGCTTAACAGGGAATCATGGCTTGAGAGAGCCAACATACATCTAGAGGCCAAACTGGAGAAGGCCAACAAAGATTTGAGCTTGCAAAGGAGAATGACTGAGCACTATAAACGGAGAGATCACTTTACAAGGAAAAAGCTCAAAACTGCCCAAAATGAGGGCCCAACACCAAATGATGAAAAGGACCAAGCTAGGCTTTGAATTTTGGCCCAAGTTTCTCTACAGGTCTCCAACGACCCATGAGGCACCTACCTACCAATTTTGAGAGCAATTGAACAAGTTTTTGTTTTTTGCAAATTTTGAGGCTAGGAGCGTAGCACACCCTGTGTTGCGCTTTTTCCCAGGGCATATTCAAGAGGATCAGCTTACATTTTTGGATTCTCCATCATTAGAAGAGCATGCTCACCAATTTTCAGCTCAATTGGAGTTGTTTTGACCCCTCAAAAGGGCCAAAAACACTCATTTTTTCACCTTTCTGCCCACTTTTCTGAGCATGTGCTGCGCTCCTGACAGTGTTGGCTTTTTCCACTTTTTGGGCAACTTGTAGAGGTCAGATTGAAAAACTAAGGTAGGTCTGGAAAGTAGACTTCAAGGGCTTTCTAACGAGCCATCTCGAAGCCTTTTCCGACATCGCGAAGGCCTCCAAAACACTGTTGCAAAAAGGCCTATTTCTGTGCTGCGCTCCTGGCAAGTTTTCAAATTTTTGACACAGTGTGCTGCGCTCCTGTGGGTGACTAGACAGAATGTGCATTTAGCAAGTTTTCAAAGGCATGTCAAGCCTAAAAGTCAATTTAATTTCCATTTATAGGCGGAAAAGATATTTGTTAGATATTTTTGTGCCTCGGGATTTGCAAAGCCTCAAGGACAACTTAGGATAGGCTTCTAGATACTCTCTTTGGCTCTCCTCTTCCTTGTTTGTTATATAAGGCATGAGGATTCATTGTAAATAGTTGGGACTTGATGTGTTTAAGAGCAATACATGGTTTTATGAGCTTGTAGAAGAAATTGGTTTTATGAAGTGAATGAATGGCTTGTTTGGCTTGATGATGGAGAAGCATGTTTGAAGGATTCCATAGCTTGGTGAATGGTGATGTTTTCTTAACTTGTTAATGTTTTCTTGTCCTCATTTCTATTTCATTCTTCTTGGTTGCTATAGATCAGAAAAGTATAGGTTGAGTGTAATATCCCGAATGGGAAATAGACAGCAATACAAGCATACGACAATATAGGAAATGCCGAAAATAGAACATAAAGCAAATACACATAAAAATGCCGGAAATGCTAAGCCATTTTATTAATCTGAGAATATAATGAGATACAATGGATAATCGAAATAAATGCACCTATCCTTGCTCAAGGCAAGTGAAGAACCCTCTCAGAAAAACAGGAAATGGCTGCTACAAGAAACTGCATCCCAGCTGCTGGAAGAAACTGCCGTAAACTGCTGCTGCTGGAATGAACTGAAGCTAGGGGCTGATCCCCTTGCTGGAATGAGCTGAAAATCGGCAGACCACCTGAACTCACCACCCCAGACAAAACCCAGAAACCATATACAAAACGGACCACCTCCGAAAATCACCCCCAAAAACCCTCCTCCTAGAAAAACGCTGTCCCTCCAGGACCAGCGCAGACACCAACTGAAATAGACTGAAATGGGGCCACAACTCCTCAGGAAACTCACCAAATGATAAACGCTGAACCTCCACACCGGAAGAGGCCTGAATCTCCTGCAGAAATCTCTACCATTGAACAGCTCCAACTCAAACTGCGTCCTCCCTCCAAGGACTGCGTAGTCACCCAATGAAGCTCAGCTCCTCAGCAAAACTCCCAAACAAAACACCTGCAAATCTCCTGCTAAAGACTGAAGAAAAACCTTGCCCGAGCAGGCACTCGAAGTCCCCGGGGCCAAGGGTGAGATCTCCGACCGGAGACACTCAGTCGCACTAAACAGTGCTGCAGACCGACTAAACAGCCAGCGTGCTCAAGTAGACAGAAGTCTAGCTCAATATCATCAACAATATCAATAATGCCCAAATGAGATAGCTCTCCCTCCTTTTATAACGCTGGCCCTCCTCAAAACCCTACGTGGTCCCTCTCTCTCCCACGTGCTCCTCATGGGCCTGCGCAGAAGCTTCTAGAGGCTACGTGAGCCTCCCCTCATACGTGGTGTGGACCCCCAAGGCTCCCCCTTAAGTTATAACGTTGCATCTACTAGGGAAACACTTTATTTTATTTAAGTGAGTTAGCCCCCCCCTTTTCTCACTTTTATTTATTAATTAACTATAGGCGGCAAAACTATACAAAAATCAAATATTCCAATTAGCGGTGCTAATTAGGAATATTACAGTCTCCCCCGGCAAAATGTTGCTTGTCCTCAAGCAACGCTTGAACAAGCCTACTCTCTCGCTGATGCTCCCCACCGATACTGCAAAATGTGCCTGGGTCCCACTGAAACCTCTCTGTCTCCTGCATCACCCTGATACGAAGGGATATCTCAATGCCAGGATCCCAAACTGGCCTCTCACAGTACCAGTCAACCAATGATCCCCCCGGATCCCATTGCCACCATGGCCAATAATCGCACAAGTCCCACGGCTTAGACGGTGCACTGCCTCTAGCTATGACCAATGCTCTAAGAGGTGAAGACCACCAACAAGCATCAATGCTCTCGGGCTCTTGCTGCGCTGTACCTGTAGCTGCATATGCTACCCCTCCAACTGCATACCAACTCATCACCTCTCTCCAATCCAAGTGGTGACTCAATCCCATGCTGATCCTGCTCTCCTGAAATCGGGATGGGGTGCTGAAGAAATGATGACCTGTGTCCCCCTGCCAGCTGGAATCTATAACATGTACTATATCCATGGGCCCCTGCTCCGCTGTGCTCCCTCCGAAGAATACCATAACATCAAGAGGGTACCAACTCATGATCTCCCGCCAGTCCATCATGGAAGAAGAATCTGATGTAGCGATAACAACTGCATATGGAACATGCCGGGAGTGCTATCGCCAACTCGTAATCAACTCCCACTGCTCTGCCCTGTCTGCCAGTGAAAGCTGCCTGTAGAAGGAAGCCCCTCTCTCTATAATGGGCCAAAGTGGGCAAGATATGCCGCAAGCTCCATCGATGTACTCCTGGAGAGTGCTACACACTAAAAACACTACAGCTTTGCTGACTGTGTGTGCACCTATCTGCGTCTCATCCCTGTGTCGACCCACAGATGGATGCTCCACCATACCCAACAACTCCTCCCACTCCTGATCAGGAATGTCATGCTCCCGCTGTCTACTGGTCCCCTGCAGAACAATCCCATCGACCTCCAAAACCTCTAGAGAATATGGATCTGCAGCTGCTGTCACCGTACTCGATGTCAGTGCATATGACTGTCCCACCTCGATGGCTGACCCCAATGTTAGCCGCATATCCCTCATCGACTCAATGTGGGCACCCATCTGGCTCTCTCTCAAAGGAATATCATGCCTGATGTAAGTAGTGTCCTCCTCTGTCGACTCAGGCTCCATCACCTGCTGCTCTAGCTGAATTGTCACAAGTGACTCTTCACCCAGAGTATCTCCCGTAGAGTCCCGTGACTGCTCACCCTGGACACTAGAATGTAGCTCCAGTCTACTGTCACCATCTATGCATGACTGCTCTCGCTCCCCAAAAGCGTCCTCAACTGATCCTATGGACTCATATGAAAAGGAGTCCTCACCCTGGTATACAGAAGGAATGCCCTCCTGTTCTACCTCCGCCATCTCATCTACATCGAACATGCCACCCATCCTCTCGATAAAGTGTCGATACAGTGTCTGGAGCCCAAACACATACTGGGATGCTACCTCTGCTGTACCCAGTATCCTCTGCCCACGCATGTTCTCGACATGCCGTGAGGGAAAAGTGATGCATGTCTCCCTCATGACCTGCTCCCCAAGCGTAGGCTCAGTGATGACTGATGCACCACCTCTGCAAAGGATCATCTCATCCCCCAACCTGTGGCTGTCAACTAGCACACCAACCCAGTGCCACTGCTGAGAATTCTCTCGCCTAGTGTACTGAGTGTCATCCAAATATCTGGGGTGAACCTCGCGTACCCTGCTGCTCACGCCCAAAGTGCCAAAGGTCAAAAACATAATCAGCTGTACCTGTGAGTGATGTCGAAGCGAGTCAGGTGTGTGAGTCCCCACAGATACCGCCAAGTATCGCTCCTTTGTCTCTCCATCGATCCTGGGTGAACTACTCCCAAAGGTAAGCCCGATGTCCTTGTCCATGAGTCTTCCTGGAAGCACTGCTCTAAGACCCTGCTGTGCAGCACCGTATGCCCTCGCATACCACTGATCATCCATATACTCCTCAACATGCCACTGCACACTGAGGCATACCTCGGTATACTGCTGGATACCATGTGCTACTGCTGTAGCACCCTGTACCATCTCGTGCCCTGACTGTGTCCAGGAATCAGTCACTCCCCGCGTGCTCTCAATGTGATGTAGGGCACTCCTACTCCACAATGCAGTCCCACACACTACGGTACACCACCATGTAGCTCCATGTCCACCAGTAGTCCACTGATCACTGCTAGAGGCTCCCACACATCCATGGATGTGATGTCCTAGAGTTGTGCCTCTATATATCGGACTACCACCAATCGGTATCGTCATGTCCACCATCGCATCACTATACCCGCCGACAAATGGATCATCACTACAAATCCTCCTCGAGGGGTCCGAGAAGTGAATCTCCCTATGGGTCAGTAGTGTTACCACCACTGCTCGGCTCCGCTGCGTCCTCTGTGCCCCACACAAAGGTGAAGAATCCTTGGCCCCATACAAGGCGCCATCTGGTGGCCTGCTAATGCCACTTCCTCCGACAAACTCCTGCCAAGGTATGTTGACCACCCCGTGATCCCGTGTACGAGTGTCATACCAAAACAACCTAGGGAGTCTGCCCATAAACTGGTTGGCCACTGGAGCTGACCCAAACTCCCCTAGCGCATGCACATGCTCTACTGCTTGGCCAACTGTACCCTCCAAGACACAGGCAACCAACCCGCCTAGGAAATGATAGGTGATCCCACCTGGATCCCAATGCCAATCTGGGGTTCCTATAATCCCCATGCATAGAAACTCCTGCTGAGCTACACTCGGATCCATCACCATCTCCATAGCCCGCTCCACCGAGTACCAACTCAAAATCTCTCTCCATCCAACCTCAACATGTGGATGCTATACCCTGCGCAACTCTGATCGTCTCATACCGCTATCCAAGTCAACATATGAGATCTGACTAGGTGGCTCTGCCTCTCTCTCTCCAATGGGAAGAGATGACCCAACAACACTGCTAGTCCCATCCATGCATGCCTGAAGGGGAATGATCTGACGCTCCAACGTGCCCTCTGATTGTACCATCAAGGAATCTAGTCGTTCCCCAATGCGGACCAACTTGGCCGCCGACTTGGCACAAGTCACTCTCATACCCTCCAGCTCCTGGTCCTGCAACAAAATGGCCTCCCGTACTGACGTGGCCTTCCCTCTCAAAACTCGAAGGTCCGTCCGAAGCCGATGATACCGCTGTCTGCGACGATCATCCAATACCCCTGTACCTGCTAGTGCCTCATCGAAGGTGGATATATCTCCTGACGCCTCACCCATCTGTCGTGTGCTGCTACCACCTGAAGACTCGGACACGACTCTGGTCATCACCTCAATGGATGGCTCTGCTGAGGTAGGCTCTACCTTCTCCACTACCACATCAACCGACATGGCCAAGGAGGTCTCCAATGAGGGGGAATCTTGTGTCACACTAGGTGTAACCTCAGACTCCCTGCAATCCTGTGTGCCCTCATCCTCCAAGTGCAATGTTGCCACCTTAATGGCCTCCGACTGCGACATCTGGTTAAGCTGGAAATAGATGTCCAACCTTTCTACCCAAGACTTTTCCGAACTGTTTGATGAGCCATCAAACGTGGGCAAATGAAATCTGCTAGCTGCGCGGTGGTCGTCATGATGATGTCTGTGTCCCCTGTGATGATCACGGGGTCTACCATCACGCCGGAGCTGAACATAATCTCTAAATGAGATAAGATCTCTGATCGCCGGCCCACGTGCCAGGTACTCTGCAATGTAGGCGTCCATCTGGTCAGGGTCAGTCTCCGGCTCCCGCTGTGCTCCTGCCCCTATGTCTTCATCCAGAAAAGTGGGCATGGTAGGACGTGTGGGTGTATGTGATGCCATATGCTGAGTGGCATCATGCTCCGGCAAATGGTGGGATGTGCCTAATCCCTCACCAATCTGAAAACCCCTTGGGGTTTCCCGCTGCCTAACCTCTAGCGCAGTGAGTCTCTGTGACACATCTTGCATGTGTTGGAGGAGCGCCTCTCTAAATCTCCTCTCATCATCATCACCTGCCATCGGCTCTTTCTGCTATGTGTCTACAGGCTCCTCAGAAACTGCACGGCTGCTGCAAAACCATACTGTTGCTTAACTTCGACCTCCGATTTACCCACTGAAAACTACTCAGAAAATTCCAGGAATTTGGGAAGGTGATCCTTGCCCAAAACCCAGAAAAACCCAGAAAACGTTTCTTCTAATTCCAACCTTCAAAATTTGACCCTTTATATTTTGGCTCTTTTTCCAATTTCGTTTTTGGTACTGCAACTACTATTGCTCTCCAAAATTCCAGCAAACCTCTGTATGATCTCTTTCCCAATGTCATAGACCACAGGCTGAGCCAGAATTATGCTCTGATACCACTGTAATATCCCGAAAGGGAAATAGACAGCAATACAAGCATACGACAATATAGGAAATGCCGAAAATAGAACATAAAGCAAATACACATAAAAATGCCGGAAATGCTAAGCCATTTTATTAATCTGAGAATATAATGAGATACAATGGATAATCAAAATAAATGCACCTATCCTTGCTCAAGGCAAGTGAAGAACCCTCTCAGAAAAACAGGAAATGGCTGCTACAAGAAACTGCATCCCAGCTGCTGGAAGAAACTGCCGTAAACTGCTGCTGCTGGAATGAACGGAAGCTAGGGGCTGATCCCTTTGCCGGAATGAGCTGAAAATCGGCAGATCACCTGAACTCACCACCCCGGGAAAAACCCAGAAACCATATACAAAACGGACCACCTCCGAAAATCACCCCGAGAAACCCTCCTCCTAGAAAAACGTTGTCCCTCCAGGACCAGCGCAGACACCAACTGAAATAGACTGAAATGGGGCCACAACTCCTCAGGAAACTCACCAAATGATAAACGTTGAACCTCCACACCAGAATAGGCCTGAATCTCCTGCAGAAATCTCTACCATTGAACAACTCCAACTCAAACTGCGTCCTCCCTCCAAGGACTGCGCAGTCACCCAATGAAGCTCAGCTCCTCAGCAAAACTCCCAACAAAACACCTGCAAATCTCCTGCTAAAGACTGAAGAAAAACCTTGCCCGAGCAGGCACTCGAAGTCCCCCAGGGCCAAGGGTGAGATCTCCGACCGGAGACACTCAGTTGCACTAAACAGTGCTGCAGACCGACTAAACAGCCAGCGTGCTCAAGTAGACAGAAGTCTAGCTCAAAATCATCAACAATATCAATCATGCCCAAATGAGATAGCTCTCCCTCCTTTTATAACGCTGGCCCTCCTCAAAACCCTACGTGGTCCCTCTCTCTCCCACGTGCTCCTCATGGGCCTGCGCAGAAGCTTCTATAGGCTACGTGAGCCTCCCCTCATACGTGGTGTGGACCCCCAAGGCTCCCCCTCAAGTTATAACGTTGCATCTACTAGGGAAACACTTTATTTTATTTAAGTGAGTTAGCCCCCCCTTTTCTCACTTTTATTTATTAATTAACTATAGGCAGCAAAACTATACAAAAATCAAATATTCCAATTAGCGGTGCTAATTAGGAATATTACATTGAGACATGCTCATAGAAGTACCTCAAACCTTCTTTTTGTTATAGCCTTAATGTTTTTCTCTTTTAGTCATCTTGAGGAATTCTTGACTGCTCCTTAGGCCGACTAAAACTTGTTTTTGTTTCATGAATGGTTAGTATGCTAGCTTATAAGTATGATTCATGGTATGCCCTGCTTATTTAAAGTTTTCAAAAATCTATCTTGAAGCTTTTCCATGAAATATTGATTGATTAGGTTAAGACAAAGAGGTCTCGTTCGATCTTGCCCTTTGCCCATGCTTACCAACTTATTTCAAAGTTCCCAATAACTTGATATATGTTGTTTAGGAGTTCCCTCTCCATAAATTGAGTTGTTTGTCTATCTTATGTGTTTTCCCAAAAGCTGAAGGTGAATTTCTAAAGTTAGAAGTTCTAATGCTTCTATGTTTCACCGGAATGTTCATCTTACATGTTTATCAGTTTGAGTATTGTACATAGAGATTAATGGTTTGCCCTACCTCATGAGTTATTTCTTCGGAATATATATGTTTAAGACCTCTTAGTTTTTTCTCAAACTTAATGTTCATTACACCTCATACATCACCTAAAGGATCCATTAACCTTGCTAAATCGGCCCTGCAATACACTCTGTTTCATCATTTAGACACCCTTGACTTCATCTGACCCCATAGCCCTATTGATTTGATAACCTCTCATTCCACCTATCCTACTTGATCATCTTATCCCAACCCAAAACAAACAAACAAAACTACACTTAACAACTAGCCTAAAATCAATCATCCAAAGCGAACAAGTTCACATCCTTCGCATAATAGAGAGAGTCCTCTCTGAGTCCAGGAAGGCTAGGTCCTAGGACTCCAAACACTGGTCTGATGTTACCCTGTCATTTGGTTTACCAATCTACCAAATTACGAGACTCCAACAGGTTAATCCTAGTCCAAATCCTGAAAAGGTTCTCAGAGTCTGATTACACAAGCTCTCTTTTCGCACACCTCTTGTCAATCTCGGCCAGGAAGCCCTCTCTGATATCCACTCTCATTTTTTTGATCCCGTTTGCCCCGTGTAACTTTACTAACATTCGAGGTTATCCTAATGATTACCCTAAACATGGCATGGAAAGGTTACCTAGTTTTCAGGGAAATAATGTGGTTAGTGTCAAAGATCATTTGTTTGCTTTCGCTAATTGGTGGAATAAATTTGTGGTTTTAAATAACAATTTCGATGATGTAAAGATGAAGCTCTTTATTCTTACTTTTGAGCAAGATGCTATGGAATGGTTTACTGAAAAAAACTGTTAATCCATTCAATACCTTTGAATCAATTATAGTTGCCTTTAAGGATAAGTTTGGTGATAAAAGGGAAGATAGGCATTTGGTAAAAGATATCAGTACCATAAAAAAGAAAGCGAATGAAATGATTGAAGAATTTAACAGGAAATTTAATGGTATCCTTAGGGAAATATCTCAAACTCATAAGCCTCCTGATGGATCTCTTCTGAATTTTTACATTGATGCTTTTAATTTCGATACTTCATATGAGCTAAGGCATGCTAAAACTGTTGATTATAAGGCCTGCCAGTCTTTAGCTGAAGAACTTGAAAATGACAAAAGGGCATCAGGGAAGTATGAAATTCCTAGTTTTGATAGGGCTTCGACTAAATTGAAAGCGCCTAAAGGTAAAGAGCCTCTAGAAGATGATGACGACCCTATGAAAAATTTAATGCAAAATCTTGAAAGCATGGAGCTTAACCAAGCAAAATTAATCTCTAACCATGCTAAGGAAATAAGCACTTTGCAGTCTAGGTTGGTCCAAATGGAAAGGGCTCAAGCGCAAAATTCCCAACCTAGGAATCATAATAATAATCGAGGTAATAATACTTGGCAGAAAAAAGTTCAGCCTAGTGAGCAGAGACCTCCTAATCCGCTTGAATCTATTAATTTGGTTGATGAAGCTCTACCTTATTGTAGGGCTTGTGATGCTCTTCATGAGAAGGCTACTTGTCCCACTGTTAAAAGAATCATGAATCGTGGAATGTTTGGGGCAAGTAATCAGATAAATGTTGTTGGTAAGGAGTTTTCTTTGTCTATGGAAGATTGGATGGAAGTTAAAGAAAATAGTCAAGATGTTAGGCCTTTTACATCTTCGCATAGTATCAATAATTTTGATCATGAGAAGGATTTGATGATGGAATTATTTGGTGAAAAGCCTTCTCGTGATCAAGTTTTGGAAATTGTTAAGGACAAAGGATTAACTTATCAAAGAAGGGATAAAGAGCAAGGTAATAATCAAACTCCCCCTCGAATTTTTAATCCTAGTCCTGGTTTGAACATTGACTTGGGCGCATGGTTGAATAATGCTAAGATCTCGGTGCCTGTCACTGAGATGTTAAAGCTTCCCACTCAGAGGGCTAAGTTTTTAGATGTTCTAGGAGCTTCGCATGTAATGTTACTCAAGATAAGACTCCTAAAGTTTCTTATCAAGATGCCCCTATATATCTGCAAAAAATGGAGTCAGATAACAAGGAACATCAACTATTTTTTGTTACTTTGATGGTTAATGGTTATAAATTGAATAATTGTATGCTAGATTCTGGTAATTCAGCTTGTGTCATGACCAAGAGGGTCATGGAGCAGCTTAATTTAAGAGTTTCTAGACCATACTACAACATATGTGCCATGGATTCTAAGAAAATTGAAGTTCATGGGTTAATCAAGGATTTGCAAGTTCATTTATCAGTTTACCCTGACATAATGATTGTTATGGACATAGTTATAGTTGATGTTCCGGATGCTTGGGGTATGTTGTTATCTAGAAAGTGGGCCTCTGATCTAGGAGGAAGTATTCAGATGAACTGGTCTTATGCTATGATTCCTTCCCCTAAAGGTGAAGGGTTTGTGAAGCTAAATAGAGAGCCTAGAAGAAGATTCCGTGTAGAAGATCCTAAGAGACCTCATAATGCTAATTTCATAGTTGCTTTAGATGACAACGTTGATGAAAAGTTTGAGGACCTAAGGGATCAAGTTTGGTACATGTATTTTGATGGTGTAGCATCTTGGTATGGTAAGGGTGCTGGAATTGTATTGAAGTCTCCCCTTGGTCATATTTTTAAGTTTTCATATAGACTTGAGTTCGATGCAAGCAACAATGTGGCTGGATATGAAGCCTTGTTTTTGGGTTTTGAGTTGGCAAAAGCTTTAAGAATTAAGTTTCTTAGTATCAAGGGAGACTTTTATTTGGTTATCATGCAAGTTAAGAATAAATTTACATGTAAAAATCAGAGGTTAAGGAATTATCGAAATGTCGTGTGGGATGTCATGGAATACTTTGATGCCATTAACCTTGAAGCTATCCCAAGAGAAAAGAATAGCTTGGTGGATGAGCTTGTTGTGGCCGCTTCTACCTTACAATTATCTGATGAATTAATTAAGGATAAGATAAAAATGGAAATTATTTTCAGACCTTCAATCCCAGATAATTCAGAGCATTGGCAAGTTTTTAATGATGAAAAGTAGGTCATTCGTTTTCTTAATAATTTGGATGAGTTTGAAAATTTTCGGATAATTTCTAGGGAGGATGGATCTGATGATCATGATGATATTATAAATCCTACTCCTAGGAATATTGTTGCTTTAGAGCAGCACTTTGATCGGCATGATGCCACAAAGATGAAAGAGGAAAATAAAATGGATCCGGGTGAATTCATTGAAGTAAATATTGGTGCCTCTGAGGACCCTAAGATTGTTAAAATTGGTAAAGTTACTAATGAAGCAGAAAGGAAAAAGTTGACCAATTTACTTCATGAATATAGGGATGTTTTAGCATTTTCGTATGATGAGTTAAAAGGATATAGGGAAGATGGCATGCAACACATTATCCCTTTGAAAGATGAGAATGCTAAACCTTTTCGTCAAAAGCTTAGGCAAATAAATCCTAAGTTAGCCCCTTTGGTTCAGAAAGAGCTTTCAAAAATGCTCGCAGCTGGAATCATTGCTCAAACTAGACATTCAACATGGTGTTCCAACCTAGTGATTGTTAGGAAGAAAAATGGTACCATTAGACTTTGTGTCGATTTTAGAAACCTTAATCTAGCATGTAAAAAGGATAATTACCCCTTGCCCAACATGGAGACTATGTTGCAAAGAGTAACGGGTTTAGGAATGATGTCACTGCCAGATGGTTTTTCTAGATATAATCAAGTTTGGGTTAAGAAGGAAGATCGTCACAAAACTACATTCACCACACCATGGGGTACTTTCGAATACATTAGAATGCCTTTTGGGTTAACTAATGCTGGGGCTACTTTTCAAAGGGCTATGGATTATGCTTTTAAAGGTTTAATTGGTAAAATTATTGAAATTTATCAGGATGATCTTACTGTTTTTTCTAAAGATGGTATTAGTCAAATAGGTCATCTTAAGCAAGTTTTTGATAAGCGTAGAGAATTTGGGATTTCCTTGAATCCAACTAAATCTATTTTTGGAGTAACTGAAGGGAAATTACTTGGTCACATCATCTCCAAAGATGTGATCAAGATTGATCCTGAAAGAGTTGAGGCAATCGAAAAGATTCCTCTCCCTCATAATCTTAAATCCCTTCAGTCTTTTCTAGGAAAAACTAATTTTCTTAGAAGATTTATTCCAAATTACACAAAAATAGCTAAGCCTATTCAAAGTCTTCTGAAAAAGATGTAAAATTTTCATGGAAAGAAGATGGAAAAAGGGCTTTTCAGGGAATTAAGGGTGCTATTGCCAAGGCTCCTGTTTTGGCAAGTCCTGATTATTCAAAGGATTTCATGATTTTCTCTTTTGCTTCTGAAGATACCATTGCTGGTGTCTTATTACAAAAGAATAAGGAAGGTCACGAACAACCTATTGCTTTCATGAGTAGAGCGCTTCAAAATTCTGAATTAAATTATAGTACTATGGAAAAGCAAGCATATGCCTTGGTTAAGTCTCTTAAGCATTTTAGGACTTATGTGGGTTATTCTAAAATCATTCCTTTCGTCCTGCATTCCGCGATTAAAGATATCTTAACTCAAACTGATTGCTTAGGGACTCGTGCTAGGTGGGTGACTAAAATTCAAGAGTATGATTTAGAGATTAGGCCCACCAAGTTAGTCAAAGGTCAAGGCTTGGCTGAAATGATGACTGAAGGTAATGAGAAAGTGCTTGGTTTGATTTGTCTCAATGAGGCATCTTCGCCTGAGCTGCAAAGGTTAGGAGAGCATGAATGGTATAAGGAAATTATTTATTATTTGTTAAATCTTACATGTCCTAACCATTTAGTTTCTCATAGAAGAAGGGCTCTTAGATTAAAAGCCACTAAGTATTGCTTCATGAAGGACAGCCTTGGATGAAGATATCCTGAGGGGATAATACTTAGGTGTGTTGATGAGGTTGAGTCCAAGAAGTTAATTTCTGAGTTTCATTCAAGATTTTGTGGTGGTCATTATGGTGCTAGAACTACCGCCCACAAAATTCTGAGAGTTGGTTATTATTGGCCTTCGATTTTTTCAGATGTGCATAAATTTGTCAGAAGTTGCCAAGCCTATCAACTTTTCATGGGGAAGAAGAAGCCAGCTGCCCTGCCCCTACAACCTGTGGTTGTTGAGGCACCTTTTCAACATTGGGGTCTGGATTTCATCGGGAAATTCCATGAAAATTCTAGCAATGGCTACTCCTGGATCTTAACTGCCACTGATTATTTTACAAAATGGGTTGAAGCCATTCCTGTTAAGAATGCCAATGAAAAGGTCATTATGGACTTTATTGAAAATCAAATCATTACTAGATTTGGTGTTCCTGCCAAGATCACTACCGACAATGCCAAGGCTTTTAGTTCATTTGAATTTTCATCTTTTTGTTTTAAGTATGGCATTAAATTATCTCATTCATCTAACTACTATCCTCAGGGTAATGGCTTAGCTGAGTCAAGTAATAAAAATCTTATAACCATTATCAAGAAGATAGTAGGAGATAATAAGCGATCTTGGGACAGTGAAATCAAGTATGCTTTGTGGGCAGATAGAATTACTAAAAAGAAAGCTATTGGTAAAAGTCCTTTTGAATTAGTTTATGGCATGGATGTAACTTTCCCTGTGCACCATAAATTACCAGCTTACCAACTCCTTCAACATTTTTCCACTAATAAAGATGTTGTTCAAAATAGAATTGATCAAAAAGTGAAGTTGGATGAAACTCGTAGGAAAGCTTTAGATAATATGTGTAAGAATCAATCTAATATTAAGAAAAGATTTGATAAATCATCTCGATCTAGATCTTTGCAGGTTGGAGACATGGTATTACTTCGGGATCGAAAGAATGAAAAGCCCAGAAAACACAAGAAATTTGACAATTTGTGGCAGGGACCTTATATTATCAGAGGCATTGATGGACCAAACTCATTCCACTTGAGCACGTTGGAAGTCAAACCACTTCACTTACCTGCGAATGGCCAACTGCTCAAGTTGTTCTTCAGAGATGACATCTGATGCCATTGGGCATCCTTTGTATTGTATTTCTAACCTTAATCCTTGTCCCTTTAGTTTTATTTTGTAGTCAAATTATATTTACTTTTCATGTTAAGTAGAATAATAAATGATAGAAGAGCTTCTACTTTTCATGTGCTTAATGTTATATGATGATATTTGGATGGACGCTACTTATTAATTTTTTGTGTTACATGGATGCAGATTCTGGATTTTCACGTTCCTTCAATGAAGCAACGTGTCCCCAAGAAGAGCCAGATGTTGACCACTCTGTGAAGTACACCCCCATTTTTGCAAATGGGATTCATCATGTTCGAGGTGTTCACGCAATTCAGATTTGATCGACAGTCGACAGTTTTATAAATGATGTAAACCCATTCTGCATGTTTATGATGTAAATGATCTAAGTAAGACCACCTTGTATGTAACAACCTAGGTAAACCTCATATTTTGGTGATGATTTCTATCCTAGGAGGTTTTTTGTCTCGCTGATTCATTTGTGTTTCTCGACACAAGTGATCGGCAGAGTTTTCCCCTCCAACCTCAACCCAAAGCTAGGGTGGATTTTGTCATCAAGATGCTAAGTGAGTCCAAGTGTTTTCTATCGAGTCTTTGTAAAAGTAGTTTGGGAATAATCCTAGCTAATTGGCTAGATTTTTTATTACAAGTTACTTGGTCTACTAGATCATGTTTTGAATCGCAAAATTGAATAGCTATTTGAGGGTCTATCACGAATGGGTATCCCCTTTTATGTGTCTAAATGTATTTATCTTATGTAAAGAGGGTTGGAAAAATAATTAAATCACCTCTCAGTCAAATAATTAAATTTTCTAGCCAAATTAAATTAAAAATCCTAAGCCAGAAATTTAATTAATTTTAAGTCCTATGTGATTTAAAATTCTTCAAAGGCAAAATTCGTGGGTCCTAAAAAAATAAATTTTTAAAAGTCTCAGGCCAAGGAAATATTGAGATTTTCAAGAAATTTTGGACCCTTGGGCCTTGGTGGTTAAGTCAAAGTCAAAATTTTGAGGTAATTAACTCAAAAATATTATTTTTGAATTAATTAAAATGGAATTAAATGATAAATTTGAATTTCCTCAAAATTATAATTTCGATGGTCCAGATTAAAAGATAATTAAATCTTTTTCGACGATCGAGATTATTTTGACAACGATCAACCGAACTAGCCGTTGGAGATTTTATCTTATAAATTAGAGGTCTTTGTATGTCATTTGCACCCGATCTTTGAATCGTGCACTTGTTCTCAGAAGCTCTTGTAATTTTTGTTGATCAATAAACAGAAAGACTTTGGGGTTACAGACTTTGGTGTTCCTTCTCCAAATCTATGTGGTGATATTGTCTCTAAACTCTACTACTTTTATTGGCATTTTGATGGTTGATGCCCTTTATGAATTGATCTGCATACAGGTATCTTGTGTAGTTTTCTGGGTTTTCTTAAATTGCATTTTGAGAAGAATCAAGACAACAACGGAAGAAATTATACTCCAAGGAGACTTGCATATGGTGTCAAGAATACAAAAGGCAATGAATATCATCAAAGAATCCCAAGGCAAAAAGACTTCAAAAGTACTTCAAGGAACTCTTCATCTCCCAGGTACCAAAGTATATTTCTTGGATGTTGCTATTCTTGTACAAACTTTGGGCATGTGGCAATAGATTGTAGGGCATATCACAAAGACAAATATAATAGCCCCCGTCAATCTCCTCGAAGCAATTTTGCAAGAAGAAGTCATGATTTCTTTTTCATGAACAAGATAGAGTGCTTCAATTGACATAACATTGGACATATGGCACGTGATTGTAACTTGACTTGGGCCCCTGCACAAGCTAGAACCATGCCAGAGAAGAAAGTTATACAAGTATGGAGAAGGAAACAAGTTGAATCTGGAAGTCTCTTGAACACTCCAGCCAACAAGCCATGTTGTTGATTTGATGAAGACATCCTTGATATTCCAAATGGTTGATGATGAGATTCTGGTTAAAGAGAAGACCATGCATACTGTTAGGAGGAGCCTATGATTCTTAAGAATTTTTGCAGAAGTTATCCGTGATTGGGCCTTATGAAATCCTTGATGAGTCACAGATGGACAATCATTTTTTGATAGATCATCTCTCTGGAGCAACTCCATTGAAAGAACATAATCCCTTACTCATTCATTGGACCATTGTTGAAGATGTCTCCCACTTGATCACAAGGCAAACAATCTTTCTTAAAAAACTAAAGGAGTTTATGGAGACAAGGGGCGGGGTTGATTCATCCCATGAAGAAATGCAATCTATCATGGACCACATTGCCAAAAGGAAGAGCACCATGTCAAGGGGAGCAACATACTTATGAAGAATTATTATTGATGAAGAAAAGCAGCGTGATAAGGGGAGTACTTGGGCACCCCGTTGCCATTGATGTCAAAGGGGGAGAGAATATTCGAAGGGCAAGAATATTGCCATCAATGACAAAGGGGGAGATTGTTAAACAAGGTTGTTATTGATGTCAATATGACATTAACCGAGATGTCAATATTCTTGAGATGTCTGGTTCAAGATGATGATGTCATGCCATCAATGAAGATGTCAAATCATGAAGAAGTCAAACCACTAATGAAAGAAGCCCTAGGAAGTCTTTGATCTCATGTTGGATGCACTTGATGATCTAGATATTAACCCTTGATGTTATGTGATGATGTCATACACTTTGATACTTGATGATGACATATGATGATCATGGTTGGAGATCATTTGAGGGTTGGAAAAGTATTTTTGGAGTTCTCCTAATAATGCTGCACTATAACATATCACTGAACCATTATGTGATGACACGGGTGATGCACTCATTGTTGGACATTATCATGATGACATGGATGTCCTACATGTTCCTATTATGATGAAGAAGCCAAATAATGGAGAAGACAAACAATGGAGAAGCCAAACAAAGAAGCCATACTGTACTAATCATTTTCTGCACTAAATAATTCAAGGGAAGTCACAAAGAAAAATGTTTTTCACCACCTTAGAGGCAACCTTTCAAAATGGATCCTATACCATCTTGTAGAGTATATTTTACCCTTTCTAACGAGCCCTTACTTGCCCTGAAACTCCAAACAGTTTGGGAGATATTGATTTTTTAAGTTAAGAAAATTAACTCTGACATTGAGCTGACCTAAGCCGATTTGTGTAGGCTTGACATGTCGTCCAAGAGACGTGTCTCTTCGTCAAATGTCAAACTAGTATAAATAGAAATCTGTACTCTTCATTTTATTCATTATTTAGGTCAATATTTCAGAGAAGAATCACAGAAGGTGAACTAAGGCCGAGAAGGACAGTTAAGGATATATTTGGGCAAATATATTTATACGTTTTTCAAACTTGGACTTGCTGATCTAGAATTGAAATAATATATGTGAAAGCTCAAAGCCCTGTTCATGCTTGTTTGAGACAGTGCTTAAAGGTCTGTTCTGAGCCTTATTTAGGAACAAAAAAATTCAGATCTGTAGTAGAACTTCAGAACTGAGACCTGTGGAAAATAATATAATCTGTTATGACAGACTTATTATGGCATATTTGAACCAGTGTGGAAAAAGTCGGCAAAAAATCCCGACTTTTTGAAAAAATCCCGAATTTTTCCCGAAGCAGAGTTTTTTATGACTTTTTCATCCCTGAAAAAGTCGCAATTTTATCCTCGAAGTCCCGACTTTTTGCCGACTTTTTCGAAAAAATCATGAGTGAGGTAGTTTCTTTAATAATTTTTTAATTATTTTTGAAAAAATCAGGATTTTTTCCAAAAATGACTATTTTTGTATTTTTTTAGCTTTGCCGACTTTTTGCCGACTTTTTCAAAAAACTCCCAACTTTATCGAGTTTTTCAACTTTTGGACCCTTGCCGATTTAATCCCGACTTCGAATTTTTCCACATTGATTTGAACACATTTCAGGGTCTAATTTTATTTTTGGAGCAGGTTGCAATATTCTTGGGAGCAGTCCTTAAGCACACACAGTTACATCTTGGATCAGCTATGAAGTGAATTTAGGAGCAAACTGTGGTGACTCTTCAAAACAGATATTGGAGACATTGAAGCAGATTTTTGGAAGGGTTCTTGGAGCAGTTTGTAGTGGCCTTAGTATTTCACACCTCTGCATCTGAGGCCCAGTACCCTTGAGCAGCAACACTTTTAGATTTGGTTTGGTATCTTTTAGAAGATTACTCCTAGCTTGAGAGTTCTTTTTGGACTGTGGGAAAGTGGACCTGTAGTTATATTGGCTTAGACCTTTGCTTGTGAACAAAAGTGTGCCTGTGACACTTGGGTTAAAGACCTTGTAGCATTTGGATAAAACACATTTCAGAAATCTGACCTCACTCTTTTAAAGCAGTAGACCTATTGACTTGTACAGTAATTTTAGTCCTCTCTTGTGCACAGAATTGGGTAAATTGAAATATAGCCTTTAGATATGCTTTGGGGAAGACTTAAAGGAGCTACCAACCTTTGTAGAAAACTTGTTTAAAGCAGACTTTGGAAAAGGCCTATTTTGGAAAACATCAAGCCAAGCACAGTGGAGACATTGAATTGTTGAGCATTGAAGCCTACAATTATAGGAGCCTTTGTGAAGCAGTCTTTGAGATTGATCTATTGAAGACTTGAAGAAGCAAATTTTGGACGCATTCTTAGAGACCGAATGTATTGCAAAAGCCCTCATGGAGTAACCTTGGAAGAAATTGTTTGGGTGCAATGGAGATCACTGGTGACACCTTCTAAGAAGAAAAAGTTGTCATTGATGATGTGACGTGGAGACTAAGTGTGACAGGACTCGTTGAAGAAGACTTTGGGAGCCGTGAAGAATAAACAAACATATCTTGATGAAATGAAGCAGGAGGTTGGAGCCTCATAGAGACAAGGTTGGTGCCTTGGAAGATAGGGTTGAAGCCCTAGAGGATTGGAGTCCTCAAGAAACCAGGTCGGAGTCTGTACTAGAGATAGGGTTGGAGCCCTAGAGGTTGGTGCCTCAAATTGACAAGGTTGGAGCCTTGGAAAGACCAAGTCAGTGCTTGGCACAATACAGGTTGGAGCCTGGAAAATTGGAGTCTTCATCTAGGGTTGGAGCCCTATATCATTATTGCACTTTACTTATTGTAAAGAAGAAATTAATAAAAGTATCTATTCCATCATTGTTCATTTTGTTTTCTCAATATTAATGATCTAACTGGTAAAATTAACAATTCAAAAGAAATACCGATTCACCCCCCTCTCAGTATTTCCAACACCCTCTTAGCGAGGAAAGTGTTCCAACAATATGCCTGCTGCATGTTGCTCTACTTTTGAAGCACCCTCCGCGCTACTGATCTCTGGACGCTGCCCCTTATCTGCTACGTTGCTGTCTCTTGTACTGTTTCCTTTGACACTGTGTAAATTTTTGTAGATGTTCTACGCTTGATGCAACTTTACTTTTATCCCCAATATCAGAGAGCAATCACATATACAAGAAAGTAAAATGTTGATAGAACATACCAGTAGATCGACAGAAGACAAGCCAAAAATTACACTTAACTTGATCAACAAAATATATGTGTTGTGGTGCATTACGACGGTCAACAGGATGCTTCAACCAGCAAAGTCTCAATACGGTCAGCCAACCAGAAGTGTCACACAACCCTCTCGGACAGCTATATCAATCAACCCAAAGTCAACGAAAGTCAACGATGTCCCAGTCAACGGTCAACGCAAAACTGTAGCAACAAAAAGTCAACACATCCCAGTCAAAGTCAACGGTCAACCTCGATTTTTGTGCCAATAAATGCAAACTTGAGAAATCGAAATTTTGACCAAGTTTGGGGTCAGTTTGACCAAGCGTTGACCAAAGTCAAAACTAGTCAAATCTGCGCTGAAACCCTAGGTCAAAACATAAATGTCTTTGCTGCAATTTTCCCACGTGTGGAGAAGAAGAGGCTCCAAGTGATGATCGAACCAATCAGATGCAGAGAGAGAACGTGTGATGATGTGATGCGTGAAAATGACCTCCAATATTGACCTATATATATCCATTAGTGAGGGTGTCTGACACATCTGTTGGGGCTTCAAGCCTACATTTCAATTATGGCCGACCTTGCACATAAGTGGATTTAATTCAAAATAAATGTTCTGCTCACCGGATCAAGATGATCTTTAGATCGATCTTGCACCTCTCCGAAAGAGGAATCCAATAAAAATATTGGCATCTTCATTTGAGCATCACAACATGGAGTTTGGACCTAGTTGTCCAAAATTAACACTCCCCTCAACTAGGAGAACTCCATCCACCCGTGCCATCCAAACATCAAGGCCATCCCGCCGTAACTTGCTTTGTTGGCTTCTTTATTTCAGAACAAAAGGGTGAGTCACAAAGACATCACTCTCGACTGAGAAATTCAGCGCAGAGGTCCGAAACCTGTATAGGACTCAAAAGAGTCATATACCAACCCGAAGTTGGTTTACCTGACCCGAAGTCAGTTGGAGGTCCGAAACCTCACTAAACTTGATCCTAGATCAAGTGGTTGGACACGTGCCATCCTAGACATAGAGAGTACGACAATCTCCGATGCGTCCATCGGTCTTTGCTACTGGTCTCTAGCTTTTCCCACCTCATTGGCCAAATGAGAGGTACTTCCCATGAGTCAGGGACTCAATGGGTAGGATGCATACAGGGCACAGATCAAGAGAGGTGAACCAACTCAACATCATAACGGTGGGGCAGAAGCACACCAACAAGGTTCGGCAAGCCCATCCCTGTGGTTGCTTATAGCTCCGAGAAGCTATCCCCAAAGGCCCCCCAGAGCTCCAAGAGCTCATCGTCCAATAGGACCCTCAGCATACGGTCGTTCCAAAATACCATGATTCTCACGGAAGGTTAGGAACTTGACCTTCCCCAAGGGCTTTGTCAAAATATCCACGACCTACTCATCAGTTCCTATATGATCGAGCCTTACGGCGCCTCGCTATACCATATTTCGGATAAAGTGGTACCTGATATCAATATGCTTGGATCGATCGTGGAACACGGGATTCTCGGACAACCGAATCCCACTCAGGTTATCACAGAGTATCACGGTGGTATCTAGCACATGCCCAAACAACTCACTGAAGAGCTTTCACAACCAAACTACTTCACAACAGGCCATACTCGCTGCAATGTATTCGGCCTCCGCGGTGCTCAAAGCCATCGACTTCTGCTTCCTGCTCATCCATGATATCGAAGCAGAACCAATTGTGAAGCAGCATCTAAAGGTGCTCCTGTAATCCACCACACTGTTAGCCCAATCGGCATCAGTATATCCATGGAGTGTCACACTCCCGGCAGTGTATCTCAGCCCATGGTTTATCGTGCCCTGAAGATATCTCAACAGATTCTTGGCACCAACCTAGTGAATGTGATGAGGTTCAACCATATGTTGACTCAAAGTGTTCACTACAAAACATACGTCCGAACGGGTGTTCACTAAGAACATCAGGGCCCCCGGCCCCTACGAGTTGACGATACTCAATAGGATTTGCTAGCACGAGCCCAGCAACACTGCCACTCAACTTCATAAAGTTGAGCTCCATCGGTGTTGACACGGACTTACAGTCCACCATTCCAAATCTTTCCAGAAGCTTCACAATCTATTTTCCTTGAGAAAGGAAAATCTCGCCAGGTCTCTCCCAGACCTTCAGGCCTAGGAAGTAATGCATCAGTCCTAGGTCCTTCATCTGGAACTCAGCACTAAGCTCCCTCTTACACTGATGAATGAGAGGGTCAACACCTATCAGGAAGAGGTCGTCCACATACAACACCAGAATGAGAGGCTTTTCTCTATCAACCTTGAAGTAAAGGTTTGGATTAGCATTACTACGAGTGAAGCCCAACTTCATCAGGTAGCTATCTATCCTCTCGTACCAAGCTCTCGGTGCTTGCTTCAACCCATAGAGGGCTTTCTTCAACCTGCAAACATGGGTGTCCCGATCCTGGACTTCGAACCCCAGAGGTTGCTCCACATACACCTCTTCCTTTATCACACCATGCAAAAATGTGGACTTCACATCCCTCTGATTAAGATTCCATCCTTGCGTAGCAGCAAGGGCTATGATAGATCGAATGGAGGTATATCAGGCCACAGGTGCAAATATGTCATCATAGTCTACACCTTCCTTTTGAGAGAAGCCACAGGCAACGAATCTTGCCTTGAACTTTTCAGCACTACCATCAAATCCATGCTTGATCTTATAGAGCCATTTCGAGGTGACAACTGCTTTGTCCTCCGGTCTTGGAACCACATCCCAGACATCATTCTACATAATGGACTCATATTCTTCGTGCATAGCATCCTTCCAGACTTGATGCTTTACGGCTTCCTCAAAGGATCCAGGCTCAGTTTGTACGATTGTACTCATGGCTGCTAGATACCCTTGGTATCTATTCGGCTTCTTGCTTTCACGGAATGTTCCCCTTGGGGCCATATGTCTCTCGGCATCCTCAAGGGTGTCCCTGAGCCATGAGGGTCTTTTCCTCATTGAAGGAGGTGGATCAATAGGGTCCATTGGTCCTTCAACATCGGACATCATCTCATCCTTCGGTTCTTCTTGATTACCAGGCCTTGCTTCATGATCTTCCCTAGATCTCGGAAGATAGATTACTTTCCCCAGGGAAGCATCTTCGTCAAAGGTAACATCGTGGCATATCTCCACTTCCCTTTGACCAAGCACATACTCTATAGGCCTTCGAAGTTTCGCTATAGCCCACAAACATTCGCTTCTTCCCAGAAGCATCCAGCTTGCTCCTCTTCTCCTTCGATACATGAAAATAAACAGGACATCCAAAAACTCTAAAATGTGAGATGTCAGGTTTCTTACCAGAGAAAACCTCTTAGGGATTTTTGAAGTCCAGAGCGGAATGCAGGCATCGGTTTTGTATGTACACAACAGTGTTCGCAGCTTCTCCCCACAGAAAATTCGGAAGACCTTGGTCACATAGCATGGTACGGGCAGCTTCCACAATGGTCCTATTCTTTCTTTCAGGAATGCCAATTTGCTCAGGAATATAGACAGTTGTGGTCTCCCTCTTGATGCCAGCGTCTCTGCAAAAGTTCTTCAACTCGTTCGTCTCATACTCAGTGCCATTATCGGTCCTCAATATCTTGATCTTCTTCCCTATTAGATTTTCCACCAAGGCTTTGAAGGTACGAAACCACATCAAAGCCTCATCCTTCTTCTTCAAGAAGTATATCTATGTCTTGTGAGAGAAGTCATCTATGAACGTCATATAATAAGAACATCCTCCCAAGGATGTCACGGGCATCATACTAGACAAATCAGAATGTATCAGTTGCAAGACATCAGATGCCTTTGTGACACTTGAGGGAAAAGGTCCCCATGTATGCTTTCCTATGGCACAGCCCTGACATACACATTCATGATCATTTATGAACTCGGGCATCCCTGTCACCACCTTCCTTGCTTCAGGAAGGGCTTTGTAGTGAAGGTGCCCAAACCTCCGGTGCCATAGTTCAGTCTGTCGAATAGTATCACATGTCATCGCTCCTAGTGGACTTCCTCCAACCTGGTAGAGTGTATCAACTCTAAACCCAATCGTGATAGCTTCCTTGAATCTCTTCTTCCAGATGTGCACCTTCCCATCAACGAATTCCATGTTGAAACCTTTGTCTTCCATGGCCGAAATAGACATAAGGTTCTTCTTCAAATCAGGTACATATAGTACATCTTGCAAGTGGAGGACTTGACCTTGAGACAATTGGAGGGTCACAGTCCCTATCCCTTTTACGGGATATGTGGCATTATCTCCAAGGATAATTTTCAGATTAACATCCTTCTCAACCATATCAGAAAGTGCTTCCTTGAACCCAGTGATGTGCCTTAAGGCACCACTATCTATCAACCAGACATCCATAGTGTCAAGTGGAGATGCAGCAAAGAGGGCAGATACAAGAATGAATTCATTTCTTTTATTATCAACAACATTAGATTCCTCATACCTGGAATTTCTCGACCATTTGAATGGTTTCCCATTTCCACCAGAGGAGCCTTCCTCTTTCCTTTGAACCTGTTGTTCCTTTGATTGCCATTCCTCCGGTTGTTGTTGTTATCATCATCAGGAGAATCCTTCTTGAAAGAGCATTCTCTAGCATAGTGGTCGGTCTTGTGACATGTGTAACATTTACCTTTCTTTCCTTGGGCCCTTGATCTTCCTTTGTTCCTTGGACCACCATTGTTCTTCTTCTTAGCATGAGCAGTGAAGGCAGCATTTCCTGCATTTTCATATTCCCTCATCCTTGTCTCTTCTTGTACACATCTCGATAATAATTCGTCAAAATCAGGTATCACATTGTTATTGAGAATGGTAGTATTGAATACATGCAATCGGAGGAGAGACCTCCAAGTGCAGTGAGAACCATCTATCGATCAGCTATTGTCTCCCCGGTGGCCAGAAGATTATTTCCAATTTCGATCAACTTCAAAAAATATGATTGGACGGATTCATCCCTGCCTTTCTTCAAATTCTTCAGTTGGTTCTTGAAGAAAATGACTTAATTTGCATTGTTGACCTTGAACATGTTGACCAACTTATCATACATCTCCTTGGATGTGCCCAGCTCAGAGATCTGGGCTACCAGACTCTTATGAATTGAATCTCGGATCATCAGCTTTGCTTTGATTTCCCCCTTCTTATACTTTGACTTGATGGCAACAAGTGTAGTGGATGGAGGCTCTTAGATTTTACCTTGCACATAGTCCATGACATCTTGGTCTTCCAACATAAGATCCAAAGTCATCTTCCAGGCATGGAAGTCTTCCTTCCTAGTCAATTTGTCATCAGCTTTAAAGCCATTATAGTTTAAGGTACCCATGCTCTTCTTCGGTGATTGCTACAAACTTGGGCTTTGTCTTCATAAGGATGTCTGCCACCTATTCTCCTGTTGGAGTGTATTGTAACTGAACAGCTCCATGTTGTACATAGTCCCTGATGAAGTGACACCTAATGTCAATTTGTTTCGACCTATCATGAAACACAGGATTTTCAAAGAGCTTGATGCAACTCTGATTATTGCATAAGATGCTAGTCGCTTCCATTTTCTCCTTGAGTAGGTTCACTAACTGTTTTCTAAGCCATATGGCTTCGCATGAAGCTGTGTTAGCTGCCATATACTCTGCTTCTGTTGAACTCAGTGCTATGGATTTTTGTTTCCTGCTGCACCAGGAAGTCATTCCTAATCCTAGACTGAAACAGTACCCACTGGTACTCTTCTAATCAACTAAACTTCCAACCCAATCTGCATTGGTGAAACCACTCAACCTGACATCATAGCTATGGGTGTACTTCAATCCAAGCTCGACTTTTCCTCGAAGGTACCTGAGAACATGCTTGGCTGCTGCCCAATGTGCCCTCTTCGGTTCCACCTTGACCTGAATGAGGGTATTCACAGCATAACAGATGTCTGGCCTTGTATTTACTAGATACATCGATGACCCTATGAGCTGCCTATATAGCGTAGGATCAGCCTCATCATCTTTGGACTTGTCAATTTTCTTCCAGTTGGTGATCATTGGAGTTGTCATGGGTCTACAATCCTCCATCTGAAATCTCTTCAGAATCTCTATAGTGTATCTCCCTTGACCAAGGAATATTTCCCCATTCTATTGCCAAACCTCCAACCCCAGAAAATAGTGCATCCGTCCTAGATCCTTCATGTCAAATTCTTCAGCCAAATTCTTCTTGCAGTCTGTGATGAGCCTTGATGATCCCATCAAGAACACATCATCTACATACAAAACCAGTATCAAAGGCTCACTCCCTACTCTCAAATAGTAGAGGTTGGGATCTGCGTCACTCTTGACGAATCCCATCTTCTGCAGGTAGTTGTCAATTCGACCATACCAGGCCCTAGGAGCTTGCTTCAATCCATATAACACTTTGTTCAATCTGCACACATGAGTCTTCTGATCATGCGTCTCAAAGCCCTCCAGTTCTTCTATATACACCTTTTCCTCTATCGCCCCATTCAAGAAGGTTGTCTTGACGTCCATCTGGTGAATTTCCCATCCCATCTGCGCGACAAGGGATATCATGAACCTGATAGAGGTGTACTTGGTTACCGGGGCGAAGGTTTCTTCATAGTCAATTCCTTCCTTCTGAGCGTACCCCTTAGCCACAAACCTGGCTTTAAATTTCTCGATGTCGTCGTCTGCAGCATACTTGATCTTGTAGATCCACCTGGATCCTACAACCGATCTCTCCTGAGATCTGGGGACCACTTCCCGGACATCATTCATCATGATGGAACTGTACTCTTCCACCATTGCATCAACCCACACCTGGTGCTGAGCTGCTTCACGAAAATTGGAAAGTTCTCCAATTTGAGCAACCAAGGCTTCATACCTCTCGGGCTACTTACGTTGTCTCTTCTCATTTCAGGGGATTCCGACAAATTCCTCTACATCCTTCAGAATCTGTCGAATTTCCCTGTTCGTTCTCCCACTGGTAGTGGGTGGATCTATCGGCTTTCCCTCTTGCAAATCCTCGGGAAACACATCCCTTGGATCCCTATGCCTTGGAGAGGCAACTAAATTTTTTGTTGCTGGTTGTTGGGGTTGAACCAGAGGTTATACCTCAGACTGCATAGCAGAAGGCAACTCACAGGATCTTCTAGAGGCCTTCTCCTCCATGAACTTCACATACCTTTGCACCACGACTTTCATACTCTCAGGAATGTAGATGTCATATGCCTTTGCATTCTCACTGTATCCTACCAAATACCCTTTTTCGACAGTCATCCCCAACTTCTTCCTCTTCACACTGGGCACATGACAATAAGCTGTACTGCCGAAGATCCTAAAGTGACTCACTTCAGGCTTACTACTAGTGAAGACACTTTTTGGAGTGATATTTCCCAGTGCAGTGTGAGGAGTTCTGTTCTGAATGTAGACAGTTGTATTACATGCTTCAGCCCACAGGAATTTGGCCATGTCTTGGTCATACAGCATGGCTCTTGTTGCTTCAACAATAGTCTAGTTCTTCCTTTCTGCCACACCATTTTGCTCCAGATTGTATGGAGTTGGCCACTCTCTTTTGATGCCTTCCTTTGCGCAGAATCTAGTGAACTCTTTATCTATGTGTTCACCACCATTATATGATCGCAACATCTTGATCCGCTTCCCTGTAAGATTTTCTACCAGAGCCTTAAACTCTTTGAATCGACTGAAGACTTCATCCTTGGTCTTCAAGAAGTAGATCCAGGTTTTCCTGGAATGGTCATCAATGAAGGTAACGAAATATTCGGCACCGTTAAGAGCTCTAGTGGACATCAGTCCACAGGTATCTGACTGTATCAGGTCCAATACACCTTTGGCCCTATTGTTGCTTCTCTGATATGCTGCCTTGGCATATTTTCCCAATACGCACCCCTTGCAGACATCATCTCATTTAGTGCTCAGTTCTGGAACACCTGTGACAGTATTTTGGAGAGTTCTCGACGCCCCATGATGCAAATGCCCCATTCTTATGTGCCATAGTTCATTCAAGTTCGTTTCATCTGCGTTGTCGACCAATGCCATTGGAGAGTCAAGCTGTAGTTTGTACGGTTTGTTGTTTCTTACCTTTATCAGTACCTTCTTCTTCCAATTGGGGTGCTTGACGTAGACTCTATTGCTAATAAAGTAGACATCATAACCTCAGTTTTGAAGTTGAGAAAATGAGAGCAAGGTCATCCCCAAACCCGACACATGCAGCACATTAGTGGCCCGGATTCTATTTCTCGCCTCGGTTTGAAAAACTACGGTACCTCGCCCAACGGGAGTGCATTTTTCTTTATTACCCAAGGTTATTTTGAAATTCATCTACTCTTCGTAGTAGTCGGAAAAATAGCCCGTACTCCAGTCATGTGAGCAAGGCTCCACTGTCAATATACCAAACATCAGAAGAAGTAGTGCTTGATACGCAAGCAAAATCTTCCTCAAGTCTGGATGCCAGTACAGAGACATCATGATCCATCTGTTTTGTTGTGCTTCTTCCCTTTCTTGGAGAACTGCGTGAACCCTTCTGCGTTGTTGCTGCAACAGCAGATTTCTTTTCACAAGTAGAATCCCCCTTCCTGTTATTCATCTCTGGCTCTGATACCATGTGAAACTTTCAAACTGAAAACTATATAGTTGCAGTGATAGATTTATCTCTCCTACTTATTATTTCAATAAGTTATTATTCAGAAATTTTCTGGCAAATATCGAAATAAATACTACTGCAACATTCAAAAATATATATGCAAAGACATAAACAATAGGAAACATAAGCACACGAATCAATCACATATACACAGTTATTTATGGATAATTCCCCGGAAAAACCCAATGCAAGAAAACTGGTGCAGCAGCTGAGGGTTTTATTAATTCTTCAACAAATGATATCTTTACAGGGAAATATAATGGCAGATAAATTCTGAAACACCTGAGACTGAATTTCTGGCTCCCTCAGATAATTCTCTGACACCCTGATCAGCCCCTGTTAGCTCCTGTGTCTGTCTACGTGATTCACTACATAGTCCCAGCACTGGACTACGTAAGTCTGCATGGAGACTACGTGGGTTCTCTGCGCTGCAACCTCAAGCTGCCTCCAGTGGCCCACTGCTGCCCTCCGTGACTTCCTCCTCCTCCTTCTGCAAACTCCTCGCCCTACAACTCTCCCACTAAAATCCAATTCTCTTACTTCAGAATCGATCTCCTTTGGGTACTGAGTGTATGCCCGGCTTGTTTTCCAAATGACCCTCAAGCCTTCTTTTATAATCTTCCTATTGGAGAACCAACGGCCCAGATTAAAAGATTAATCAATGGCTAAGATTAAAACTTGACTTGATCCATGTTTTCTAGAAGATTCAGACTCTGACTTATTAATACTCTTTAATTATTTCATTTCCCTAAGTTTAGACTTAGGGTCTTTATTAAAATAATTAATTATTTTAATAAGTCATGAACTGAGTGGAATTTCCACAAACTGTTTCTGCATTCTTTGGAATGCTGATGTCCAAGCCTCCCTGCAAAGTTTGAGACTTGGAACACTTCTAAATGCTACAAAAATCAACAAAGTTATATTCCCTTGCCTTTGTTTTTCCTAAGCCCCCCTTATTTTCCTTTTTCTTTATTTGATTTGGCTTGTTTAAAAAGCTTCATTGATTATCATACAATAAGGATAATATATATCCCTCTAAAGATGGGTAGTTTATCACTTCATTGAGGTCAAGATGTTCTTTGAGAGTTCATTTTACTTTGATAGGTGTGATATGCACGGATACTCTCGAGGGCGAGTGGCTATGTAAGAGGGGGTCGAGCTCAAGCTACAATTGGTTTTCGATTACGCTACATCCCTTTACATTATTGCACATTTTGAAATTTGTCTTATGCTTTTCTTTTTCTTACAGATGCACTAACCTCGGGAATTTCCAATCCCTTCTTCTCATAGGATAAAGTACGCAAGGAACTAGTACAAGCAGCTGACAACAACCAATCAAAAGATGGGATAACAAAATAAGGAAATAATGAAAATTGTTAAACATGCGCAACATGGAATGCTACCACAATCAAAACCTCCTATTTGTGCCCCTCCTAAACAATGAATGAAAGACCCTAAGGAAGGTCACAATGGACTAGGAACAAAAAAGACTACCAAGGTGAAGTAGGGAAACAAGTATATAACACAAGCATCATGTTCTATAATCCAATTTCAACCCATGATCCATATTAGAAAGACAAAAACATTAAATAAAGCACTGGGATGCAAAAATTGTTGGGTACGTGTTATATTATTTGTACAACGCATTGTACGTTGCATTGGGCGCAATGGGGATTCATAATGGGGACAATATCCCCCCTTGTTTAGGGGGGTCGCAAGGGGGGCGAAGCATCCCTTTCTTAGGGAGCTAGCAAGAGGGTGAAAGCCCCTCATACAACGGTTCAGGGGAAATGCCCTCAAAAAAATTTATGGGTATGTGTTTTGCATCCACCTTTAGTGGTTTTCAATGCACAATTTTTGCTTTTAGAAGTTTTGTGGCACATGGTGGTTTAGCCCATGGTTTTTTTAATTTTGATTATAGAACTACAATTGTATTCTAATCCAGGATAAATGGATTAGCAATTTAGAGATGACAATATATATCATACTGTGATACTGTAAAGAAGAATATATATTGAAAAATATTTCTCGCTTTCTCAATTGGGTTTCTAGGGTAAATCCCATGTCTTAATGTGTGTGCACGCCATAGCATCTTTTCTATATTAATAGTTGTTTAAGATGCTAGATAAATGAATGTACTAACCAAAGAATTGGTGGCCACCATCTGAGATTGGCTATCTACAGATCATGGTAGGGGTTGCTAGTTGAAAAACTACATCGTAGGAGAAAAAATTTCTCCTAGAGTTACCCACATATGTGGATGGATAACATCTGTCTCCAACTCCAGGACGTGTTCAACGTAGAGTGCATGATCAATGTGTTCACACAAAGAGTGCATGAGCATCCCAATAATCCTTGGTGCTCATAGACCTGTAACCTACATCACCCTAACATTTGTTATATTCTACAAACAAACTATTAGTACCATAGTAGTAGGTTGATACCGTCACCATAGAATACGAAAAATTCATAAAGACTACATATCAAAAACATAAACTAAACTTAGTACCATAGTAGTAGGTTGATACCGTCACCATAGAATACGAAAAATTTATAAAGACTACATATCAAAAACATAAAGTTTAAACTAAACCACCTTTTCTTTTTTTTTGGAATAAACAAGTGAACAACTATGCAATAAAATTAGCATGATAGAGAACAAGGGTGCAAAATCAAGATGCATTATACACAACCTACTTTCGGCTAATCCATCATTTCACAAATCAATCAAATATAGTCATACAACCAATGTAACTAGGTTATCATCATATCAAAACCAAGAACCCTACATTTACACTTGGTCATGACATAAAATAAGATGTCAAGGGCACGGTGATCACGAGTAGATATCAAAATCATATAATGACCACGGATAGGATCAGAAGTTATACAGATGGGTTGGAGCAAGGTTAAAATATGGGTAATGTAATAAGGGGAATGATAAGTGTTAAGTATGAACACCATGGAACACTACCATAATTAGAGCCTTTTAGTTGTGCCCCTCCTAGACAATGAAAGAAAAACCCTAAGGAATGTCACACTAGGTTAGAAACAAATGATAACAACCAAGGTAAAGTAAGGGAACAAACTATTAGTTTTTGGTAGCAACGGACAAGTGTTCTTATGGTTTCTAAGAGGCTATGTAACACGACATCTCCAAAATCGAGAAAAGGTTTCGTTAGAAAAGCCTTAGAAACGCCTCAATTAGATTAATTAGCCAATAATTAAATATTTCCTAAGTCTAACTTGGGAAAATTGGTTAATTAAATAAGAGTAATTGAGGGAGATCGATTTTGCTATAGAGACTTCCAGGAAATTGAGTTGATGGAGTCCACATGATCATAGCCATCGATAGAGATGTGATCATGGTCGTTGGTTGCCCAACAGACGATTATAAGAGCAAGTCGATGGGGTTTCAAGAATATGCAGTTTAATGAAGGGCAGTGCGACTTCCCAGTTGTAGTGATTCAACAAGGGCGCAATTGAAGCTAGGGAGACACTAAGCAGCGGGGTTTCAGCAAAGATTTGGGAGGAGATTTTCTCCAGAGTGATTTACAGTTTCTAGACGCAAGAAGGAGATCATTTGGATCTGCAGAGAAGGAGGCCGATTTAGCAGTGCGAGTTAGCCAATTTATCCAGTGCGAGTTGCAGGAGAGACCACATTTCAGTTGTCAGTTGCCAGAAATCTTACCCGGATGCAGAGCGAGTGGGTCTAGCAACTGTTGGAGGCAATACGACTTGCAAGAAAGGGTTCCCAGAGGTTGTATGAATTAATATGGAACTAGCAGTGCGCAATCCAACTAGGCAGTGTAATTAGCCAGAGGGGTGTGAGTTAGCTAGGAGAGGCCAGATCGAGTTGCAAACGAAGACAGTGAGTCTCCAGATTATTTTTGTCAGTGGAGATCAATATTTGCCAAAGGTTTCCCATTCTTCGGCAACCCGTTGTAATTTCTCAAATTGTTGAATAATAATAAAACCCTCATCTGCTACACTAGTTTTCCCTTCGAGGTTTTTCTAGGGACGATTATCCAAAATAATGGTGTCAAAATTATTGTGTGTGCATTATTTCCTCAGTTCCAGTATTTTATTTTCTGCATCATATTTTAGTTGTGAAGAATTGTAGTGTAAGTTATTCGATATTTTCCATTAATAATTAACAGAAGACAAATAAACTGCCCGAGTTAAGAGAATAATTTCTAGTTGTTGCAGTTCGTGGAAATTTCACACAAGGATACAACCCAAGTATCATAGTCTATAATCCAATCTCAATCTATGATCCATACTAGAATGCCAAAAACATTAAATAAAGCACTTGCATGCAAAAAAGGTTAATGTACCTCAAGATATGACCCCAACTTTCTTGGATGAATATGCTAGATAAATAAATGAATTGATTACATAATGGGTGAGAGGCGTTTGAGGCTGGCTATCTGTGGATCATGGTAAAGGCTGCTGGCTGGCAAGTTGTCTAGTAGAAGAAAAAAATTCTCCTGGGGTCACCCATGTATGTGGATGGGTAGCATGACTAACCCCTGAATGGCCAACCCATGCCCAACAAATACTTAAAAATGAGAAATGAGGGGATCATACACTCTTTAGGAGATCTCATCTTGGGAAATGAGGGGATGTTACTGTCCTTCCCTTAGACATGGTACTGGTAAATGTGCATCTAGGAGTGCCAACCCTATATGACATGCCAACATGGAGCTAAGACACCAAACACCTTCCATGAGGGCTGGCCAACTTAGAGGCTAAAACCCATATAACACTGACCTGCCTTCCTTTACTGTCGTCAAAAGCATCAATCATTATCTTTAAAGTGTAAACACCATGCTAGCTATTTACACATTCAGAGTTGAGTTCTTTGTACTAAAATTTTAAGTGGACTACAACAGAAAACTCGGACATTACAGTAAAAGCAATTCCAAGGACAGAACTGATATTTATAGATAACAAGCAGGTAACATATTAATTCTCAATCTCTAACCTTACAGTATCTTCTCCTGGAATCTTCGTAGAAACTCATAGACAAGTATGATCGAAAATCCCAGACGAAATGATTCATACCAACAGAACAAATGAGACCTAATATCTAATGAGAACAGACCCTATCCAGTATATACTATATAGTAGAACTACATGCATCCACATCAGGATCCCTATACTATTATGACATATATATTATACTTAAAAGTTAAAATGGAACCTCAATAGTTTTCGGCAAACAGGTGCTTGCTTTGTGGCTTAATCATATGCTAGATGGTTTTCACTGGGCTATTGCGCTTATAGTGCCCATGTCTCAGTTGTACTTGATTGCACTGATAAATAAATTTCAATAATTTAAATCCATTTCAGTAGAGTTCATGTCAACAGGGTAATACGAGAAAAGCACGTAACACCAGAGGCTATGATTAGCTTTCCAGATATGATTTACATATGGGCCACAGGTTATTATGATTTTATCCGTCTTCTCTATTATTTTATGTTATATCAACAGCATATATTTTGGGGATGTGTGCATAGAATGTTCTTGTTCCACTAGACAGCATATTTGAGGATAACATCTATTGTCTTCATAGTTTAAAAATAAAAGACAGAGTGACAGAATTAAAAAAAAAATCCCCTTCTACCATGCATATTTTTATGTAAAACTGAGGAGATTCAGCTGTGGAGACTGAGGATGAATTCAAACTTTTTTTTTAAACTATTTAATGGTTGATGGGGAACTAGCAACCTCCCCAGATATATGCAACAGCCCGCAAGCCACATATATCAGAAACTCATAGTTCAGCCTAGGACCGAGACATCCCAAGATCACCAGAAAATTCAAATTGTTAATAAACATGAAAATATTCCAAAATAGGACATATGTTGGGAAGTATAGATGACTTACTGATATAGCTGAAGGGACACCTACAAGGGGATCTTGAAAAAATTTATTTGCAAGGGCAAGACCCAAAAGGCTGCTTTGCATTCCTGCAAAGGAAACATTAAGAAGTCAAGTATCACTTAATGGTAGTCATTTTGGTCTAATGAAAGATTATAGTAATTATCTCCTTTCCAACAAGATGATAAGCAAGGTAGTTGATAATTACCTGTCTCGAATGAAATAGTTCTCTGAAGGCCTTTCATATCAGGTGACTTGGAAAAGGCAAAGCCAGGCATAACATAACCAATTACAAAAGCTAATGCATGAAATCCAACAACAGGTACAAGTATGGTAAGGCCAAAAGTAGAACGAATTGTATTGATGTTCTTTGCCAGTGGTGACCCAACACAAAGAGCCGTTACAAATACCGATACTGGTGGCAGCAGTTGTCGAACAAATGAACAAAATCGGGGTGCAAACCTTCAGAAGATGAACATCATTCAAGTAAGAAATCACTCTGTCCTCATTCACAAATGCGTACACTAAAAAGGTAGAAGGAAAAACAGATTTCATATTGTCATTAGACACAAATGAAAGCATCACTGCATGACAACTTATTTTTAGGCTCCAAGGACCATTTAGGATTACATTAGACAATTTTGCCTCATTTCACAAGAGAAAATTGTCTTCTTACATATACGAAGTGGCCAAAGTGAAAAATTTCTAAAAATAGCATACATCTGCCCTTCTCTGCATCTGGGGTGGCCTTATCCATGTATATGAAAAATCTATATATATTCTAGGTATTTATTGTTTTTATCAGATCATTTATTAAAAAAGCATCTAACCCTTCAGTTTAAAATTTAAATAGTTGCTTACTAAAACAAAACTAAAGAATAGTTGCTTACTAAAACAAAACTAAAGAATAGTTGCGGCAACATATATGGGCAAAGCACTGTTTGAGCTATAGATATGATATATGTCATATGGTTTTATGGCATATACAGAATAGCCTACAACATTATAATTTTCTTTTTCTAATGCATATTATATTTCATGAATGCTCAGCAAAAAGACCATGCAATCATATATTACTTGGTCAAAGCGGAGATGAGCCAACATGCCTTCCTTGGACCCTGTTACCCACCACTTTGTGGGTGATATCCCTAGGAGAATTTTTTTTCTCCATGATGGACCTCAGCCGGCAGCCGGCAGCCCCTTGCAGCCCTCAACTAGCTCGTTGTGCCATATTTCCACCATTTGAGCTAACCATGTGGTCCCTCACCCATCTGTATTGATTGTATGTTTGAAGGTGGGCCTCCCGAACCTAAAGGAATGTCTTGTCATTTGATAATTGAGTATTGGGTTTACTTATCATGGACACTTCTGGGCATAGATTGATGGGGGGATTCGGCGGAAAGAGTGGGCTTAGTTTGTGCTTTTGTCCTCTTGACCTCTTTGGGATGTTACCCTTGGATTTTAGTCCAGTGGGATCTCCTTTACTGACCCTTTGGTTTTAGGTTGGTACTACTTGGGAAACCCCGACTTTGGTTGCGTGGTCCCACTCCCTTATCCACATATACCACTCCCCTTCCATTCACTATACCCCCATTCATCATCTCTCCCACCTGGGTCCACATTTCTCACTAGGTCCACATACGATTAGCCTCCCCATTCCCTTGCCCCCACCTTGGGTCAAGCTTGGAACGATGCCCTGGAAGTTGAAGCAGCTGAAAAGAAAAGTAAAAGTATAAATGGCCACATTCAACAGGAAAATGTAACACAAGACGCAAAAGATGGTCGGGACGAACATAATTAGCACATGGGAAAAAGCTAATGGATGATATCTACTCCATACCCATGGCCATCACCCTGGTTCCATAGGCTCTATATGAGCCTCCTTTATCATTCAGGAACCCATGATTGTCCCAACCCAAGGGCAATGAACGCCCTACCAAAAAGGGGGTAATCACTGCTATATCTTACACATCATGCTCTTATCCTTTGAGCCCCGAGCAGTTAATCAAAGAAAAATCATAAAAGGAAAAAGGCATATAAAGAAGGGTGGAAAAATCAAGGTCGAGGGACTTCATGTACCACGATTTCTCCCTCCTACATATTACATACCCAGGTGTGGACTTCCCTTTCTCCAGCTACCCTCGTGCTCCGATATGTGGCCCAAGATTTCCCTTATCATTCCCTATTCCTTTTCACCTCTTTATCACATGCCACCACAATTTGAGGGATGTACCTTGGACATAATATCCCCTCTAAAGGTACAAACAACCTAATAAGGTACTTGACTAACCCCCTTTGTAGCTTGGAGACATTAGCACATGCCAAAGCCCACTATGGAAGGGCATGCCATTATGAAGTGTCCACTTGTTGTCCATGGTCTGTAAACTCTTTTACCTTATTACTTTAATGAGTTGTTGTACTGGAAGGCTAGTGGATGCATTGGATCTTATGCAAGATTGCAAATGGTGTCCATTTGGGTTTGTTCTCCCTATACGGGGTCCTAACCTTCTAGAGGGCTACATTGGCACATAAAGGGTGTATGTAGAGAGTCATGGACCTCCATAACAGTAGATAGCACTCCATGGATCCCTAGAGATGTTCATAGATTGCTCGAGATCCACCTTTTGGACAAGGAAGATGTATCTGGTACACTATGCCCAGTTGGCCCAACAGGTGCACTACACACATGGCAGGTGTCCCAAGACTTGTATGTTGACATGGCATCATTCATTCCATCATTTGAGCCCTCACAGATGGTCTACATGCATCTTCGACTCATTTGGAGACCCATGAGATCATTGGTGTGCCCCCACACCCACTAGGAGCACCATAGGTTTATTATTTGGAGAACAAGGGGCCACCCCCTTGTCCATCACTCTTGAGGATCCTATTCATCATTATGGCACTTATGGACCTCAGCAAGCCTTTTGGGGGTCCCTACAACATGCATAGATTATTATTTGACCTCTTGAGAGGCTTATTATTTTATTTGTTAGCTATTTTGGTAATTCGAACTCCTAATTGGTGTATAAATAGGAGTAACTTGATTTCATTTGGATCATCACTTGGATTTGGATCATTCTCTCCTTAGAAAACTTCACACTTTTCCCTTGGTGGATATTTTTGGATAATGGATGAATTTTAATGTATGGATTGGGTTCTTCTTATCTTGGAGCTTCTTATATTGCAAATGTGTTGATGGTTGGATATATTCTCTTACATGTAAGTACAATTTAACACTATTTTCTTTTATTTTGCTTAATACATTGGTTATGAGATTTTCGATATTTTAGGGCTAATTGTCGCATGCATTTACAACATCAATGTGGAATTATGTTTCTATTTAGCTTATCTCCATGTATGGGCCATGTCTGATGAATGAATTGTCGTAGAGATCGAGTTATCTCAACAACCCTCTTCCATTTGCAACAAAGTATAAACGCTTTTAAGGTCACTTTTCTTCTCTTACCCTTAACATTGGACAAAATCGACTTTAAGAGCCTCCTTAAACAAGCAACAAAGTACATCTTCATAATTCTTGTTGACTCCATATCCCCAAGAGGAGTTAGGCACTGATCCATCAAAGGGCGGTCATTTAAACCATAGGCTTTCACCTTTCCTCCCTTATCTAGGTCTAACTACGCTAGGCCACCTAGGGCATCAATTTCCCGACAAGCTAGTCCTAGAAAATTTTTGATCTCCTAGGATCTACTGCAATGGTGTGTCCTCAAGGTCTCCTACGAATTTGAAGATATTTTGACAGTGGAATTGCGAAATATCCCAAGCCCTAGGTCTAAGATCAAATCTTTCCCTCGTGTTCCCAAGGCTAGTACCTCATAGGATCAATTTCACATTTTTCGGTGAAAAATCTTGTTTGATCCTTTCCCCTTGCCTTGGTCAAGTTAAGAATATCATCTGTTGCTAGACTCTATCCCCTTAACCTGGGTTGGGTCCACTTGGCCCTGTGTGCTCCCATTTCTTATCAAAGACAATTCATCAAGGGCAACTTGAGAATCCAAGTTCTATTAGGAATTTAAGGATTGGGAAAATCCTTTTCAAGTCATGTTCCTTTACCTAATTGATAAGTAGGATAACCGTTAAAATTATATGAGGATGAACCAATAAAATAATAATATAAATTAATTAAGTTATTAAACAAACATAATACAAATTGAGCTTTCCATAAAAACATCACATATACGTAACTGGATGAGGACTCAACGAGGATATTTGATGCACTTTATCCCAAAACCTTATCTCAACATTAAATGTCCCCTTAAATGAAGATAAGGTCTCCTTAAATGGTTGCAAACCCTCATAAATATGATAAATATCTACGGGAGTTGAAGGCGGTGGAGAGATGGATATAAGGGGGTGGATGTGAAGGAGGAAGGGGACGGTTGGGAGAAGAAAAATTCTACATTCCGGCCAACAAATGGATTGAAGGATACGAAGAGTTTGGAAAGAGTTTCACCGTTACGGGATTACGGGCACCCCGAGGGGAGGCGAGAAGAGTGATCTTCGGGTCACCAAGTTGTTCCCTAGATCGGTTGGGAGGATTGTTGTTTTGGTGATCTGTTCATTCTGTCCACAAGAGGAGTACCTGAGGAGCGCCCCATTAATTCGTCTACTGCATTCCAGGTATTTCCCATGTAGCTAAAATTGAAATTTCATTCCTGAACTGCATGAAATCGTATTTCTATTGATTCCTGTTTATATATGCTTAGATATATGCATGAAAATGATCTCTTAAACTGTATTCAGGGGGAAAATGATAGTTTGTAACTGCTGTCTTAATTAAATTACATAAACTTGGAATAATCCTTAGAAACAACAGTGCTTCTCTGTTAATTGATTTAGCTAAGCTCTGAAATTCTCTGAAACTAAGTGAAGAATTTAGAAATCTATCATCAAGGTTATTACATTTGGTATCAGAGCCTAGTTTGAAACCTTAGGGACCTTATAGGCCCATTAAATTTCGTTTCTAAGATTCGGCTTGCTTGAATGTTTTTTTTTCTCTTCTCTCTCTTTGCTGAAAGTGTTAACAAACCAGCAATGGCTATGGTTGTTGAAGAGTACTTCAAATAGCAGAACCCCTGTCTTTGAAATGTGTTGTTGTTAGATTTTTTCAGAAGCTAAACCATATTGTTTCAAAAGACAAACATGCACAGGAAAAGAAGTTCATAGGAAATAAGTTATGAAGTATGCCGTAGGATTAAGAAGGATTCACAGCATATCCTGCTGCCATGAAGAACGTTTTTCATCAATGTTTCAGCATGTTTAGAATAAATTATATACTTGTCAAATGGCAAGGACTACATTTAACAAACTTGTATCCAGCATCAGTAATTTCTCTAGCGTTAATAAATCACAAACTCCTGAACTTATGAATTCCACATCCCAGAAGAATATTGAAATAGTAGAGGAGTCAGATGACATAATAAATTCCAACTGGAAGTCTAGACCTCTTCAAGGCATTCGATGTCTTTATAGTAGTCCACCTTGCTAAGACAATGGCGTTACTATCCCCGATCGTTGACTTGTGGCTGTTCTTCATAGCTAGCATTGCACAGTACTGCCAACAGTAATGTAATAAAAGAAGCACATACAAAATGAGTTATAAGAATTTACACTATGATCATTGTACTAAAAGAAACAGGTGTCATTTTATGTACTGTCTCGCACTGAATAAAACAATAGTTACCATGAAGATACTGTTAATGTTACATATCATTAGATTCTTATGGGAGCAATTACAAAATAACCCGTAAAGTAGATAGATTAGTCAAAGTAAAAGAAAATTTAGAAGGATCTATATCTCTTAGGATGATGAATAAAACATAGCTGCCAAGCTAATTAATGCTTCAAAAGATCAACAACATATTGACAACCAAGCTACACAAGCCAAAGGTTCACAAAAGATCCTCAATCTATTACTTTCAAGCCACCAGGAACAACATATAACAGCAGATTTCTGCGCCTCAGTCATACCAAGTTATGCTTATATTTTTCCTTCTGATAATCCAGCAGATTTTACCAGCCACATTACCTGTAAGTCTGAGCATGCTACATCAAGAATATCAGCTCAATCTGAATAAGGATCCTCCATCTGCATTCTTCGTTCTGTACTCATGGATGCAGTGAATGGTTGAATCAACTGCTGAAAAGATCTGGCACTATTTCCCAGTACCCACTTCAAAAACATTTAAAAGCAGTTTGCATTTCAACAAAAGAAAGTATCATATATCCAACTTAGAAAATAAGGAAATTCAGCTTAGAAAACTAAAACTCACACAAACTTCAATGCTATGGTCATTGCTCTGCTCTTGCATTTTCGATCAGATTTGTTTCACGTATGAGATGGAGTTTTCAATAGGCAAAACTAGTAAGTTTGTCCGTGGCAAAAAATCCAACTCATTTCCATCCAAATATTCATCCCAACTGAATGTAATTGATGCATTAACTATTTCAAATTGCATTCATCAAACGAAAATCTGGTCTCTGTACCAAATCAGTATCGTATACAGAGTATACAGAATTTATGAACGGGAAATAAGGTTCCGCAGGTATATTTATAGGGAGTTGTCGATTTTGAAAGGCTTACATATAGCTGTTAATACCTCTAATTAGTCGATAACCGCTACACCCACACCGCCCAGCGTAGCTGTCGTGCGTATGGGAGCTCTGGACACAGAGGCAAACTCTTTCACTGAGGTGTCGTGGTCGGGCCAGAGTATGGGTCGTTGTCAATTGTAGAAAACAGAAAATCATTTATATTGTCGGTTATAAATTTATATCGTATGTTTTTTTCAAAGGTATGGTTTTATATATATATTTCATTTGGGTTTTGAATACATAAACTCCGCCACGGTTCACGGCTGCCGGAAATTGTCAATCCAAACTTAAAGTTTAATTGCACGTATATTTTATAAGTATTACAAAACCAAAGTTTATATGCCTGCGTATTAAAACCTCTAAACATTTTCAAAGGTTTGATTTATATGGTCCAAATTGGCAATTTATTACACATATGCCAAGTTACCAGGTTTAATTCGGAGGCATACGTATATGGTTCAACGCATATATCATTTGAATATACCATATGCTATTAACCATAGTATATAGTCCGATTGCAAATCAAACCCAAAGTGCGGTGATATTTCAAAATGTTTAAAAAAAAAAAAAAAACCTTGGTCCGAACATGTATTTAATGGTGGACAACGCACGTATTTAAAAAAAAAAAAAATCGTGTGTTAAAAGGAGGAGGTCGGGGTTTGATTTATATCTCATATGATTTAAATAAATCTCATTTTGTTCTCATTTGGTTTAAATATGTATCATGGGTTAAAAATATATATCATTCGGTTTGAAATATATATATATATATATATCTTTTGGTTTAAACATATATATAGTATAGTGTAAATTATGCTCCATAAATTTAATGCCATACGTATTATATAATAAAACCTCCACCATATGTCGAAATATAAAAAGCAGATGTAATGACTTTAAGGGGTTTATAAGAAATCTGGATTTAAATAAAATATTAATATATAAGTTATAACATATATCAGGTGAATTATGAATTGGGGTATGAGCACTTAACTCTGGATAAATTAATAATATTTATCTCCACATATTATATTATAACTTAAAAGTCCATATATATTAAACAAATTCAAGTCCGAATATGGTAGGGCAAATTAAAATTTGAAATCTATGTTTTAGGATCTGAGTTAGGGTGAGAAATCTTATACTATGGGGTATCATTAAATAAAGTTTGACATTTATGTGCTATGATAGTATGTGTAATATATTAAAAACTATAGTTAAAATTAGGAAAAGTTTAAATTACTTAACTAAAAGATTCACGTTGGATTGGAATTAAATAGCCTATTAAATAACCTTGCATGTGGAAAGTTGTGAGTTAAGCTTTTATATATGTGATGTAAAAGTTTAAAATGCTTTCACGGTTAAAAGGGGGATAATAAAGGTATTTTGTTATATGCATAATAATTATTTATCCAATGTGCGGAATCAAACTAAATAAAAGTTGATTAGCACTATTTATAAATTAAATTAGAGTTTGATTCTGTACAAAAATAATTAAAATTTTAGTCTCATTTATTTTGTTACGCAGACGGGGAGAATCACAAGGGTAAAGAAAATCAATATTCAAGTGTTAGTAAATCATAAGTAGCTGAAATCAATAAATCCCTTCTATCACTGCATCTAGGACTAAAACAATCTAAAAAAAAAAAACAAGTTCTACAGACTAACACTTTGATCTAGGAAAACCTTGCATTCCACTGTAGATTTAGTAAGCATATATTACCCTGCATAGGACAAGGAGGTCGCGTTGCCACCCTCCTTGACCTCGGTACCAGTAAGACCTGCCTGCAGGTAAAATAGCAAAATAACTATACCCGTATGCCAGCTCTAATCTTAGGTAAATTATATTTTGTTAGTCTGAAAATTTATCCACTCCTCATGAATTTATTATTATGTATTTCAGGAAAAATTTACCATGTTTAACACGTACCAAAGGCGGCAGCGCCAGCGGAATGCAGCGCCGCCACCTCCACCTTCACCATAGCCTTCACCACCATCAAGATCGCCATCAGCACCTGTTGCTCAGCCCGATCTCACTACTGTGATGAGCTCTTTAGAAGCCATTATGGAAACCTTGAAAATTATATTTTGTTAGTCTGAAAATTTATCCACTCCTCTTACATAAATTATATTTTGTTAGTCTGAAAATTTATCCACTCCTCATGAATTTATTATTATGTATTTCAGGAAAAATTTACCATGTTTAACACGTACCAAAGGCGGCAGCGCCAGCGGAATGCAGCGCCGCCACCTCCACCTTCACCATAGCCTTCACCACCATCAAGATCGCCATCAGCACCTGTTGCTCAGCCCGATCTCACTACTGTGATGAGCTCTTTAGAAGCCATTATGGAAACCTTGAAAGGGTTGCAGTCGACCAGGAACAAGGAGGAGCGACGTAAGTCAGAGGAAAGACATTCAGAAAGGCCGAAAGATTTTGATGACAAACCTCACAGAGAAGATATTTCACGGGAACTGCAAAAGATTAAACTCCCGGAATTTTCTGGAGGACGAGCTGGAGAACATGCCGAAGCATGGTTGGAAGGGATGATCAGATGCTTCGCATTAAGAGAATATTCTTCAACTTCTAAAACAAAAATCGTTGTATTCCAACTCAGGGGGAATGCTCTGATTTGGTGGGGGAATATGGAAAAACAGCTGCATCTCACTTCAAATACCGTTATTTGGGAGTTGTTTGTGGACCGATTCCAGGTGAAATACTTACCGCCTTTCTTTCAAGAGCAGCAAGCCGGAGCCTTCCATACTCTAACCCAAGGGGGTAAAACCGTGGAAGAATACGAGATAAAATTCATGGAACTTGTGAAATATGTTCCTTATCTAGACACGGATGAACGCCAGGCCGAGCGTTTCGTATTTGGGTTAAATCCTCGGATCAGAGCCATGGTAAGAATGTGGAAGCCACCGACGGTGGCAGAGGCAGTTGAATGTGCTCGTTATGCAGAAGAACATCTGGGGATTAAAAGGGACTTCAGGCCAGCTGAATCAATACCACAGGCATTTACAGGAAAGACTCCCCGAAATTTCTTCCGAGGAAATAACTCGAGACCACCTCCTTATGGTAACAGGTTTACCCCAAGAGGAGCGGGGGCAGGAGCTCCCAGGACCATAAATGCAATAGCTTCCGGGTCCTCAAACATCAGTACTTGGAGGTCTCGAGGGACTGGTAATCGGGGAAGGAATGGGAGAGGAAGCAGCACCAGGGGACAGAGTTCTTGGTCGGGGATTGCTCAGTCAAGCACAAAAGGACCAACCCGAGTGGACTGTTGGGGATGTGGAGGACCCCATCTTCGACGGGATTGTCCGGAGAACTCTCGGCGAACAAGAAAAGAACCGTCATCAGATGCTCAAAGCGATCACAGAATCCATGCTGTCGTCAGCAACAACCAAGCAGCGCATCAATCCACAGTAGTGGAATCTTCAGGTACAATCAATGGAATAAAACTCAAAATCTTGTTTGACACTGGAGCTACTGATAGTTTTATTTCATCTTATGCATTGAATAAATGTGGGTTGGCAGCCTGCAAACAAGACGATTTTAGACCGGTAGAAATGGCTTCAAGAGACCTTCAATCGGTAGAATTAAGTGTGGAAGATTGCAAAGTTGATCTAGGAGTCTGTTTGACCAAGCTAAAAGTATATGTCATGGCCCTAGGAACTTACGACTTGGTGATAGGAATGGATTGGTTAGAGTCTCATCGAGCATGGGTAGATTGTTCCGGGAAAACAATACTTTGCGTAAATGATATGGGTGAGACAATCCAAATTCAAGGTATTAAGAGAAAGGTATCTTTGCGTTTCATCTCAGCCATGCAGATGAAGCGGTGCTTGAGGAAGGGCTGTCAAGTGTATGTCGTTCAAATGGTAAGCAAAGAAAAAGGGTCTTCCTTAGATCAATATCCGATTCTATCAGAATTTCCAAATGTTTTTCCAAAAGAACTACCTGGACTGCCTCCTCAGAGAGAGACAGACCTCACCATTGAGTTGAAACCCGGTACGGAACCTATATCCAAAACTCCTTACCGAATGACTGCCCCGGAACTTCAAGAGTTGCAAATACAGCTAAAAGAACTGTTAGATGTAGGGCACATTCGACCCAGTGTTTCACCTTGGGGTGCTCCAATAATCTTTGTCAAGAAGAAAGATGGTTCATTACGACTGTGTGTGGACTATCGAGATTTAAACCGGGCCACGATAAAGAATAGGTATCCAATGCCTCGCATTGACGACCTTTTCGATCAAATGAAAGGAGCTACAGTATTTTCAAAGATCGATCTGCGATCGGGTTATCATCAACTCAGGATTAGCGAAAGCGATGTTTCCAAGACTGCATTCCGAACTCGCTTCGGGCATTATGAATTTATTGTGGTGCCATTTGAGTTGACCAATGCACCTGCAGTCTTCATGAACCTTATGAATAGCGTTCTCCGCAAATATCTCGACAAATTTGTACAAGTTTTCCTGGACGATATTCTCATTTACTCTAAGAATGAGAAGGAGCATGAAGAGCATCTTCGGATAGTGTTATCTTGTCTCAGAGAGCACAAGTTATATGGAAAATTATCCAAATGCGTTTTCTTTCAGAAGGAAATCCATTACTTAGGTCATATCATATCTGGCGAAGGAATCTCCGTAGATCCTGAAAAGGTAAATACAATCAGGGAGTGGCCGATACCTAAGAATGCACATGAAGTGCGTAGTTTTATGGGTTTAGCAGGTTACTACCGAAGGTTTGTGGAGGGATTCTCCAAAATTTCAAAACCAATCACAAACCTTCAGCGCAAGGGTGTTAAGTATGAATGGACTGAGGAATGTGATAAAGCTTTTTCTAAGCTTAAGCGATTATTGACTAGTGCACCGATTTTGCGAGTGCCGGATATGGACAAAGATTTTATTGTATGTACCGACGCATCTAAGCAAGGGTTAGGTGCAGTTTTAATGCAGGAAGGAGGCGTAATAGCCTACACTTCGAGAAAATTAAAAACACATGAAGAACTTTATGCTACGCATGATTTGGAGTTAGTCGCGGTGGTCTTAGCTTTAAAGATGTGGAGACATTACTTGGTGGGGAGAAACTTTGTGCTTAAAAGTGACCACCAAAGTTTGCAGTATTTATTCACCCAGAGAGATTTGAATGCAAAAAAAAGACGATGGAGTGAACTCCTAAGCGAATATGATTTTGCAATTTCATATATAAAAGGGAAGGAGAATGTGGTAGCGGATGCATTAAGTAGAAGACCCCGAATCTTCTCCCTCATACCTATCCGGGTGAACTTGAGAAATCAAGTGCTTGAACATCTCGTAAGAGATAGTTGGTACTTAAAAGTAAGATCAGCGCTCGAAAGCAACCATTCGAAGGAACCTAAGTTCGAAGGGTATGAGTTGGAGGAAGACGGAATTCTACGATTTCACGGAAGGATGTTTATACCAGACAGTGGAGATCTTCGAAACACCATCTTGAAGGAAGCACACCGAGCAGTATATTGTGCACATCCTGGGGTAAAGAAGATGTATGCTGACACTAAAAGACTCTTCTTCTGGTCAGGCATGAAAAATGACATTGTCCAATTTGTTGCTAGGTGCCTTGAATGTCAACAAGTAAAAGCTGATCACCGTCACCCGGCAGGTCTCTTACAACCTCATGACATCCCTATGACCAAATGGGAGATAATTTCTATGGATTTTATCGTTGGGCTGCCTCTTACGCAACAAAAGCATAATGTCATTCTGGTTGTGGTGGATAGATTAACAAAAAGCGCCCATTTCATCCCAGTAAGAGATACATATGAAGTAGTTGATGTAGCTCGGGTATTCATAAATGAAATCATCAAATTACATGGGGTACCTAAGAAAATTATATCCGACAGAGATCCTCGATTCACATCAAGGTTCTGGAATTGTATGCAGTCGGCCTTGGGAACTCAGTTAAATTTGAGTACAGCATATCATCCGGAGACCGATGGGCAGACAGAAAGGGTAAATCAAGTACTCGAGGATATGCTACGGATGTATGTTATGGACCAACAGTCACGTTGGGAAAGTACTTACCCTTGGTAGAATTTGCTTACAACAATAGCTATCATAGTTCAATCGGGATGCCGCCATTTGAAGCATTATACGGAAGACCTTGCAGAACGCCATTGAGTTGGGACAAGTTAGAAGATCAGATAATCGTCGGACCAGACTTGATCCAAGAGATGGAGGATCAGGTAAAACTGATTAGACAACGGTTAAAAGAGGCTTAGGATAGACAGAAAAGTTATGCGGACACTCACAGGACAAATAGGAGCTATGTGGTAGGAGATCAGGTTTTCATCCGCATCAGACCTAATAAGAGCACCATTCGGTTTGGGAGGGGAACAAAATTATCCCCCCGGTTTATAGGACCGTTTGAAGTCCTAGAAAAAGTTGGACCTGTCGCTTATCGTCTTGCACTGCCACCCCACCTGCACAAAATTCATAATGTATTTCATGTATCTACCTTGCGACATTATATTGCTGATAAATCTCATGACCTTCAATGGGAGGAACTACAGGTATCGGACGAGGGAACCCTAACAGTCGAACCATTACGTATTCTGGAACGTAGGGTTCGACAGCTCAGGAACCGCCGAATAGACCAAGTAAAAGTCCAGTGGGACAAGTATAGTCCTGGATCAACGACTTGGGAGGATGCTGCGACTTTTTGCCAGAATTACCCCAGCTTATGCTAAATTTTGAGAACTGAAAACTTTTATGTATATGACTGCTCTATTTTGACACTTAAAATTTTGAAATGCTATGTAAAGATGAGTTTTACTTTACTGGTACATAGATACCCATAAAGATAGAATGCTACTTCACTTTACTGATACAAGATATATGTTGTTGGTTTAGAATTTACTGGTGCATCTACACCGATGTGCAAGATGTCATTTAAATTAACATTGCAAGAATATGAAATCATAGATTAAATATTATAGATGAAACTATCTGTTGATGAATTTCATTTACATTTCAAATATGATCAAAAGAAAGGAAATAGAAGAGTAACTACATTTTGAATATGAAAAGTGAAACATATTGGTATACAGATTGAAAGGGGTAAAGCAATGCATCATAAAAAGAACATGTATGAACTAAACAAAAGCAGTGTCTGAAATGAAAAATTTTATTGGACATCTTGATACCTATGTAAACAAATTTTCTTTTTATATGTAAGTTCTAGGATTAATATCATAAATATCAAACTATTTTGAATATGTAAAGGTTGTTATATGGGTAACAATTGGTTATGAACAATATAGATGCATATGCTGTAATATGTGTACGAGTGTTTACATTGCAGATTGTGTACCAAGGATTACTTTGCAGAACACAGGTTACCGAAACAATAGACGTAATGACAGAATCCCAGAACGTTGAGACTCCATGTGATTCCATGATAGGATGTTGACCCTGGTTCTACTGGGAGAGGTGGAGGTGTTGCCCACTGTTTATCCTCCAATACCTAGAGTCATGGGAGGACTGTGCGAGTCACGCTCCCCTAGATGTGTGATGATGACTACCGGATGCCTACAAGCATATCAGGTCGATATAATCGACGTTAATATCCTTAAGGTCTATGAATGGATCAGTAAAACTGATGCCATGTCATATTCCTGTAGAGGACGGATAGGAAGGGAATGGAAGAGATTGGGAAGGACAGGATGATTTTAGAATAGTCTGCAGAGGCGGTTGAGATGTGAAGTAACAAATAAATTACAAAGAAAAAGAAACATGCATATTCAAACGAAATTCCATCTTAAAAAAAAAAAATACAAACCTTCTCACTTGTACCCTAATCTCTAAAAACATAATTATCAATATGAGTATATCAAACCCTAACTTCGGGACGAAGTTTTCTGAAGGGAGGAAGTATGTAATGACCCATACCTAATTGATAAGTAGGATAACCGTTAAAATTATATGAGGATGAACCAATAAAATAATAATATAAGTTAATTAAGTTATTAAACAAACATAATACAAATTGAGCTTTCCATAAAAACATCACATATACGTAACTGGATGAGGACTCAACGAGGATATTTGATGCACTTTATCCCAAAACCTTATCTCAACATTAAATGTCCCCTTAAATGAAGATAAGGTCTCCTTAAATGGTTGCAGACCCTCATAAATATGATAAATATATATGGGAGTTGAAGGCGGTGGAGAGATGGATATAAGGGGGTGGATGTGAAGGAGGAAGGGGACGGTTGGGAGAAGAAAAATTCTACATTCTGGCCAACAAATGGATTGAAGGATACGAAGAGTTCTGGAAAAGAGTTTCACCGTTCTGGGATTCTGGGCACGGGGGCAGAAGAGTGATCTTCTGGGTCTAGGATTGTTCCTAGATCGGCTGGGAGGATTGTTGTTTTGGTGATCTGTTCATTCTGTCCACAGGAGGAGTACCTGAGGAGCGCCCCATTAATTTGTCTACTGCATTCCAGGTATTTCCCATGTAGCTAAAATTGAAATTTCATTCCTGAACTGCATGAAATCGTATTTCTATTGATTCCTGTTTATATATGCTTAGATATATGCATGAAAATGATCTCTTAAACTGTATTCAGGGGGAAAATGATAGTTTGTAACTGTTGTCTTAATTAAATTACATAAACTTGGAATAATCCTTAGAAACAGCAGTGCTTCTCTGTTAATTGATTTAGCTAAGCTCTGAAATTCTCTGAAACTAAGTGAAGAATTTAGAAATCTATCATCAAGGTTATTACAGGGTGGTCATTTAAACCATAGGCTTTCACCTTTCCTCCCTTATCTAGGTCTAACTACGCTAGGCCACCTAGGGCATCAATTTCCCGACAAGCTAGTCCTAGAAAATTTTTGATCTCCTAGGATCTACTGCAATGGTGTGTCCTCAAGGTCTCCTACGAATTTGAAGAGATTTTGACAGTGGAATTGCGAAATATCCCAAGCCCTAGGTCTAAGATCAAATCTTTCCCTAGTGTTCCCAAGGCTAGTACCTCATAGGATCAATTTCACATTTTTCGGTGAAAAATCTTGTTTGATCCTTTCCCCTTGCCTTGGTCAAGTTAAGAATATCATCTGTTGCTAGACTCTATCCCCTTAACCTGGGTTGGGTCCACTTGGCCCTGTGTGCTCCCATTTCTTATCAAAGACAATTCATCAAGGGCAACTTGAGAATCCAAGTTCTATTAGGAATTTAAGGATTGGGAAAATCCTTTTCAAGTCATATTCCTTTAACCTAACCCTCAAATCCTCACCTCCTTTCCCTAGAAAGCCTGGTACCTTGCTTAAAGAACAAGTAAGCTCCATCCTTAATCCTATCCTAGAGAAAGTGTCTTTAAGGTCACTTCACATCTATTTGTTGATCCATCCTTTATAAGTGACATCCTAATTACCGGGTCTCCTCCCATCGGTGAAGGTCCGTAAAGAGCAGGGAGTCTTAGTTGTGGTGACAGTGGGCTAAGTCTCCATCATTGCCCTTGACCTAGCAGTTGCCCTCTTAAGAGTCACTTTTAGGTCCCCTGTTGGTTTGAGTGGTAACATTTATGGCGTTGTTGTTGGGGACACGAGACGTGTGTTTAAGTCCCCATATGACATATTGACATATCATTACTGGCGACTCCATTAGAAGAATGAAGCCCTAGTTCTTCATTGAACTTTAGAGTTAATGCTTGTAAGGTGAAGCAAGCATCTATTAAGGCATCTACATTCACCTCGGCAACTCCATTTTTAATCCTAATATGTAAAAATCATAAGAAATGGACTATCTTGAGCAGCATGGTCTCCCTCCTTCTCCCTATAATGACCTTGGCACTGAAGAAGTTCTAAAGCGCCTGGAAATCAAGGCATGGATGAAAAGTGGGATGCCTAAATTCAAAGGAAGTCCTAATCAAGATCCCAATGCCCATATTGATGACTTCTTTTGGGCCTTGGCCCCAATAAGAATTAACAATGATGACACAATTATGAGGTTGTTGGCTTTATCACTTGAAGGTCAAGCTAAAGATTGGTATGGTAGCCTCCCTCATGAGATTGCCACTGATTATGATAATCTTGAAAGTGTCTTTGTAAAAATATGGGGTGGCATCCCTCATGAAGAGTGGGCGGCTCTTAGACACCCATCTATGCAAGACCTACACAATGGGACTAGTGAACTTGAAAATGATCTCGATGAGGAATATGTATTCAAAGGAAAAGTCTCAAGTTCCCCTTTAAATTCTGATGAGAGCCCCCCTTTCATTGCACTTGATAAATCCCACAAGGAAGGTCTCATTAAAGAGGTAGGAGATAACCTTGATAATGTAAGTGATAAGCAGGAAAATGAGTCATCATTGGGTCCACACAACGAAAAGGGTGATTTGAAGAGCCCATGTGTTGGGAATGATGAATCTATGGAAAGTGGAGTTGAGGCTAAGCTTACTTTTCTCAAAGATAGTACTCCTAATGATTCTCCTTTTGAGAACCTTGAGGAAGGATATCCCATTAGTCCCTTGGAAAGATGACATTGGAGATTATTTCCACATTGAAAAGGATAAATGGGAAATTTTTGGTTCTCAATTTGATTATGCTCCCACTTATGACACCGACAAGGAGGATGAGGTTGAAATTGGACTTCCCTTTCTCGAGCACAATTTATGATGACATATCCATTGATACCCTTGGGAAGGGGAGTCTTTATTCTCCCTTACATAAAGAGGGGCAGCTGGAGGTGATCAACTTTCCTTTTAGGAGAGACCCAATCTTTGATATTGAGGAAATCGATAAGGCTCCCAACTATCCTCCTTATGATTCTATATTCAAATCTCTCGAGCCTTCAGATTATGACTTTGGGGAAGAAGAACCCGTTGAATATAATTCTTTGTCCTCCCCTTTTCCTTTTCCTCTTGTTAAGCATCTTGAGTCTTCCTCAAGTGATTCCCTCACCTCTTGTCATATGATCTCAAGTGACCGTAAGCTCTTTCCCCCTTCCAAGTGTAGTGTCAAGGAAGAGCCCCTCAGTGATTACACTTTACCTCCTTGGACACACCCTCAGGGTTTTGATCACTCCATGACCTCCATTCTCCAATGTAACCATCACCTCGAGCACCCTACTTGTTGCACTCCTTTCCCTCACCATTCGTTCCCCTCTCATCACAACCTTGTGGCATCTACAAAGCATAATATTATGAACAATGATTGTGATAAGAATTTCTTAAGGATAATCATTCATTCCACTATTGTGTACTTAGAGGGAGGGACCCACATCTCTAAAGTGACTCATGCCCCTTCTCTTAATGATTTCTCTTACCTCACATGGAAGCTATATTTTCCCACCTCCTGCCCGCATCATCCTCCATGTCTTTGGGTTCGCATTCACTTTGGGATTTTCTCCATGAGTAATCATATAGGAAGGCACATTTATATTGATTTAATGATATGTTGGCTGCACTGGCTATTTGATTACACTTCATATTGGGTTTGTCATATGCATGTTAGGGTAGGATGCATTGCATGTTGATTTTCTGCATTAGAATTAATCTCATATGATATTTCTCATGATAGATTAGTTGCATTTAGATAAAAAATTGCATATTTTTTATTACTTGTTGATTTTATGGCTTGACATTAAGCATGGGTTATCATAAGACACCGTGAAAAACATGTTGCCCAGTGATTTTGGCCGTTGATATGTGCAGATAACAGGTCTACGGTGAGCAAGAGATTGTTGAAGTTCTTATGACCTCTAGTTCGACTAGTTTTTCCCACTTCTTCGAGAGATCACGTCTCAGTTGGAACCAGATGTTACCCACCACTTCGTGGGTGATATCCCTAGTAGAAATGTTTTCTCCATGATGGACCTCAGCTAGTAGCCAGCGGCCCCTTGCAACCCTCAACTAGCTTGTTGTGCCATTTCTCCACCACCTGAGCTAGCCATGTGGTCCCTCACCCATCTGTATTGATCGTATGTTTCAAGGTGGGTCTCTCGAACCTAAAGGTATGTCTTGTCATTTGGTAATTGAGTATTGGGTTTACTTATCATGGACACTTTTGGGCATGGATTGATGGGGGGATTCGGTGGAAAGAGTGATCTTAGTTTGTGCTTTAGTCCCCTTTACCTCTTTAGGATGTTACCCTTGGATTTTAGTCCCGTGGAATCTCCTTTACTGACCATTTGGTTTTCGGGTGGTCCTACTTAGAAAGCCCCAACTTTGGTTGCGTGGTCCTGCTCCCTTATCCACATATACTACTCCCCTTCCATTCATTATACCCCCATCATCATCTCTCCCACCTGCGTCCACATTTCCTTACTGGTTCCACATAGGGTTAGCCTCCCCATTCCCTTACCCCCACCATGGGTCAAGCTTGGAATAATGCCCTACTCCATCCTTAATCCTATCCTAGGGAAAGGGTCTTTAAGGTCACTTCACATTTATTTGTTGATCCATCCTTTATAAGTGACTTCCTAATTATTGGACCTCCTCCCATCGGTGAAAGTCTATAAGATCAGGGAGTCTTAGTTGAGGTGATAGTAGGCTAAGTGTCCATCGTTTCCCTTGACCTAGTAGTTTCCCTCTTAGGAATCCCTTTTAGGTCCCCTACTGGTTTAAGTGGTAATAGACCCTATTGTTAAAGATTCAAAGGATCCAATTATTTTCTTAAAGTTCCTATTCTATGCTAATTTTTAGGAATAGCATAGACACATTCGACTTGGTACACCTCATACTGTATGAGGCTTCACGTTGAAAATTTCATCACATAGCTGTAGTTTGCAACTAGTACCCATGGAGCATTTGGATGCCTTGGCCCCTGTTGTTCAACAGTTAAAGATTCAAAGAGTCTAATTAATTTCTTAAAATACCTATTCTATGCTAATTTTAGGAATAGCATAGACACATTAGACCTGTTACACCTCATATTATATGAGGTTTCACATTGTGATTTCATTGTATTGATGGATTTTGCAGTTGGTAATCATGGAGCATTTGGATGGACTTGGGGAATGCATCTTCAAAGCACCTTTTCTCTTCTTGGCATTAGATGATTTGATAGAGACATTTTGCATAGGAGATTCACTTCTCTATCAGTTAATGGTCATGGTTGACGGTCATTTTATGGTTTGGTGCGATTTTCATGCCTTTGCTTGATGGATCACTCTCTTGATTCTTAACGTATGAATGTTTGCCACTTCTTGTGTTATATTCCTCTTCGAGCATCCTAGTGATATTGCATGGTGATGTTATAAATTGAAGTCACTAAGCGGGAATGTTCTACATGGTCCCCTTTTGTTGAATGCGTGGTGAGGGCATACTCAATGTTTGATTGGCGTTAACACTTAACACTTTTCTTTATGTCTCCTTTTCCTATGGTGTGGCCATACACATTTCCCTGGAAGGATTGTCCTAGGTGATAAAGGTAAAATGAGTGACTTTTCAAGATACTTTCTCACATGACTATATCAATGGAGAAAATATAAGCCTAATACACAGCCAAATTTTATCAAGATGCAATTATTCAGGTATGGAAACCAAGAATGTGGATATTGGGAACATTGAAATTGATAACGGGATTGGCATCAACTTACCTACTTGGACAGAGGTGTTAGAAGTTAGAACCTAAGTTACCCGAGACGCCTCAAGAATTTGCCTAAAACTTGGATCCCCTTTTGCGAAATGGAAACAGGTACAATCCTTGTCCGAAATGATGTGAAAACATTTTTGTGTCGTTTCAAAAAATCGAAAGCTCCAAATTCGGAATTGGATACATTATCAAGGGTTTTAAATTGTTTTGGATCCACTTCCGGAATCCAGAAACGGATCCACGAAAATCGCGATCATAATCCACCCTTAAAATGTTAAAAAGTGTGAAAATTTGTAGAGCCATCAATAAATGATAAAAATGAAGAAATCAGATTCGCAAATAAACTCACTATAAACGCAGTCTCATAATGTCTCTTCTAAATATTTAGAAACAACAACACTCCATATATTTATCAAGGATTCTTACTATTCAGAAAATGATACATGTTCAAAAATAAAAACAAAAGGGTTTGATGAATTTCTTCGTAAAGAGATTTATTTGAGCGATTAATTTTCAGTTTGGTTAAGGTTCTGCTAATTGTCATTGGTTTTGCTCTTGATTTCATAAATCCCTCGAATATAACAAATCATCTCTAGCCAATCTTTTGCCAGCGTATAGTCAAGAGGTCAAGCTGACGTTCAGAAGATTGAAATGTTCAAATAGGTCTTGACAGAAGATCCCAATGATCCCATGGGCCTTTTAATTGTCATTCAAGGAAGACATATACCATCTGCTAAGGCATGACACGTTCTTTGAAAGAGTTGGACCCGAAAGCACAAAGGTTGTAGCATCTTTGATTACATTACTACTGATGATGATAATATGTTGAATGTTATAATAATCACTAATGATGATGACAATGTTTATGCTGAATTGATGATGATGATTTGTTTATGTTGAATTCATGATGATGATTATGTATTTTTAGATATAAAATCTAGATTCTAAAAGATGAATGGTAATATGAAAATTTTATATATATATATATATATGAGTGTGTGTGTGTGTGTGTGTCATTTCCTTGCCATATCATATCCTGATGTTTTGAAAATTTGTCGTATCCATTTCAAACCCTGTATTTGTATCCGTTCCCGTATCCATTTTAGTGCAACTTAGGTTAGAGCTCTGCAAAACTGGTATTCAAAATGCTATTGATTACACAACGTTCCCTTGCTTGCAATCTATGACCAGGGAGGATATTGTTAGAAGACAGACAAATATTCCAAAGGAAACTTTTGTCATCAATAAGCTGAGCAAAGGACAGCGAACCTATGCAGATACTCGTCTTCCAGCTTTCGCAAGAGAAGATGTCTCTATCAATGTAAATCAGACGGGTTCTCATAAGAATTTACATCAAATTCCATGCTGAGTGTAGATCAACAGCATATGACAGGCCCAAGATATGAATTATTGGCTGCTTGTAAACAAAAGAAATCAATTTTTAAAGATCCAGAGGCAAAAGAGTTCACATATCAGCACAATTATCATGAAAAGAGTCATCAAACTCATAATAATGACAATTCTCAGATTTTCCAAAATATATATATTCTGTAAAATTGAAGGCTGAGAATAGATCTTTTGAAAATCCATTTTACCCTCAGATTCTGAAGCAGCTATTGCAGCAGTGCTCATCTGAAGCTGGAGGACAAGAGCGGTCGAAGAAAATGGACAGCTTTGGGCGATGCGTGATTGGATATAATTCTGCCTTACAACCAAATGATCAATGGGTGATTCTCCACATAGAAGTTGTTGTGCTGATGAAACACATTTTGAGGAGAAAGGTGTAAGAATTCAAGAAACTCTGAAGAGGACTCAAGAAGGATCTTGGTTTCCAAACCTGACATGCAGCAAGAAGGATGAAGGTGAAATAGTATTTGAAGCAGATAATGAACTTCCCATTCATTTTACTCAGTTTGACATTATGAGCAAGGGAGCTTCAGAAAACTTGTCTTATTAGAACAGTCAGAGATAATGTGGATCTATGTGAGTAGCACAAGTGAGCAGCTTCAAGTAATGCAGCTCATTCTTAACTCAGAAGCAATTGTTATTCAATGCAAGGAGGATGGGAATGTTAGTTTTCTAGTATGTACTGGGATCCAGGAATTTTAATGAGGGCAATAGGCATAAGCTCCTATTGATAAACTGCTCATTCTTTCTCAGGTCGAGCTTACCAGGCTTATGGCCCGAGTTTATTACTCTAATATTTCCAGAGCTGAGCATTATAATCAGTAGATAGAGAATTCGGATTTTCCACAGTAGTGTTAGAATTGTTGGATGTAATACATCTGTGGTTTTCTTCTATAGATAGAGAATTCGGATTTTCCACAGTAGTGATGGAATTTTGTTGACATTTGTCGATGTTTCGAATCCCAAAGAGAATCCATCATCAGGACAAAAACAAAAATTCCAACACTACACTGGAAAATCCGAATTCTCTATCTACAGCAGAAAACCATAGAAGTCTTAAATCTAACATTATAATCAGATCAGAGGATCCGAGTTCCATTATCTTCCAGGAGTCCAGTTTATTATTCTATTGGTGGTCGAGTTATGTACTGTTGCCCACCATTTTGTGGGCGATATTAACTTCTTCTTTCACTTGATTATTAGTGTGTTCTCTATCATCAAACAACTACCAAACAATGAAGATCAATGAGACAAGAGGACGCAAAATGTAGGCTGCTAGCCAGGGCCAAAACCGCTCCTCTTGAAAGGAAAACCCACAAGAATTCTTCTCTTCTTATAGAATGTTCAGATGATGAATTCCAAGACCTGTGACCCTTGACAAAGACCCCTCCAAGACCAAGTCAACCTTCCTTCTTGATGAGCTTTCCTTACACAGCTTACAGCAACAAACTTTGACCTTCCAGCAACTTCAACCCCAACAACTTTCCAGCAACTTCGATTTCAACACTTTCTATAGAAACTTGAATCCCAGCAATTTCGACCTAGCAGTTTCAGAATTTCGTTGAACATGAAAGAGAGAGAGAGAGAGGCCTGAAAACTTCGACTCTAGCTTCCTTCTTGAACTTCACTTGCCTTAGGACTTCTGCTTTTAGGATCAAACTTCTTGTTTTTGCTTCTTCGTATGTCTTGTGTGTGTTCTTCAAATGAGGTCGAATGCCTCTTATATATAGGCTTTCCAGGGGTACAAATTTCCTCCACGAGGCCGACTTGATTTTTCATGTAGGCCAACTTGTTGCAACTAGGTTGGCTTGTCTTGGAGGGTCTTTTATGACTCAAATAAATTTCTTTTACATAATACAAGATGCCCAAAGGGGTCTTACATATTATAATAACTCAATTAAATCTTAGACTTTATGAAAAATTCCTAGAAACACTCAAGGGGTGCTTGACCTATAAATAAAATGACCTTGAGCATGAAACCCATGCTTCAAAGTAATAATGATAACACTTCTCTTTCTCTTTTCGTGAAGACCAAACCTAGTTACACTTTTCAACATGCTATCTGCTCATCAATCGAAATATGACGCAGCTCCTCTTTCCACTATGTTTTGTATATAGTGATACCTAATCTCAATATGCTTGGACTTGTCATGAAACACGAGATTCATTGCTAATCGGATCACACTCTTGTTGTCACAATATATCACTATCGTATACAGGACCTGCTCAAACAGCTCTCCAAAGAGCTTCCTCAACCATAATGTCTCACAGCTAGCCATGCTAGTAGCAATATATTCTCCCTCAGTCATGATCAAAGCTACGGACTTCTACTTTTTGCTCATCCAAGATATCATGGCAGAACCCAAACTAACGCAGCACCCTGAGGTGCTCTTCCCGTAAATAACATTTCCAACCCAGTCAGCATCAATGCACCCATGAAGTCTCACATCACTGGCAGTATATCTGAGACCAAGGTTGATCTTCCCATGCAAATATCTCAGCACACGCTTGGCAGCAACACAATGTGCATGAAGAGGCTCAGTCATGAATTGAATCAAAGTGTTAACTGCAAAACATATGTTCGAACGAGTGTTCACGAGGAATATCAATGCCCCAATCAATTGTCGATACTAAGAGGGATTCGCCAAGTCAGGTCCAACAGCGTCTCCACATAACTTCTTAAAGTTCATCTCCATGGGTGTGGCTAGGGACTTGCATTCTACCATCCCAAACCTTTCCAACAATTTCACAACATATTTTCCTTGAGAAAGTAAAATCTCTCTAGGCTTTTGCCACAGTTCTAATCCTAGGAAGTAATGCATTAAACCAAGATCTTTCATTTCGAATTCAGAGGCCAACTCCCTGCTACACTCGAGCATCAGATGCTCACTACCCGTCAAGAAAAAATTATCAGCATATAAAACCAAAATGAGAGGCATACCTTGGACCACTTTGAAGTAGAGATTTGGGTCATCATTGCTTCTTATGAATCCAAGCTTCACCAGGTAACTATCAATAAGGGCATACCAGGCTCTGGGAGCTTGCTTCAAACCATATAGTGTCATAGCTCACTTTGATGATTGCTATCTTGTATCATTGCTTGCAAGGGCCTTCCATTGACTCTATAGAGTCCTTCAATGCCAGATCCCAAGGTGAAAGCATCCCTCATGCGAGATTCTGAAGGCCAGGTGAGGAACTTTCCCTTCATGAAGGCAACTCTCATTTCTTTGTCTTCCAAAGCAGATATAGATACAAGGTTCTTCTTTAGTCCCAGAACATACATCACATCATGAAGAAGAACAAATTCCCCAGAGTCCAAATAAAATTTAACATAACCAAATCCCCTTACAGGATAAGTGGATTTATCTCCAAGAATGATATTTAAATTAGTCTCCCTCTCAACCAGATTTGAGAGGACTTCACGATACCCAGAGAAATTTCAAGAGGCCCCACTATCTATCAAACAACTATCATACAAATCCGGAGCAGAAGAACTAGAAAGAGCAGAAATAAAAATATATTCAGATTGAGTGGCAACATCATTGTTTCCACACCTTGAGTACCTTGATCTCTTTTGCGGATGATAGCCTTCTTCACGATCATCAGGAGCATATCTTCTTCCTCTACCATCTCTCCTTCTTCTATCATTGAACCTATTGTTGTTCAAGTTGTTGTATTTGTTTCTTGAAGGCAGTTCTTGGTTGCGAAACTACGCTGAGAAACCAACTCAACCAGTCATTAGGTTCAAGTTGGCCCTTAAACCAGAGGGGGCTCCCTCAAATGTTACAAGGCCTTTTTTAACATTGTTCATTGTCAATGGACAGTAGCCTATGGTGCACAATGGCTAGATCTATAATTTATTGTGGGTGGTTGTTGATGATAGTCCAATCTCTGCTCAGAAATAAATCCCTCTCTTGCAAAAACTTAATCAATGAACCAATTTCCAGATTTGGAGGCAGAGGATTTTCCAACAGTTCCAAATTCCTTGCAATTTTTCAGAGTTTCTTTTTATTTTTAGTTTATTGTTCATATTTTTATTCCAGAAAGCTAGACACAGTTAGCTTAATGTAATGTTCTATATATTGTTTCAATTGTAATCTAAAAGGGTTGGCTTTTGATGCCAAAACCATGCCATTTTTGTAAATACTTTTATTACATGAATTTTAATTAAAGTATTATGGCTCTAGTTCATGACATAATTTGTTTTTTTCTGTATGTTTTTCCAATGATTTCTTAATTTATTTTTCTGCACATGTTCAAGGTAACATAGGAGATCTGGGTAAAAATAGATTAACTGTCAATCTCTTTGAAAGCTCCTTGCAAAATTATAATCATTTAAAGAGATCAATTAACTAAACTATCTGTCTTGGTTAATTCCTCTACATCTTTTAATTGTTGCCTTTTGTCATCTCTTGAATGTGTTTTGTTTGGTTGTAGAAGTCATCTACACGCATCTACTATATCTGGTTGATTAAGTATTTAGTATGATTGCTTAATTATCATATATTCTCTTTTATTCATCTACCAAACTCTTTTAAGTTATGTCGTTCTGTCAAAGATGGATGTTGGCACATTGATTAAGTTTCTACAAGAGAGGGCTTCATTTCTAAGCAAAGATTGGAC